>JNEN01001256.1:0-536424 GCA_000697355.1 Syncephalastrum monosporum B8922
GGAGTACCCATGCTTACCAAACATATGAGTATATAGCTACATAGTATGCATAGAGATGATTCACTGGCTTTGATATAAACCGTGATGTTTAAATCACATTGCACGTCAGATGTGTCAGTTGCCACCATGACCAAGTTACATACGCTTGCATTCTTTATATTGTTGTGATTATACAGTCATACATTCTCTTTCATATATCAGTTTAGGAGATGAAAGCTATATTCTCATACCACCAAAGCTCTAAAAATAAGCATATAGCATTTGCAGAAGTAATAGACTCTACAAGATACATAGAAATTCTGCCTGCCCACTACGATAAGGAATTATGCTTTATCTGATTGGATACTTTCGAAGTCGCTACATAGTCTGTCAATATATCTGTCCATACATGATATATCATGTCTTTCCACGAGAAGCAGACTACTAAACGGTATGCTACAAATCGTGGCGGTCAGATCATTATATTCGATTCGTGGAGAAATTGCCGACCAGTCTCAGCTTTTGCATGAATGCTGCCAAAACTGTCCATGTGCCGACCGCGCGACTGTTTTTTAGCAAAAGCACATCTCCACGACATGGGTGAAAGACTAAAACAATGCATATAGCATCTATATGGAGCCGAAGAAGACGCTTCTAAAATGTACTACTACGCGGAATCTCCAGTCGCCGCAAATTATTGATTTACTATGCAGGTTAAGGTTTGTAAGTCAAAGCACAAAAAATCGAATGAAAGAAGGGATGGTGCTTGAATGGGCATGCAGGCGGGTCAGCAAAGAGTCAACAGCGTACGAGTTTATGGTACAGCCATAATGCCAAAACAACAGAATGCAAATAAACAAGCCTATGGCAACTTAAAAGGAACATTATAATAAAGGAAAGTAATTATCCTGTTTCCCTTCATCGAAATGTGTACGTGGCTACACTCGACTTACTTTGTTGACGATAGGGATATATATAGTATCGAGAGAGGTGATCGTTAGGCTGATGAGATATGACCACTGATAGACAAGTGTGATTCCATGTGCAACGAAAATAGTCTGGGTGACCGCGGAACGGAGCTTGTGTTCCGCGGATTAAAAAGAATTACTTTACCCCTTCTTCTCTGGCACACTCAGTTTTTTACAAGTTCTTACATTCATTACGTCCGTTCCTTTTCCTCCCCCTCCTCTTGTTTTCTCCCTTTTCTACTTCATTCCATGTTGTCAGCCGCCGATATCAAGCATCCTGTTCCGCTGTTGCCAACTCCTGCGGCATCGCCTCCGCCCACCCTGCGCACATTTTCTACCGACGCCTGCTGTCCTGCAGAAGAACCACGACCTGACGTGCCAGCCACCTTTCAAAAATTCATCAAAGAGCTCGATGGTCGCGACAAAGGCATCAAGGTCATCCAGTACCTGTTTAAAATACTCCTTCACTATCGCCTTGTCAATCCTGCCCGATGGAAGACCATGGTCAGTCACTTCTCCATGACCCGCAAAATCCTTAGACTCGGATCGAGCATCGCACCTGTCCGTGAGCTCACAGACGGAGCCAGCTTTTGGAAGAGCGTTGTGCTTGTCAATGAGATTGGCAACGGTGTCGCAGACGACGTTTACTGCTTTTACAAGCTCGGCGTCGTTAGCTCTAAAATAGGAAACCAAGCCGAATGGATTGCTATTTACTGCTGGTTCGCAGCCATCCTGCACGACATACGCGCCAATGTCGCACAGCTCCAAAAGTGCCGCGACGATCCTGAAAAATATTTCATGACGCAGGTTTCCATTGCCAAGCTGTCTATGGATGGTATCTTCTGTGGTATGTTACTGTTACGTGTAATATTTTGGCGTTATTTATTGTTGCTGACCGATCCTTTTTAATTCCCCAGCTTGCGATATTTGGAAGCCTCGATTCTCAGACGGTGTCCAGGCGTGGTCTGGTTTCTTCAGCGGTTCTCTCTCGGCATACAAATTATGGAAGAAGTGCATCGTTGTCAAGTCATAATCCGTCTCTGTCCCCCGCTCTCATCCTCACTAACATCTTCACCCCCTTCCCCTGAGCAGCTCATTTTGCATCCGACCTCCTGAATAACCCCATCATTTCCGCCTTCCTATACTCATTCACAAACCTCTGTCATCATTTTTGCACTTGCTTTACTTTAGATCATACCTCTCCCATCTACGAATATAACCCTCCATGCTTACCATGTATATTGTCCTCCACCCTTCCCTCATCTTAATCCTATTGTTTTTAATAAGCATCATGCTTTAACGCCTACATTCATGATGTATGCCCTTGAAAACCGTGTAAATATGGTAAAATGGTGTCGAGTTCATTGCAGATTTACTGCATACAGAAACCTAAAAATGACCCTCGATATCTTCCGCATTTTTCATCGAACATGACCGCATGACGATGGAATCCATGCGCGTTTCAACTGTTTCCTTATGAGCCAACGTAGTATATATATATGCCATCAGTACACATCAGCACTTCGGGTACTGATTATATACGTTACAATGACCGTGGCAGAACGGTGGATTATGGAACGGGCGAATGAATAATAGACTTATGAAGACGACAGTGGTTCCATCCTCAGCAATAGCGCTTATGTGAAAGTCATATGGCTACCACGTATACACCCTCCTGAGCTATCATATAGAAGGCAGCATAGTGTGTCAATGACCACTACCATACTGTAGCTGTAAAGCTCATTTCCAATGTATGCGCTTCTGTATACACAAAATTAAAGAATGCTTTATAATTAAATATCTTCCATGGTTCCCGGGGCTCTGCTCCATACGACATATGTGTTTGCACTAAATATATGTTGCAGCAGCGCAGACAGCGAACTTTCCGCCATCTGAGGCGTATATCAGCTGTAGGTGGCAAAAAGCTATTTCGTACGGCAGTAAGAATGATATATTTCTGTATCCTTATGGTATTACTTGACTTGGGATTGTTTGAGCTACATGTTTAATCGTATCTCCATCGCAACGGAAATGATATCGAATCACCGACTGAAGTGTCAACACTTGTGTCCTGAATACAGAAGAGACACATCGGAGGTCAGTGCCAACACATGGTCTTTGTTGTCCAGATAAACAATGAGCATGCTGAGAGTGAGCATGCTACATAATAATGCAGTCATCCGTGGTTATGCAGGTCTACCGATCGCGTGACAGATGCCACTTACTCTTTTTGGGAAAAAGATTCCTTTTTGGGCATGCGGGCTTTTAAACAATGGTCCAGTACATCGCTGCGCGCGGCGGCGCGTTCGAAGTTTTGTGTGTTGTTCCTTTCTCTCTTCTCACAACAAACTCCTCACTTTCTGGCAATGCCGTCTTTGTCATTGCTGACCAAAACCGCTCTTGTCGCTGTGTCCTCGGCGCTTCTGTGTGCCAACGGCGGTGCAGCTCAAGCCAACGACTTTATGCAGCATCCCATCCAAGGTCTGAAGCATACCTGGGACAACGTGCATGACGTTGTCCAGGACAGCTTCTCGGACTGGCTGCCTGATTACAAAAAGCCTCCGCAGCAGCAGGATGAGTTCACGACGTTCAGTCATCCTGCCTTCCCCGAGTATGCTATGCGCTACAAGCGCCCTGCGCTCTGCGACCCTAACGTGAAGCAGGTAAAGAAAAAGAGAAGATAACAATGATCAGATAAAATCTCCTGTAGACTATGCAGACTTACTGTCCTTCTTTTTTTTTTTTATATAGATCAGCGGTTACTTGGACGTGGATAGCGATAAGCACTTTTTCTTTTGGTTCTTTGAGTCTCGCAATAAGCCTGAGGAGGATCCGCTTGTCCTTTGGTTGAACGGTGGTCCAGGCTGTTCGTCGTTGACGGGACTTTTTATGGAACTCGGGTACGTCATTGAAACTTGTTTCACCTCCCACATATTCTCACACACACACCACCACACACAACACACATGTAATCTTGGCTGCGGCATCACTAATTGTATATTCCATAGTCCCTGCACCGTCAACGAAGAAGGTGATGCTACCTCCATCAACGATTTCTCATGGAACAACAATGCCAGTGTCGTCTTCTTGGACCAGGTAAGCATTTTACTCCGTAGTTTCCGATCCTTCGGAGCAAGATGCAGGACAAAAAAAATCTGACCGCTTCACCGATGGATGATTACGTAGCCTCTCAATGTTGGTTACTCTTACGGCAGTGGTGGTGCCAGAAACAGTGTGGCTGCCGCCAAGGACGTCTATGCTTTCCTTCAACTCTTCTTCAAAGAATTCAACGAGTATGCCTCTCTCGACTTCCATATCGCTGGCGAGTCATGTAAGCAATCCCAGTCGTTACTAAAAAACCGCCGTATTGACTCAGCGCTCTCTATTTTGTTAGATGCTGGCCATTACATTCCCGCCATCGGTGGAGTCCTGAACCGTAACAATAAGGGCCAGTACAACGTTGCCCAGCTCCACGACTATGCTTCGACCCTGGCTACCATCAACCTCAAGAGTCTGTTGATTGGTAACGGTCTGACCGATCCTCTGATTCAATACAAGTACTATGCCAAGATGGCCTGTGACAATAGCTATGGCCCCGTCCTCGACCGCTCGCAGTGTGATCAGATGGAATCCGCCTACCCTGCGTGTGCGAACCTCATCCAGAACTGCTATGACTCCAAGAACGTCTTCATGTGCCTGCCTGCTGCCATGAAGTGTAATCGCGATCAGATTATGCCTTATCAGAACACAGGCATGAACCCTTACGATGTTCGCGAGAAGTGCAAGGGTGGCAACCTATGCTATGAGATTCTGGGCAGCGTTCAGAAGTACCTGAACCGCGAAGAAGTCAAGCAGGAGGTTGGCGCACAGACCGAGAAATATGAGAGCTGCAACATGCAGATCAACTTCCAATTCCAGGTAAAAAAATCTTTCGCTACTCAGGGTGAGCAGGTCTGCTCGCCCAAGTCTGCTGTTACCTGTCTATACTTACATTCTCTATCCACCGCATGTAGATGGCTGGTGACTGGATGCGCCCCTATATGGAGGAGATCCCTCCTATCTTGGAGGATGGTATCCGCGTCCTGATTTATGCTGGCGATGCCGACTTTATCTGCAATTGGATGGGCAACAAGGCCTGGACTCTGGAGCTGCCTTGGGAGAACGGCGAGGAGTTCGCATCCGCTAAGGATACCGAATGGTACTCGCACACGACCGGCAAGACGGGTGGTGAGCTCCGCCGCACCGAGGATGGCCGTTTTGCCTTCCTGCGCGTGTTTGGTGCTGGCCATATGGTTCCCTACGATCAACCCGAGGCCGGTCTCGACATGCTCAACGACTGGGTCCATGGCAAGCTCGAGTAAATAGTACAAATGAGCGAGACCCGTAGTGCAGTTTATAGGTGCATATGTGCCATCAAGTGTATACATGTGCAAATCACATCTTTTGGGAAATAATTCCGTGTAAATTCCGTGTTCTGTTTGATTTACACTGGTACATATACAAGACGCAGCACTTCTGAGACAACCTGAGAGGGGGTCACCGGTCCAATGAGATGGATGCGGTGGCCTAAAACCTTATCAGCCGCGACTGCGACGAGATCTGGGGTAAGGAAGTCGTGTTGGAATAAGGTGGCAAGGGATCGCGTGACGCTAACGAGGTCGCGTGAGGTACGGGCAGTAAGGCCACCCGAAACCAGCGGGTGGGTGCGCACCCCGACGACAATGTCTCGGATATAGCGCGTGATATCGATGTTGATATGAACACGGTGCGATCGCTCGGCGAGCATCTGAATTTCATCGCTTTTAATGAGAGCCGTGCGACGAAAATGATACGGCCTCACGTAGGACTGTTCGTCGTCGCCGCAGAAGCTGTAGCTCACAAAGAAACGGTTGAGCAGCTGTGATGAGATGTGGGTTTGGTGCTGGTGGGGAACGATCACGATGACTAAGAACGGTTTTGGCACGGTATAACGCACGTTGGCCATGCGCAGTTCTTTGGCCACCATGAGTTCGAGTAGAGTAGCCTGCACAAGTGCATCGGCCTCGTCCAGACGCTGTATGACGGCTGCTTGTGCCAGCTTATTGTTGGACCCGCCACCGCTACCTGCCGAGCCAGTCGTGAAACGGAGGAGGTCGAGGGTATCCTTTTGCTGACGCTGCCGTATGGAAAAGTCGATCGGACTCACGGGGTGCATCGTTGACTCGTCCGACTGCGAAGCAATAGTCTATTTGTGTGAGTCACATTACAATAAGGAGGACGTTCAACTTACACCCGGGGTAGAAGACGAGCTGTCTTTAGTGGCATTATCGCTGTTGCGCTGATGTGAAAGGTGACGGTTGTGGTGATGGCTGTTTGGGTATAAAGTGGACGGTAGTGGAGATGGTTCTTCTGATACGAGTTCTTCACGGGTCGCAGCGAAGAGAGACTGAACCAGGTCCGTTGGGCTCTGGTGCGCTTGGCACGTTACATTGGCAGTAGAGAATCCAAACAAACTACGGCAGATCTATGGCATGTCAGCTAGTCAGCATTGCATCTGTGCATTGGATAAATATATATTACCATCGTAGTCATTTGTGATACTTCCTGAAGGCGATGTTGGGGTGCCGTGAGAAACAGATGCTTATCATTACCCGACACTAGACAAAGCAGCACAGAGATAAACAAGTCCTGATTGAACGCAAACCCAGTCTGCTTCTTCAGTGTCGTAATGCGTTGTTTGATCCATTCCTTCGATTGCGACGACATTTTCTCTCACACCCGTTTCTTTTTCGTGCCACAGGAGGCACAGCTTTGTACACCCTCTGTTGTTGGTTGTTTTCATATTTGAAAGTCCGCAAAAGAACTGGAGAAAACTGCATGATTTTCTTTTTTTGTTGCCGCATCCGGTTGTGCGTTGGGTTTCTTTCTTTTTCTCTTAGTTCTACCTTTTTCCTCGCAACTTTTCCTTCACTTTATATTTGAAAGAACATTAAAATGCCAGTCTCTCATTCAGCGCGTACTTTCTACTGGTAAAACTGAGAATACAATAAAGCATGGTGCTGGTCTCTTACATTGTTGCTGCTGTTAAAGGAGCGTGCCATTAGCACTCGCAGCTGTCACAACCTATTCCTTGGCCATCAAGCAGAAATCCGCTACGGCTCATCCAATGCGGTTTGTACCCTCCGGCGAACCCAACTATGACTCTGAAAACTTGGAGCGTATCCGCCAAGACTGGCGTGAGCGTAACCGTGGCATCGGTCTCCGAGACGTGAGGTGAGTCTGGGATGCATCCTCCTTTCCTTTGAGTAGTTTAATTGAAGCATGTTTGTGTGGCACCATTTTATATCAGCCGAAGCGGTGGAGGCGTCTAAACATATTGCGCATACGCGCTCCTATACAGTCCTTCCACAGAGTCGCAGAAAAAGAACAAGCGTTCGACTCCTTTATCTTTTCTACATCCCGCAACACTGTATCGTATCCTATCAGGACCCGCCGCCTTTTTTCCCTCTTTTTCTCTATTTTTCTCTGCATGCATTATCTTTTTCCTCTGTTTTACCCCACGCACGACCCAAAATAAAGATTTTTTTCTTTCTATTTCTTTATTTCGCATGTTTGTTTATGAGATTGGATTTGTGCGATCGGCCGAAGTCGGGAACCTTTTTTTTTCTCTGGCCTCCTTTTTCTGGACTGCACCCACACGCGAAGCATCCATGACACATATACATTCACGCGTATATGCCTTCCCTGCTTGGCACAGAGAAGATAAGCATATTCTTTAAGGTACTGCGAGTATGGCCCACATGGGGTCACACCAGCTCTGATAACACCAACGAAAAAAAAAAAAATAATGGGCTGACAAGCTTTATTCGCGTGGGAACAAAAACTTCACCCCAGCACAGATGCCCACAGCTTGCATATAATGGATTCGTGCCTCTTGGGCATGCTGGGGCGTACGGGAGCGTCCTTTTTTCTTTTGCGGGTGTAACTATCCCTATACTTGTATTTTACTAACCCATCTGTGCATACCAATGGGATGCCGCCATTTGGACAGTCCTATTCCACTCCTTCTTTTACCTCAGTGCATCTCTATGCTTAACTCTCTATTTTTGCTTTCTGCTTCTCTTGTTTATTTTCAGTTTGACGTAGAATGGGTAATGCGATCTGGGTTACAATTCAACAGGAATAATAAGATTCCAGCAAACAAATGGTATGTGTTGTTAGGTTGACTGCCGGCTGTCATCATAACCCCGCATTTGGGGCGATCTGCTGCGCTATGGTCATGGTGGATTCTCCATCTTTGGACAATGCGATTCGCACTATGTGGCACGTTGGATCACAAGAGCAACAATGTCGTACAATTTTCAGCGCAGTATCTGAATATTAACCCGTATCGCGTCTTGTCCTTTCGATAGTTTGCTTTAGTGACTGGACGTCTACGCAATCACCTCAAGATTATTTCACAGTCCATAGGTCAAAATGGACACCCAGAAACTGCCAAGTTTTGTTTACTACACGCCTGCTGGGGTAATGGTCATACACCCGCAACAATTCAGCGCCAAAAAAAAACTGTGGGGCAGATCAGGTGCAACGAAGCACCATATGTAGAAAAGATTCTTGCCAACAAAAAGATGATGGTTTTATAGCGCAAAATTTGCGCCCAGGCAGCTCGAGTTTGCATGAGGGAATATGTCATCCGCTGATGTGTTAACTGCTGACCGTTGATAACCTAAGGTTCTCCATTGTCGTGTTAGAACATCCAGAGGCTGACCCATCGATCACTTTTTTTTTTATTCATTATCATTCTGCGTGTCTCAGGGGATAAAGGGACGTGCAGGGGGTCTGTGGGAGATACTCTCGCTCTATGACCAAGAAAAATACGTGACGAACGGGCAAGAATGTTAATAAATCTGAAATAGGATACGTATACGGGATCATGGACACGTTTATATTAAGAATCAAGACACGGCCAGTATCTGACCCATTATCATTATCTTCTTTTCATCCAAAAGTTTCGCCAGAACACATACACATAATCACTTGCTCACTCCAGAGCCAGCAACCTCTTACACCCCACTCCACTCCTTTCCCACCTATCCGCTCATTTATAATATGCTCTGCTCGACAGAACAGATACCTGCGCCGGCCGCACATCCTCAACCCAGTCCATCCGCTCCCCACGTTACTCTTCTACACGATCCACGCGATCCTTCTCTCCAGTCAGAATATGAAGCGCTTGTGCTCTCCTGGGCACGACAGCTCGTATCCAACAGCAGCCAGGTCCAATCCGATACCAAATCCTCGTCTACAGCCACAACCGATACGACGAGCACAACGGAGCTTGTGTACCGGCACTTGGACGCCCTGTGGATTGACGCACAGTACATGCTTCAATGCGCACAAGCGTGGAACGCACGGCCGACAGCCTTGCAGCCCGCCGAAGCCATTCATACCGTTAATATATTAGGCCTCCATCTGCTGCAGCGTGTGCTAGACACGCGTCGTGCGCTTGAACCACATCATCCGGAGTCGCAACAGCCCCAACAGCATAAGCAAAACGATTTTGGCAATGATGATGCATGGACACTGGCAAGTAATGTGGCAAAAAAAGTAGCAGTGGTGCAGGACGCGCCGCAACAAGGTGTGCGCGATACCACGAGTAGATACTTTGAAGACGAACAGCCACTCGACGAGGTGAGCCAAGACGACGAAGACGATGAAGAAGAGCAAGTGATGCATGCTCCACTGCTCCGACGCCACCAGGACGCCTGCAGCAGCTCACCAGACGTCTCTATGGTGTGGACGCAGGACAAATTGAAGAAGAAGCCATCATTGCAGACGATCGAGTCGGTGGCAGCCAAGGCGGGTGCGGCACTGAGTATCAGAAGCAACAGCACCTCACGTCGACGCCCTATACGACTCGTGCCTTCGCCTTCGGCCCCTTGTTGCTCCATTACCCCAGCTCATGCTCCTGCTGACGCGCCTTGCCACGGTTTCCAGCCAGCTGTCAACTACCAGCACTATTATCATTGTTCGGCCCACCATGAAGCAAGCCAGAGCAGCAGTTTAAGCAGCAGCACAGGTAGTCTACACAACGAAGATCATTACTGGCGTAGCTGGTTTGGGAAGAAAAACGACCGCAACAGCACGAGCTCGACATGTGCCTTTTGCAAACAACCTGTCGCCAAGAAGAGTCTTTCCGCCAGCGATGCTACTGAAGCAGCGATCCATAGCAGCGGCAGCAGCGGTAGTGCCAGTAGCAGTAGTAGCAGCAGTCAAAGTTGTAATGATCAGCGTTCTCGACGCCACATGTACGGTGTCTATCATCAGAGTGGGGAGGGGTCCCAAGAGGACGGACTTGATGAATCTTCCAGAGCATTATTAGAAGACAGGAAAGAGGAGATGCTATCGGATGATGACGTCGACGACGACGAGAGCGACGGCGCTTACGATGAGTTGATGCGTAACTACGGATGCCTGACCTCCTCCTCGTCTTCAGGAATGATACGCAGTGAGTCGAGTATATCCGCGTTTCGTCCGATCAGCAAGAACCTGGCCCCACGTTGTGCACCGCCGCCGGTCTTGGAGGAGCCCAGCAGCCCGACGAGCGAGAGTCCAGCACGACGATCTCTTATCAAAAGCCGCTCGTTTCCATCCAAAGTAGCCTCAATTGCAGTCGAGGAGGTGTCGACCCGCTCGCCGCCTCCACCTTCTCTTAAAGAACGCAATTTTGTGATGCGATCCCTTGTCAACAAAAAGGTTTCCCTCAGCAAACTTTTCAATGGGAAGCGATCGATCTAACTCTAACTTATACATTAATTATACTATATACGCATACCATACCTTATTTCATTACTTATACTTAATCCAAAGAACTCGGTCGCTTTTCTGTTTGATACACATGTGCTTCAAAGGTGAATGGATGTGCAAAAAGATCGAAGGCGATTTTCGGTGTTTGAAATGGTGGTTTTTTGTTTTTCTGTTATTTTTTTTTATCGGGGGTCCCAGGAGCAGTGATGAGAGACTGTGCCGAGTGCGAGTTTTGTCTCTCAAAACGAACACGTCATCCTTCAAATTGTCGACGTAGCCATCCATGACAGACTCAGCCAAAGAGACGCCCGTGCGTCAAGACGACGACCACAGTAAGCCTGACCCCTCTCAGCTCGAGATTGAGCACGGCCTCTCTCCTGCAAAGCGCCCTGCTGACGAATCACCTGGCGCTGACAAGGACCCAAAGGCACGCCGAATCGATAACGATGCATCGCCTGGTGATGCTGAAAAGGACACTGCCCAGAATACCGCCGCCACTTCTTCTACTACTGCCACTACGACTCCAACAACTACGACTACATCTACAACTGCCCCTGACTCTACTTCCACAGCCGACAACAACGCCAGCACCACTAACAACAATGAACATGTCCTGAATGAAGCAGCCTCTGCTGCTGCTGCCGCTGCCGCTGCTGCTGCCGTAGTGGACAATCCCACGCATCTGCTTGGAGACGGCGCACCTGCCGTGTTACCTATACTGACGGAACAGCAGCAACAGCAGCTGCTCCAGTCGTATGCACAGCACAGTGGACAGGATTTGGCCAACCTGACTGCGTCGTCGCTTGCGCAGGCGATGGTGTCACCTATTGCGGTGCCTGGGATGACTGCCCTCTTCCACCAACTACAGGCCAGCACAGGCAATGTCATCACGGCCCTGCCCGGCCCTCCCCCCGCCTTAAGCCATCCTCAACCCCATCCTCACCCGCACCCGCACCCTCATCCCCATCATCCTTCGCATTCTAATCAGCAAGCCTCGGAAACGACAACAAGCACGAGTGATACCCAGCCCAACAGTAATCCTAATCAAAACCCTGCCAACGGAGCCGAGTCCGACGGCCAAAAGAACTCGTATCGCAGCCTGTCTAATGACGAACGGCGGCAGCGCCGGTTACTGCGCAACCGCATGGCTGCCAAGGAGTGCCGCAAGAAGAAGAAGCAATATATCCAGGAGATGGAAGACAAGATTCTACACCTCGAGGAAGAGAATACCCGCCTAAAGAATCAAGTCGAGGAGCTTAATGCGAAATTGGCCCTGGGTGCTATCCAAGGCACTTCGGAAAGTTATCGTCTTATGAAGGAGGTTGAGGAGTTGAATGCTAAGCTAGGTGGCATGGCACATTTTCCCACGAGTGGCGCATTGACCTCGGCCCTCGTCGCTGCTGCTTCTTCCGCTCAAAACGGCCACTCACCTGCACCAGCTCAGTCAAATCAACCTGCTCCTGCTGCTGCTTCCCAGCCACAACCCCAATCACAGCCTCAGCAACAATCTCAACAGGATCCGTCGCAACCCGCGCATGATCAGTCTCCCCAGCCACAACAAGAAGTAGCGGTATCGCCTTCATCACAACCGCCTCCTCCTCCGCCTCCCTCCGCTGATGACCCAAAGACAGCCGCCGTAGCTGTAAAGACCGTGGCCCAGCAGGAGGACTTCAAAGCTCAGCTGGCTGCCGAGCTGGAAAAATTATCACAGACGGTATCCAGCGCCGGGAGCGCTTCTGCAAAGTAATATGTAGTCGTCATTATCATGAAATAATGCAAATGGCAACCCAATCTGTTGTAACATTGATACGTCATTTTTGCCATGACATGACTCCATGCACTGACGCCATTATTCATACTCTCTTATCGTTCTCTTTCTCTCTCGCTCTCTTGTTCGGATAGTACGGAGCAGCGACCCGATGATCTCAATCTGCAGTAGCATCTTTCCGTCTTGGCAATCTGCCACAAATTACGTCCGTGTGATACTCACGATGGTCATGTTTCACCTTTATCCACCTCTGCATGCGGTATTGATACAAAGGTTGCCGAAGAGATAAGTCATCTATCACTAGCGCGAACTTTTGCTGTTTTGTTTGCGTGAACGTCCAAACAAAAATAATCACATAGACAGCTTGATACTATGTATAAAAATACTGCTGAGTATGGAGGCATATCAAAATCAGTATAGAGTGGAAGCTGGCATGTGCGAGATAACCCCTGAAGGGAAGGAGCAAAGCACAAGAGCAGAAAGAGACCTTCACGCAGTCTTTTTTGTTCCTGTTACTTTAATGTATGCATTCCAACTCAGAGCGAACGAAACAGCCAAGAATCGAAAAACTTCACAAACTAAAGGGAGTGGAACGAGATGGCCAGAACGTACTATCGCTTACTTTTTTTAGGGCGAAGATCAAAAAATTGAACGAGCGTACGGGAAAAAAATAATGACGACACCCGATTTTAGACCTCCAGCGGGAAAAGAAAAAAATGGGATCGACGTCCACGAAGTCGCTCTATCACTTTCGCCCATCCTCTTTATATAAAATTAGAAACATTCTTATTTCTTCTCTCTTTTTTTTTTTTTTTTTTTTCGCTCTCTCGCTCTCTCGCTCTCTCACCTCTTTACGTGTATCCCTTTCCCTTCCACCCCTCGTCTCTCGATGTTTCGCAGTGTGCGCTCAAGCCGGCCTTTGGCGGTCGCCTGCGGCTCAATAATACTGCTGCTGATGACCGTGCATCTCTTTTATCTAAAACCATCCACAGGTATCATGAGCAGTAGCAGCAGCAGATTATCATGGTGGAACTCTCCCAGTACATCCGCCGAAGACGAGTCACCTTTTGCTTCAGCAACCGCCGCAGACGAGTTTGACGAAAAATATCTTACGTTCACCCCGCACTCGGGCCTGTTCAATCAGCGTATAGCCATCATCAACGCCGCCATCCTTGCCTATGCGCTGAACCGCACCTTATTGCTCCCCGAAATCAATCTGGGTACAGCCACTTTTTGGCGCCCCACTTGGGAGATCGTCGACAAGCTGGACCGATGTCCCGGCTGGGTTGAGTCACACAAGGGTGCGGTTACCACTGACTGTTACGACTATCGCGACTACGTTCCGGTCCCAGTCGACTTTGTGTTTGATTTGTGGCCCATCCAGGATGCAGGTGTACGTACCCTCCAGCGCCACGATATGCGTCGCGACTATTTCCAAAAGTTCTGGGGTATAAGCTTGGACGACCCCAACATGGCGTATCAGCTCCTCGATGATAAGCGCTACTCATACCAGATCCACGATACGCCTGAAGAAAACCTCAACATGTTCCAGTTTAACCAGCGCATCGACCTCAAGGAACTTGAGGAACGAAAGGAACCTTTTTTGGTTTTTGGTTCGCTTTTTGGCTCACATCGCCTTGCTCTTGGCCGCCCTGAACTGAAGCAGCTTCGAGAGCGCTGGAAGAAGCAGCTGAATGTCAACCATCCGCTTGTGTTGCAGCGAGGCGCTGAAGTCGTCGAGAGACTCGGTGGCGCTAATAACTTTGCGAGCGTCCACCTGCGACAGGGCGACGGCTTCTTTAAAAAATGGGCTACCAAGACGATCGGCCAGGTCAAGGAGACTCTCGAGAAAGACATGCAGAATGTAACTCAGGACCATGACGCCGAGGCTATCACAGAGCGTCTCAAGTCGATTAGAAACCGCCAACAACGGCTTAAGGAATGTGTTTCTGTCCAGAATCACAATCACCCACAGTTGCGGCTTATCTATGTCGCCACGGACGCCAAGGAGCCGCGCAGACGCTTTTCCGATCTCTACAATGAATTCGTATGTCTGTTCACCCTCCACGACTTTCCTGATGTAACTCGGAATACTGTGTCCGCACAGCCGCTCGGCCCGCGCCTGTTGCCGCTCGTCGATGCCGAGGTCGCTGCTCACGGCGGCTTCTTTGTACCTACTCCTAAAAGCACTTTCTCTGGATACATCAAGCAACGCCATCTTCAGCTGTCTGCCGACACAGTAGAAGCCTCCTCTTCGTCTTCCTCTTCTTCTTCTTTTGCATCATAATTTTACACGCAGCCTTACCCCGTCTTCATTTTTCTTATTCCTCCTGTACTTATTTAGCATTCATTCACTCACCCTCGCTTGCTCTCATTCGTTGTACTTTTATTTCTCCAAATATGGCTTTTTTCCCTTTGTGTCACAACAATCTCATTCCACAACACGCTCATCAAACACTCGCACCAAATAACCCCGTCTCAGAAAAAACAGCTTATCCACATGTAACTTTTGGCCCCCATCTTGCAAATAGATATGAATAATACATAAAGGTTATCCCACTCATAAACTGCGCTTTAATATGCGAAAAACTGATAAGCTATAGGCAGGAGCACGCCGGTACAGTGATGCATATGACAGCAGACATGAAACGAAGCATATCAATTTCGCGGTCAGACTGCGATAGCAAAAATAAAAAGTCTTGGCGTTCGCAATCGGTGGTTTACCAGCCACCCTGCTTTAGCCAATTAAACGCTAACATCGTCTTCTGTTAATCCATGCCGACCCTTGAGCGTTCATCCGTGTGCAACATCACACACACGACGACATGCTTGCATGCATGCAGACGTACTCGATTGGCATGATATCCACACGGCATGCTTCCCGAGAACCTGTTATACTCGGTCAGTATCCCTTGCTTCCCTTTCTATGGAACATACTTGATCACAATAAGCTTTTAGCACGCGTCAGTGAGCTACTATGTGATGTTTTATGTGATCAAATCTGCTACTCAATACAAAGTATCGTGAAACTGGCATCTTCGTATGTAGGGCGACATGAAACTGGGATAATTGAGAATAGATCCGGTCCTATATCGTGACACAATGACATACATGAGAGTCACTTCAGCAATATCAAATCTTTATTCAATAGCTCCTGTCCAGTTGTACCGTTGTATTGGTCAGCCTCCTTACACATAATTTTAATAAATACG
This sequence comes from Syncephalastrum monosporum B8922, assembly GCA_000697355.1. Taxonomy (NCBI): domain Eukaryota; kingdom Fungi; phylum Mucoromycota; class Mucoromycetes; order Mucorales; family Syncephalastraceae; genus Syncephalastrum; species Syncephalastrum monosporum. Next base: position 15,714 of record JNEN01001256.1, read on the forward strand.
ATTACGAAACACCAATACATGCCGTCAAAATTATAGTTTATGCTTCGGGTTTCACCGGTTATCAATGTTAAGAGAAGAGTTCGTGGAACGTGTGCTCATGTCATGACATAGATATAATGCTTCTGCATCCTATATTTGTGCATAATGAGTGATTATCATTGCACATAATGTTTAGTGTCAAAAATTATGTAGAGATCGGCATATGGGATTGGCAAATATTATATTTCGTTGTGCCATATAACACTTATGTAAAACATTAGTTTTATCTGCATCGACGGCTTTCGAACTTCCCTGTCAATGATCTAAATACTATCCGTGATACCCTCTACCAATGTTATGGATATCCTATTTTATTATGGCACGATTACTGCAAATCTCTATGTCGTTTCATCATCTACGTTGCGCAGTACAGGTATTTGCATGAAAGACAGGACTATGGCACAAGGAAGACACGATGACGCTTATGGGACGTCAGCTAGATCGAGTTTGATTGATAAGAGTTCATTAGGGAAGATGATGATGATAGAAAAGTACGGATAAGATGGTTGATAGTAATGTAGAGACCCACTTGCGCCATTGGATATTGGTATTAGACCAAAGAGGAGTAGGCCAATTCGTCTTCCGAGGACTAGAGACAGAATTAGTATGAATGTGCGCGAAATACTTAAGGGTAGCGCAACTCACATCTTCCTCATAGACCCTGAAAAAAAAAAAGGGTAGAATGGATGAGCATAGAGTTTTGGACGAAATGGCTATGACTTACGATTCGCCCAAGAGGCTTTGCAGATCCCGGACCTGGTCTTTTAAATCATTCTTTTGCGAAATCAAGTGCCGAATGTGTTCCACAGCTTTTTTCCCCGGGATTGATAAGTCCAAATGAGCGGCTAATCTCTCTTTTTCTTCTTGCTTTTATCATACATTTTTGCAGGATCAATGCTTCACTTCGATTTCCTTGGCTAAGTGAAGGCACAACCTCAATCAGCTGATCAAAACCCAAGCGAATATTCTGTCGTCGTTTCTGCTCGGATGCGATGTGATTTGCTTTCTTTTCTGCTTCGGTCAATAATTCATGCGGTGCTTTTCGTGCTCGACGCTGTCGTCGCGGCTGTTGCTTTTCAGATGCAGAAGCCGAGGAAGAAGAGCCACCGTCGTCTTCTGCTTCCAGGGGTCGCTTCTTGGACGACACAAGCTCAGCACTCGCAGAGTCGTCTGGTATGCCAATGTCAGTCATTCGAGCTGTTTCCATCGCCATGAAGAGCCTAAAGATTTGTTACTCACCCTTGCTAACCGTGTCTGGTGATGGTTTTGGAGACAGCTCGGAGTCGTTGCCCATTTTACTTTGGGTTTGTTTTAGAATGGGAAAGAAGTGAAGAAAAGAAGTTGGAGTAAAAGTGGGGTACGAATATGAATCGGCGATCGAATCTTTACGCACACGGTGGTAAATTACTCTCCAAAGTTTCCCGCGGCCGAAATGGAAGTGCAGACGAAAGGGCCGTCAAGCATTGCTATTAAACGATCAAGGAACACTCCATCGGACAAGTGGTTTGAGTAAGTGCTCGTATATAAACGTCTTTGTTATATAATGTGAAAGTAAAACCTATGTATGGTTGTTCACGCCATACGTGTGCTGCGTATGTCCGCGTCCATGATCAAGAAGACCACGTTCCTCCTCTTCCTCATCTGCCTCCACATCAGCCGACTCCATATCCACGTTATTTCTTGGCTGGCGGAATAAAGCCACAATGAAGCCCAGGATAAAAACAACCAGGAACGCCCATTGTGCGTAGTAGAATACGACGCCAAAGAACGGGGTGTTGACTATAATGCGATCAATCAAAGTGGATGATACCGTCGGCGTGCATATTTCTATCAAGAATATATTAAATGACCAACTCACATGAAAATAGATAATAAAAACTTACCAGTAGGAGCGTAAACGTCACAGGGCACAATTTTGTTTGGAAAATCAGCACAATCGCGCTGGCCACCTTGCGTGTGGTTGCACTAAGATTATGTCGCACCGTTAATCATTCATTCATGCATGCGTCAGAATCCGAGCTAATTTAACTTACATAAACCTGGCTTCCAAAGTGGGCATACCCAGGTGCCACCACATTGGTCAATGAATAATTCAGCGCCAGTAAGCTGAGGGTCAGAAGTACAGTTATAAACAAGAGGCCTTGAGGCATGGTGGCTGCCTTGCGAATGCGGTACAGCGACACCCACAAGAAACGAACACCAATTGTGATCAGACCCGACATGGTTGCTAAGAAGTAGTAAATGATCAACAGGACCATAAAGATATAGTCGAGAGGGAAAACCTAAAGACAGATGAGCCCATGACACGATCAACAGATGAGTGGACATACTCTGGAGAGGTTGACAAAGATAAAGTTGACCGGGTTGAAGAGGTCAGGATGGCTAATGATGTAGCCGCACTTGTGACCGCATACCGAGTAGGTAATTTTATCGACGCTAAGAGTAAGATCATTAGATAGAAAAGATGAAAAGCCGCGCACACTGCTTACATGGTCAAAAATATGGAGACAACGACGACGAACGTCAAGGCAAGCAGGATAATACCAATGATCACCTCGAACGGGCGGAGTACCTTGGCAAATCGCTGCCATGCACTGCGTCGGTCTTCTTGAATCGTTCTCAGACGGCGCGTCAGGATTCTGTCATAGCCTATAAGTCACATGTCCTATCGAATCAAGATGGTATTATATTTCTTACCTCTCTTCGTCTTCAAGGTTCTCGAGCTCCCGCTGGTCGCGCCCGCTCAAAGTTGCATTGTTACCAGCATATTTCGCCTGGATAGCACGCTGGCGCTCGCGTGTTACGGCAAGGCGGTTGTCGACGTCGTCATTTTCCGCATCAATGCGGCGTCGGCCCTTGATCATGTTGAAGGGCAGAATGGACAGACCCGGTGCCTGTAAAAGCACGTTAGCCACTTATTTTCTCCAGTTGCTTCAACCAACCGTATAAGTAATAAAGACAGCCATGCCCAGCAGAAAGAGACATGCAATGACAAAAGAAATGGCCTTTTCACCATCTAAATTCCAAGTTAAGCGTTTCGGCCTCTTTGAAAACGACAGACGACATACTGCTTTCGGTCAAGAGTTTCTCGAACCAATCCAGATCGACTTTCGGTGGTCGTTCGCTCGGCTTGACAAAAAGACCGATCATCAGGAGCAAGACAGAGATGACGACAAAGAACGACGTGTATTTGAGTGCGCCAAGAATACGGTCGCGTCGCGTTTGGTTCTCATCGTCGTCATACTCTTCATAGTAAAAATAGGTAAAGGGAATAATCAAAAAGCTAAAGAGAGCAATCAAGCCATAGCACACTAGATAAAGAGATGAGTGATATAGAGTAGTAAAGTAGCATGCATGTATGTACCGTAATAGACGGCTTGGACAACGAAGGTCATCCAGTAAATGGTGTCTTCATCGGCCCATGACTTTTTGAGACCGGTGTCTCGGCTCACAGTAGACGAGACCAGAAAGATATCGACAGGCAGAAGAGCGAGTGTTGCCAACACGAGGGCAAGGGCAACAATGGTGACAATCGTGGCAAAGGCTTCAGACTCACGTTTGTGTTGGTAATGGCGCGTGAAGCCGATGCTAAAAATGAAGAGCGCCTTTCCATAGAATGAATTCACCTTGGTTCAATTTCTCTAATCCACTCCACTACTTACTGCAGCAACAATGCCATAGACACCCCAAGCTACTCCTACGACAGCAGGCATAGTTCGGTAATAATATGGAGAATGATTGCAAGTGAGAGAGAAGAAAGAGGCAACACTCTCGCTTCCCGTTTTGGCATTCCCCCAAAATTTATGCAGAGTCGGGTCCGCCGACGCCCAACGCGGGAGTTGCGAATTATGCACTCCCGGGGGGGGGGGGTTGCACACTGAGTGATGTCAGCCTCTATGTTTGTTTGTACAGGGAAGCAGTTTCAGCATTCCACCAGGAAAGCGTACCCTAGGATACGCATTCCAAACACTGTCATGCTGCTAGCTTTACGGAGTCATGAGTGGCAAGAGAGGCTGCGGAAATGCAAGTTCATTCGTGCCATAGGTATTTTAAACTCATACAGGCAGTGTCTTAGACAGTAGTTTGAAACCATCGCGAATAAGACGTAGAAACACAGTCAGTCACAGGAAGTGCTTTCAGACAAAGGTTTTATTACTGTACTATTCAGCTTCAATGTCGCCTTCCATGAGGTCATGTTGTAGCAAGCTTTCTATAAAAGGGAGATCGGGTTGTGCGAGTGTATACGAGGATTGGTAGACATACAGGTTGACGTGATCGATAAAGAAGGCGAGCTGTCGGATACTGCTGATGCTTCGCATGGTCAACATGGGCCGTTTCAGCTGCCCTGCAGAAGGCACAGATGATGTGGTATCAAACACAGTGTCTGTGACCGAGAATTGGTCGAGCCCGCTGCTTGGCTCTGCTTGGGCCGAGAGTTTTCCGCCCAGCATATCCATGATCGGCATCGGTCCATCCTCATCGCCGGCTTGCTCTCTCGCCTCGGAGCGCTGGCCCATCTCCTGCACCGTGTCGCGGATAAAAATCCATTGGTATATCTGGAACGCATCCAGTTCGAGCGCACACAGCAGATCGAGGAATTTACAGCCTGCGAGGGCAATCTGGGCTTCTTCAGGTCGATCATGCACGTTGTTGTAGAGGAACGCGTTAAAAAGGCGCATCTATCGTGTCTTCAGTGGGGGGTTCGTCGCTCACCAAACACACGACTTACCAGCTCAGTAATGAGGACCGGCCAAAAGTTGAGCAAATGCTTCTGGGAGAAGCGCACCAGCATAATGCGCAGGCAGAGGTAGATCTCGACGTGCACCATCTCACCGTGTTCCAGCTTGAGGAGTTCCACGATCTTCTCTTGTATCACGGGAAGCTGCGGTACGTATTGGTCCATTGTGCCGCAAAAGATTAAATAGGACAGGCGCCGCAGATTGAGCGCTCGATTCACGGTTTCTTGGTCCTTGTTGGTAAAGAACGCAGTGGACGGCGAGGTTGTGATGCGTCCCACCACTTCCGTGAACCGCTCCTTCTCCAGTGAAAGCACGGTTTGAATAATCGTCTTCCACTTTTTGGCAGTCGCAGGCCCCATGTAGAAAAACCGATTGTCAAGAAACACATCCCATACTTCCTTGCGCCAGGTGCGGTAAGTGAAAGGCATTTTTGACATTTCACATATCTGGTCGAGAATGATCGATATCTTGCTGAAACTATGAGGAGCAAATTAGAAGAAGTGGCTACAAAGCAAAAGACATTCATTCCTTACACGACGCGTGTGCGCAAGGCCGGGCCTATGACATAGTAGACCAGGTTGTTCAGCAACGAGTTAATCCGATCCTGGTCGCCGATCAACTGTCGCAGGTGGGGTATGACGGCTGTTGCCAGGTAAGCGTTCACCTGTGTGATCATGACGTCCTCTCGACTCTTCCAGCTCGCCTTCTTCTCAAGCTCAGATACGTTGCTCGTCGACATGTTGCGCGCGTTCTCGCTCACGATCGTGTCCGACAAGGACCAGCTGTCGGCAGCAGCGGAGGACGGCTCCTCCTCCTCGTTGTGCAGATTCGAACGTCGCAGCCAGAGACTCTGATCAAACGATCGGCCCGCAATCAAGATGCAGTAGTCTACGCAACGCTGGTATAAGTCTTGAGCGTCCCGTCGCATCTTGCGGTCCTCCGCATTGGTCGAGGCGCGCGTGAGTCCATCGAGCGCGACTGTCAAAAAACGTAGCAGACCCGGGAAGAAAGTCTTATAAGCCGATGCCTGGGACAGATAGTCTTTGGCAAAAGACTGAATCAGCGGCCATAGATGCGCCAGAGAGTCTGCTTTGATCAAGTTGCTGCAATAGATCTCGGTAAAGCGTAAGAGAGAAGTATCCGTCCTAATAGAGATTGTTTCTCAGTACAAGCAGCGCGATGGTCAGCAATACACTTACAGGTTTCCCACACGCATAATATGCCGCCGTCGGTGGACAGCCATTCCTGGTGTTCGCTGCAAGATCCCGTCAAGCAGTGTTGAAAGGATATGGGGCGGTGAGCTGGTGGGCGTGGCTGACAAGACCTCGATCGCAATGAGGTCAAATTGATCGCGGGACGCCTAGATCCATGTTAGCCAAAAGTAATCCACATGCCATGCTAGTGTGTTTGATTTTTACCTCATATTCCAGGGCGATAGGATTTTCAATGAAGAATATCTCCGTAAAGCCCTCTATGAAATCGACGGTACAGTACTTGTAAAGGCGTTCAAAGATATTCTCCAAGCGTGCCTTGACGTGGTCGGCCGCATAGGCGAAACTCTGCAGGACAGCTTCTTTCTTGGCGAAGCCCATGTTGTCGCCTGCTGCGTCCCACTCGGGCCGTCGAAACACGCGCCATACGTCGAGAAGGATGTGCAAAACGACGGGGAGGTGGTATAAGATGGTATCGCGCGGCTAGAGCGCACATATGAGATACTCTCCTACTCCTTTGTTTCCCGCGCTTACCTTGTGGTCGCTAGATCGGGGTGACCCGTCCGCATGGACAAGCTGAGCAAGACCATTCAGCATGGACTGATCCGCAATCTTTGGTATCGGCAAAAAGAAGTCGTCGAGCGATTCAGGGAACCAGTCGTCCGACAGGCTGCGGTCCGTCATACAAAACATGAGGACCTTTTCGAGGCCGTTCAAAAACACAAGCACATCTTGCTCGGGTCCTCCTGCCACGGCATTGTTGTCCTGGACGTAGGGTCCTCGCATATCGGCTTTCTCGTTTCCTTTTTGCATCAACACGTCCTCCGAGATTTGTCGCCGGTGGTAAGTAGAACTCCAGGACGAAATCGCCTCACCATGCATGAGGAGCATAACGGCCGTCTGGCACAGCGCTGTTTGTTCGCAGAGACACATGAGGATGGGCACTACCATCTGCCGAAATCCTCCCCGGAGATGGGGCAAGGATGCAAGCACAAAGTCCATCCAATGCTGAAGCAGCGGTCGGTTGCTCGACTGGGTGAGGGCATCGATGACACACTTGACGAATAGACCCGATGTGGATTGAGCGAGCGAAATTGCTTCCGCAACCTGGGAGGCATTGGCATTTGTACCTGACGTCGCAAGGGGTGCGGCGTCCGTGGCATATTGCGCCATGGCATCACTTGAAGCCGTATCGATCGAGGTTTTCCGTCGTGCGTGCTTGTCGACTTTAGGTGACGCAGATGTCATCTGGTGTTTCCCGAGGGCGGTGACAGATGTGATGGCCATGGTGGCGTGCAAGAGATGCAGCAGCTTTTGTTGAAGCTCTAAGTTTTTTGTGGCGACGCAAAAGAGGAGTTTGTGCAGCACGGTTTCTTGGATCAATCGGGTCAGCCTCATATCCACATAGTCGAGCCGTGACATCATGAGATAAAGTAGTTCTGTAGCATGAAGCTGGATGCTGCGGACGCGCTTCAGCATCACGGGCCGGTGCTTCTCGCAAGGCTCTGACTCCAGGAATCTAATACTTTTATGAGCATCACAGCGAGCCATTTTAGATCATCTTACCTTAACGCGATGCGCACCAAGAGCTCCAAGAAGGACAAAGAGGCGTGGTGGTTCTCTATACACGCATATAAGCACATTAAATAAAGAGTGATATCGCTTTGTTCTCTTACCATGCAGGGATATGCCAAGCTCCGATTCGATCAAAGGGGACATGGACCCAGACGCGCCCACGCGGTGGTTTTTACACGTCTTGAGGAAGCCCAGACTACCAAAGTGAGCGAGTGCAATCAAGTTTTTAAACATGTAGTCGATTGTCTCCATATCAAATGGACGCATGTAGAGGTAATAAGGCACGATCACCGGATCGTGGCCCTGCTTGAGAATTTGGTGTTCACACGGAACGGTCAAGTCTGCAGCGCGACGCAAGATGCCCTTGCCAAGCATGGTGAGCACAAATGGCTCAAGGAGACGGATATAGCTGCGCAAATGGCGTCTGATCCACGTTTCTCCGACACGCCTATCCATAGGTGCTGCGCCTTCGCGTAACAGATCCAAAATGATGAACATGGGCCTGGCAAATACAGTCGAGGTCTCGAGAATGTCATCCGAGAGTTCCCAAACGACACCAAACTTTTCATAGTTCTCCAGACGCTCGGCATCGTCGGGTGTGATAAGATACTCGGCGACGATACCTTCGACCAACCGCGCATGCGACGTTTCAGTCACGCGCCACATCATCTGGACCGTGCGCATGTGTAACAACGGCGCTCGTGGGGACAGGAACGACCATAGCTAATGGATCCAGAGGCGTTAACATCAACGTGGTGTTCCCAGAGTTTTCCTTATTTCACTTACGCGATCGATGACTTTTTTGAGAGCGGGTCGTTTCTTGAGCACAGCGCCATACACAAAATGGTCCCGCTTGGCGAGTTGGGTCAGTGTGGATAAGCCGGCGTCGACGACACCGAACTCGCGTCCTTCCTGGCAGCAGAGTAGCAGCGTCCGTGTCAGTGCTTCTTGCTGACCGCCCTCCCACGTGAAGCGCTCGTCGGACCGTTGAGTGACAAACGAAAGCGCATGGCATACACTGTGCAGGATTTTCTCGAGCTGGGCATCAATGCTGCGTAAACGTTTGCCATCCACACCCACGTCCACGCCTGCATCCTGGTCCTCCGGAGGTACAATGTACCGGTTGACGAGCTCTACCAGGAAGCGGGTGAGATAGTTGAGGAGCTCCTGCACGAGGATGGAGCCGCGGATCGGGCCGTAGGCGGGCCGGGTAGGGATGGCGGCAACGGCGCTGGCATTTGTGTTCGATGGGTTGTGGGTCGTTGACAGGTCACCTTCGTCATCGACGTTTGGCATGCGCTCGCTCGCGAGTCCGTTGGCACTGTTGTCCTTGTTGCTATGAGACGGTCGCTGTGGCTGCGGTTGCATCGTGTAAAACTCTCTCGCATAATCTAGGACACTCATGCCCGCCTGAAACTCGCGTCGTGTCGAGTGCTCGGGCGAGGCATCATTCAAAACAGCTTTCGATCCTTTTCGGTCCCAAAAGAAACCCTCTGGGATGGCTTGCAGCATAATATGAACCAGGCGGAGACATTGATCAATCAAGGGCAGCACGTCAATGAACGAGTCGTGACGTATTGAGTCCTATTTCCAGTTGTCAGTTTTTGTTTAACCCGTAATCCCTGACTTACATAAAGTTTCTGCGTGAGGGAGCCGACAAAGAGAGGCAAATGCATGTGCTTGATCTCTTCGTCGGTAAATTTGAATGATGTCAGGGCAAACTCGAGAAGACGCAAATTCTCTAGGTCGGCGTTTTTGCTACTCGGCACTTTGCTGCCCTGTATGGACGAAGACGACTTGCCCGGGAAGCTTCCATCGGCCATCTCAAACAGCTTCATCCAAATCAGGTAGGGCTCCGTCATTTCCATCCACATATTGGCCGTTTGCAGGATCTGTTGTCTCGATGAGCAAACATGTCCTCCTGTTTCTGTGTTTCTTACCTCTGAGCCGTGGGTGCCACGTCGCACATGGGTTTGCAGACTGGTCAGCGAGTCGACAAAGATATCTTGCACGACGGGCTGTCCAATTTCCCATTTGTCCAAGAGCGAGATCAGGATCTTGTACGGTCGCTGCGACTCGGTGACGAATTGCTCTTCATCGTGGAATTGATTGCTTCCGGCATCCGTGGTGGCATAAAAAAGGCCTCGCACGGCTTGCGTCGCGGCCTTTTTAGCGAACTTGTCGAAATAGACCATCTGCAGCTGGGAGCCGTTTTCGTTACCCAGGAGCCAGGCGTAGAGACGTCGGTTGAGGGACATATCTTTGCGCAAGACAATGGACAGCGCAGCGCGCATAAGGACCACGAGATCATCATTGGGTATCGTCCTTTGTCAGAAGAGTGAGCTTTCCGCGTTTTCCGTCTTTTTTGTTACTTACCTATGCTTGAGTTGGAAATTTTGTACCAGCAATTCGAGCATGCCACGTTGTACGAGGAGTTGGGAGTCGGTCAAGGTAGCTGAAAAAGCACGGACCATAAGTCCCACGTTTTCAAGGCCGAGCACGAGGGCTGTCTCTTCCTGGTCGACTATTTTAGGGAGACGTCGTAATAAATAATTCAAAGCGGGAGGTCGTAAGTTTGGGTTGCTGATGAGCACAAGCCATAAGGATGAGTAGAAGAATGGAAGGTTGACGGTATTGGCCAAATGATCCATCAGCACGACGACCTACGTACTGTCAATGACGGTCCGAGTCCTTTTGTGGTCGACTTACTTTATCAAAGAATTCGCTGCCTTCTTCGTCGAGAGCAGGCAAGAGAGCAATGATGAAACCGCGCATGGCAGGTCTCAGGCGTTGTTTGAGTGGGAAATAGTACGTCTCGAAGATAGAGAGGAGTTGCGGCTATACCAGAATTACCTCAGCAAACCTGTTTTTTTTTCTGAGCTCGCAGAACATACCTTGACATGCATAGCCGCGTATTGGACAAAGGGGAATAAGCCAAGGGACCATAATGCTAGATCGTCGGCTAATTGATCAGACTAATTGAGAAAATAGCAAAAAAATTAGCATGAATTTTGCTGAAATTCTGCAACGTGGACGTACGCCAATGGTTTCCAGAATGTAAGCGTATACGTCGAGTGTTTTCTGGTGGACGCCAGCGGGGAAACCTGGGTTCAGACATTGTGCCAAGCGCTTGGCAACCGTGTGTTTTCGTGGTATAATAGGAAACTGTGGATAGGCTTGAAAAGACTAGGCGAGAAGGTCAGTAAAGAGGCGTCTAGCCAACGCGAGGCAAGGGTACCTTAAGCAGTCGACCGAGAAAGGATATAATGTCCGCCCACTCGTTGACAGCATCGAAAGAATTCAGGTTCTTCTCGATCAGCTGCACGTACTTGCGGAATCTCGGGTCGCTGGTGTAAGCTAATGAAGGAAAAGAGCGTGCACTGTTAGCGGGATGAGGCCCATCAAAGTAGGATGAGCGTGTACCTTGTTCCTTTGCGGTGTTCTGCTCCAGTTTGGCGAGTGGACTTGTGGCAGTCGTAGTAGGCGATGAGAGTGGACGAGGAACTAAGGTGAGATATATTGGAAGGAAAGGTTATATGAGTTTGTAGATAACTCAGACACACAGAAAAAAAGAAGTCAAGAAGTTCAAGACCCACTGGGTCACTTACCTTCTTTAGGTGACGAGCTGACCGACTTCGATCGGGGCGATCCTGGGGAGCCTGGCAAACTGCTGTCGGTCTCATTGTCAGATTGATCGCTCAGGCTGCGAATGGATATCTTCCTAAACAGCTTCTGCGAGATGGACAAGGGCGAGTGCAGTGAAAGGTTCTTGGCGCTGCCTTCGTTTGGTTGATGATGATTGTTGCGACCTTCCATATCAGGAGGTTATGGGCACTCTTTTTCCTTTCCTGATTTTTTTTTTTTTTTACTTTTCGCGTGTGTACGTGTCAAGAGTAAGAAAGAGAAAAGCCGTGTTTTATTATTGTTATTATTATATGTAGAAGGCGTGTAAGCCTAAGATCGGAGAAGCACAGGTTCCTGCGTGCCCTGCAGGTGGTGACTCGCATGGTACACACGCACACACACACACACACACACACGCACAAATACTGGTAGTAAGAAAACTTCAAAGTTGAATATCGAATGATCTCATTCCTGATAATGTCCTAATATGTGATATATTTGTTACTATGCCGGGTGCTCCATCGAATTTGTTTACTGCTGCGGATATATATTTTATTTTACGCATGCCCAGCGCAGCTATTTGGGGGTGGAAGCGTGAGAGCTGTGACAACATCGGTCGGTCAACCAACATGAGCTCGCCTGACCCAAGACTTTAAATGCCGCCAATGCGAGACACACATACATAGGGCTCGGGATTCGTCATTCTCTCTTTTCACTTATCTCTTCCACTTCTCCATGCGCGTTTCCATCCTCTCCTCTGCTATTGTCCTCTTGGCTGGCTATGCCACTGCCTTCCCTGCCTTTGACTATGTCGAAGATACCCTTGCCCCGCTCTTTCATTCCCCCGAGTCGGAAACCATTTCTGATTCCTACATTGTTGTCCTGAAGGATCATGTTGACAACGATAAGGCCAAGACCCACTGCCACTGGGTCGGCGACCTGCATAAGCGTGATGTCCCTCTCACGGACTATTTGGACGCCGAGTCTGCTCTCGGTATCCAATACACATACGACACTCCCGGCTGGAAGGGCTATGCTGGCAAGTTCTCCCCCGAGGTCTTGCACCGCATCCGCAGCTCGCCTGAGGTAAAGTAGATGTCTAAAATAACGAAGGGATACATATGATGCGGGCGAAGTGCGTGTGTGTGTGTGTGTGTGAGGGGTTTGGGGCTTCGATGCGTGAGATGAAACGTCGATCGACTGACGTGTGATCAATGCTCTGTCTAAATGTTATTATTCGTTTTAGGTTGCTTACGTCGAAAAGGATTCCATGATGTATGCATCGGAACTTCAACGTAATGCTCCTTGGGGCCTGGCTCGCATTTCTCACCGTGAGCCCATCAACCTCAAGACCTTCAGCAAGTACCTCCATGAGCCCAACGGTGGCGAGGGCGTCAAGGTCTTTGTCATCGACACCGGCATCAACCACGAGCACGTTGACTTTGAAGGCCGTGCCTCCTGGGGTGTTTCAATCCCTGGCGACGGTGACGTGGACGGCAACGGCCACGGTTCTCACTGCGCTGGTACGATTGCTGGCAAGCGCTTTGGCGTTGCCAAGAAGGCTGAGCCTGTCGCTGTCAAGGTCCTCGGCTCCAACGGCTCCGGTTCCACCTCCTGGGTCCTGGCCGGTATCAACTGGGCTATCGAGCAGCACCAGATCGACGCTGCCGAAGCAGAAAAGAAGGGCAAGAAGTACAAGGGCTCTGTCGCCAACATGAGTCTGGGCGGTGGCAAGTCCCGTGCTCTGGACAACGCTGTCGATGAGGTAAAGCCCATCTACTGTCATCTATGCTTCGATTGCTCATGTTTCATTCTAATGTAGGCCGTGCGGAGAGGTATGGTCTTTGCCGTGGCTGCCGGCAACGACAACCGCGATGCCTGCAAGTACTCACCTGCTGCCTCCCCTCTTGCCATCACCGTCGGTGCGAGCAACATTGCTGATGCACGCGCCTACTTTTCCAACTATGGCGAATGTGTTGACGTTTTTGCACCTGGTACGTCAGATTGTGTGCGGCCCTATTTGCCCATAACCCATCAACTCTAACTTGAATGTTTCAGGTGAGAACATCCAGTCCGTCTGGAACACCAACAAGTACAGCACAAACACCATCTCGGGTACTTCCATGGCCTCACCTCACGTCGCTGGTCTGGCAGCTTACTACCTGAGCCAAGAGGAGGGTAACAACGTCGACCCTAAGATCATCAAGGACAAGATCATCCAGTTGGCCACCCGCAACGCGCTTTCCAACATCCCTTCGGACACCCCTAACCTGCTTATCTTCAACAACTTCGAGGCTTAAAGCGCTAGACCCAAGGTCGTGTAGATAATTGACTTCTACATTTGTTGAGTTTCATTTTTTTCTACTCTCTTTTCTTTCGGTTGTATATCTTGTGTAAGATTTCTTTTTCATTTTCCCAATATAAATTTTTGTCTCTCCTGCCTGTTGATATAATCATACTCTGAAACCCGTCCGCAAATGCAAAGGGGAAGGAAAATGGTATTATTGTTGTATTTACAATTTCTTTACACATGGTAGCTATCATCAATGATCATGGATATCTCGGAGGTCTCCAACGGCGGTTCGTTCAGTTCTGCAATCTCTTCTTCTATCAGGGACGTTTCCTGGGCTGCATCCAGCCAGTCATAATGATTGATGCTGGTTTTCTTGGCGGGTTCTCTTGCTTGGGAGATCATGGCTCTCTCCAAAAGCTCGTTGACAACATCGTCTGATTGTCCCTTTGTTCGAAGGGTCTACATCACGGGTCAAAAAACACATATCTGCAGGCGATAAAGAAGAACGCAACATCGAAGCTCCTGCTTCTCACCTTAGTATACTCTTGAATGGCCCTGGCATCCTTGCCATGGAGTTGATAGATTATGCCGATGGCAGCGTGGATATCGCCCGATTTCGGGTCGTATTGAAGAGCTTCTGTGAAACACCGTAGAGCACGTGGGTATTCCCTAAAGACAATAGCAGCCGGGTTCATGAGATGTCCTTCAAAAAGTTACGATGGTAGGCTTACTCCTTTTTACGATATACATGGCCTAGGTTATTCCAAAGCGTGCTCCATAATGGGCAACGCGGGCTCAGGCGGTTGTATGCTATGCGCAGCGCTTTTCGTAAGTAGACAAGCGCTTCGTCATAGCTGTTTGGTGTAAGCATGAGTTTCACGCGCTCATTTGATGGAGATATTAACTCACTTCTGGTCCAGATAATAGAAATCTGCAAACTCGTTTAGCAGAAAGGAGTCATTTGGACATCGTTCAAGACTCCTGTTTAAGTTTTCGAGAGTATTCTCCTTGGATCCTTGTTCCTTGTATTGCATGGCGATATACATGTAAGGTAGATGCGATCTATACACCAAGTATGTCAGCTCACTTTCGAACAAAAACTGATTACAACTTACCCGGGAACGAGTCGGCAACATGCTTCATACGCCCTGATGGCCTGATTGTGGTCGTTTTCAGCGGAGAATGCATGTCCATAACCCAGCCATGCAGGCTCGAAGTATTGGTCCATAGACGTTGCTTGTCTTTGGTCAAAAAAGATGCGTCAGTCTCTTGTTTCTTCTGTATACGAGAGCACTCACTGGAAATATTTTCGCGCTTCTTGATAGTTCTTGATGTAAAGATTATAGAGACCCACCGCATGCCAGGTGACGGCTTGGTCATTCATGTGATCCACAAGCTCCTGCGCTGTCGCCAGTAATTCTGCCTTCATGTTGAGCTCATAAAGACAGGCGAGGTATATTGGGAGCGCCTTGGGGTAAAGTGCGTCTTCTTGGCGAATTCTGCAGAAACTACGTCAGGTAATGTATTCAGGGGAAAAAGAAGTCGCGTCCTACTTTTGACAGAGTTGAAAGCATTTCCGAAATTTGCGAGTGGCAAAACACGTCTGGGCTGCACTGTAGATCACATCGATACTTTTGTGCAGCCGAAAATCTTCCTCAGCGGACCGCTGAGCCTCTTGTCGCTCTATCCGGTGTGAAGACTATAGTGCAGGGTTAGGACTATCGATCTGTATGACCCTAAGCTTAGACGTACCCTCGCCATCTCCAGGATGTAGAGAGCGCGGAAGAATTCGCTGTCTTTGCCGCAAAATTCGTCGTAGGGTAAGGTAGTGACAAACTCATACTCTATACACCTTCATGAGCTACCATCTTTGCATGTGCATGACAAACCCACCTTCTTCTTCCGTCAACAGGTTATATTTGACCAGATCAGCCAGGGCCTACGCAATCAACATGTGAAAAGGTGGTTCGTAGTAGAGACGGCTGAGTATTTACATCATAACACTTGACATCGACACGCAGAGCTTCTCTGAAACAGTCCCTTGCCCGATTGACGATGCCGCCATTCAGATAGGTTTTGCCGCGAACGTAGCACATGACGGATTCGAGCTACAACTCGATGCATGAGCTTTCAGACCAGAATAGGTATAATAGGAGAGTAGGAGATTCACCTTTATCCGTCCATCCGTAGGGCCTCGCGAAGGATGGGGTACCAGATTTGGGGTCGGGCCCGTTGTTTTTTCGGCAAAAGGATTTTCATGACCCAGGTAGTCCAGCGCGTCGTCCCAGTCTCCAAGAGCAATCTGGAAAAGGTAACATCGCATGAGCGGTCTATCCGATATCGAATTGTTCATGCAGGTAACGTACAGCGCAGAGACCGGCGAGGTAACGACACTGGACACTGCGGTTGATGGTGCTTTTTGTGTTGAGAAGGGCTAATGCGCGGTTGTATTGCTGTGAGCGATAGTAGGTCTGTGCGAGGTTATAGACGTCCTCGATGAAGCCATCTATGGATAACATGTCCAACTCAGTTCCCGTTTGGGGGGAGACAAACTCGCATGACTGGGATTTTTCCCTACCGGTCAACGCCACGAGTTTTTCCGCCAGAAACATGGCAGTCTGTTTGAGATCGTACTGTTGGGCCTCGTACAGCAAAAGACGGAGGCGTTCCTCGCGTAGATCTTCGGTCGGGTAAAAGCTGGCGTTGGAAACGTTGGATTGAGCAAACGAAGCTTCGATGCGCTGGGTGAATGAAGCCTGGGAGAGCATAAAGGAGTGTTCATTTCTGCGTTCAGATGGGTCCAACACAGCGTTTGCGTAATTAATGCTTCGATTGGCTGGAGGAGCGATGGGGGAAAGGGACTGTTCACGGTCGCCAAAAGTGCCTATCCAGGCGTGATCGCCTCTGCTCGGAAGAGAAAGGTCGTCGTTCCGATGGCCACGCGGTAATTCCATACTGCTGCTTATGCTCCCATCCAGTGACAGTCGGCTACGTTCTGTCCCAAGCATTGTTGTGATTGCTGTTAGACCAGACGAAGCAGCGAACGAGCGAACAAAAGAAGGCACATCAACTCTTACTTTCCCCCGCTTCTCACTAAATTCAATTATTGGCCCGTTTTGTCAAAATGCCGCTGGCCCTTGGATACAATAGCCCTGTGAATCGTATAAAAACCTCGCTATTGGAGACGGCCCTCCATCTACTACTATAGTGTGTACATCATTATAAGGGATGGTTCTTGTCCGGGCCCTGCAAGGGACAGACCCAAGACGAATCCAAGCTCAACGAAGGCCTGGTTAATCATCTGATCGACACTGGCTTATCGCGGACTGTTCCCGTATGGCATCGAGCTGACCCCCGGGGTGATCGTCGTGTGCTCGACCTGTATCGTTATGTTATATTATATTATTTTCGAAGGTAGGAAGGCTCCACCGTCTAAGCACCATCGAAGGAGCGTGCTATTACTACACAAGAAGTAAGGTTTAAATAGTAATGCGTAAGGTAGGGTCTATGTAGACAAGGAACGCATCCACATTTTGACGTGAGGGGTACCATCCACGGAATACGGCTCCTCATCGCCCTCTTCAACCGCAAAGCCCAGTTTCTTGTAAAAGGCCTGCTTGTCGACCTGGGCCTCTAAACAGATCTCTTGCATATCGATGGAGGCAGCATACTGGATAAGCGCCTTGACGAGTGCTTTGGCCAGGCCGAGGCCGCGTGCTTCGGAGATGACAGCCATACGTCCCAGCTTTCCGGTTTTTGCGCTCTTGGGTATCAGCCGCACCGTCCCAACAGGAACACCCGACTGAATCACTGCCCCGCTGGGATCCACCTTGTCGCACACAGCTACCCAATGATGGCAAATGGGATCATCAGGACTACAGTAAAAGAATCACGCATGGCTCAGTTCAGGAACAGGGCAGACCGGAAGCTCACGCCTTGTATACGTACTCCTCGGTTTCCAAATGCAGCGGGTATTTCTGCTCATGGTAGAACACTTGGACGCGCACGTCCAGGCACTTTGCAAAGTCCTGCTGGCTTTCAGACTTGTAGATCTGGGGATTGTTGTAGCTCATTCTGTGTAGAACAGCGGCTTACACATCTTTTCGCAAGCGGAGTGGCATTTCTTTCAGATAGATCGATACCCTAAAAGGAGCAAGCATTTCTGAGGTACGTGCCCGGCCGCCCATAGATACACGTATCATGGTCTCTGTGGCCTTTTGAGACCATCCAGCAATAGTCATAGATGGTTCTGTTTTATGACAGTCGTCACGGTAGTAACGAGTACACAGAAGTGACTCAGGAGAACTGCAGGTAAGCTTTACAGCATCGCCAAAAAGGATAAGGTCGGTCAAGGCGAGGACCCGGGAACCCTGCGCCTGCTATGACACTGGGCATAGATAGGTTTGTGTGTGTGTGGGGGGGGGGAGAGTATCGAAAGCATAGAACGTATGCTAATACGTCTGAGGGCCTGTTCCTTCCAAGACTTGGGGGGAGGGTTGTCAAGCTAATTTGGTAATCTGGTACGTCATAGTGTCCACTGGAGGAGCCAACAGCATTGCATGAAAGTCGACACGACGGCTCGTTTGAGGAGATAACTTTGTGTCCAAAAAGTTCTAGGCTCCTTTCTTCTCGCCCGTCTTGTACTTTAGTGCGGGAAATGAACCTTGTGCATGTCAAACGCCTTCGTATTCACTCGACGCGTTCTCTACCCAAGCCTGCAACCATAATCATCCATAACTGTGAGAGGCCCATGAAAAAGCTTGTTACCGATTTGGCCTTATAAAAGCCCCGTCCCTGCCACTTCTTCTCTTTTTCCGCATCTCTTTACCTCTTTATATTTTTCTCCATCATGGGTGTTACGTAAGAAAATGATGACTGTTATCAAGGACGCAAGGTGAATCTAACCTATGAGCTATCTTACAGTGTTGACAGACTTGGAGGCGGTGATGGCAAGGGCAACCCTACGAAGGGCCAGAACGTTTTGATTCATTATACTGGCCATCTTGAATCGCCTAACGGCCCTATCTTTGACTCCTCACACAAGCGAAACGAGCCTTTCCAGTGCACTATTGGTGTCGGTCAGGTCATCAAAGGCTGGGACGAAGGTAAGCGATACATCCACATGGGACAGCGAGGCAGAAAATGACATCTTACACTGCCATGTGTATATGTAGGTGTTGTCCAGCTATCGAAGGGAGAAAAGGCCCTGCTCACCTGCACGCCTGACTACGCCTACGGTGCTGGCGGCTTCCCTCCGATCATCCCTCCCAACTCTACTCTGTACTTTGAGGTCGAGCTCCTGGATTTCGCGTAAAATGGAAGTGCTATACTTGAATACAATAAATATATATGGATCTGTATATAGCCACCGCCATCTCGATATCATATGCAGGCAAAAAAAAAAAAAAAAAGGCCTTCGTCATGCCAGGCTGTCGGAAAAGGTTTGTAAACAGCCTCTCGTGTTTTTTATGTCTTACGAATACATTGCTAATCGGTTTATCTGTACATACTTAGAGGTTGGGCTTGTTGACACAGACTATGAACATATTGTGTTGCATGTATTGCTTCAGTCTTCTTGGTCTTGATGCTTGCTGACCCTATGCGAAGCTGCATAGACAAAGCAAGCGCTTCCCCAATCTGCTGTATCTAATCATCGGTGATTTGTGGCCCCCCAGCAGTGACTCGAATATTTTTTTTTTGGATGGCCGCCACCCGCGTAATAACGCGAGGTTTTATTTTTTTTCGGGTTCTGTCAAACTCTCCTTCTTTCTTAATCAATATGGGTGTTACGTAAGTGTCGCTTGCTGCTTGGCTATTTAATGTGAGCAAAGACCAACGAGTGGATACAGTGTTGAGACTATTACGCCTGGCGATGGCAAGAACTTCCCCAAGAAGGGTGACACGGTTAGCATCCACTACGTCGGTACGCTGTTGAACGGCAGCAAGTTCGACTCGTCGCGCGACCGTGGCAAGCCCTTCTCGACCCAGATCGGCGTTGGCCGTGTCATCAAGGGTTGGGACGAAGGCAAGTGCAGACACGAGTGAGGCCCTAAATCATGCTAACGGATGAATGCGCTATCTTTTATCACCGAAATAGGTGTTCCCCAGCTCTCGATCGGTCAAAAGGCCAAGCTGACGTGCAGCCCTGACTACGCTTATGGTGCTCGTGGCTTCCCCGGCCTCATCCCTGCCAACTCCACCCTCGTCTTTGAGGTTGAGCTTTTGGGCATCAACTAGAAGGAACAATAAAATTCGATTTCTTACGCATGAAAATGGCGTACTGCATTGTGTGTGTGTGCGGCAACAAAGAGAGACTTTCTGTTTGTTGGATGCGGTGGAACCGAGTCGTGCAGCGGGGCAAACAACAAGACAGGACAAGGCAGTTTTGGGTTTTGACAACGTAAAAACTCCGCAATGGCTTCACACACACACCCCCGGCCAAGACCGCATATTCGCCAGCCAAAAAAAAGCGTAGGAAAGGTTCAGGCACAGCCCTACTGCTCTTCTTATTCTTCCTCCCCTTTCCTACTTCCTTGTCATGGACAACGTAATTGACCTGGTGAACAAGGTCCAGGACGTGTTTTCCACCCTTGGCGTTGGGAATGACAGCCTCGATCTTCCCCAAATCATTGCCGTCGGCTCTCAGAGCTCCGGTAAATCTTCTGTCCTAGAGAACATTGTCCAGCGTGATTTCCTGCCTCGAGGCAGCGGCATCGTCCCCCGCCGACCTCTTGTTCTGCAGCTCGTCACACTTCCAGCCTCGTCCGACTCGCAGGACTATGCCGAATTCTTACACGTACCCAACAAGCGATTCTATGACTTTAAAGAAGTCCGTACCGAAATCGAGGCGGACACAGCACGCGTCGCGGGCGACAACAAGGGCATCTCTCGGCAGCCGATCCACTTGAAGGTTTACTCAAAGAACGTCCTCAACCTCACCATGGTCGATTTGCCTGGTCTCACAAAGGTAAGTCGCAACCATGCACGCATCCTTCTGGATATCCTTGCTCACGTGTCTTGATAGATCCCTATAGGTAAACCCATATCTCCCTCTCTTTGTCTTTGTCTTTGTCTCTCTCTCTCTCTTTATCTCATATTCATCTGATAACAGGGGATCAGCCGCCTGATATCGAGAAACAGATCCGTACGCTTGTGATGGATTACATTTCCAAGCCAAATAGGTAAACTATCATCGGACGGGTCTGGACGGCCCGTCAAGAGAATAGCGATGACTGATGATGGCACGTTTGGGTAGCATCATTCTTGCTGTCAGTCCCGCCAACTCCGATATAGCCAACTCGGACAGCTTGAAGCTGGCCCGCAAGGTCGATCCCGCAGGTACGCTTCTTTTGTTCGTCCAGATGTGCCATCTCATGCAGGCGTCTTCCCAGGCAAACGCACCATCGGCGTCGTCACAAAACTCGACTTGATGGACACGGGTACGAACGCTCTGGACATTCTGACCGGGCGCTCTTTCCCCCTCAAGCTCGGCTTCGTCGGCCTTGTGAACCGCAGCCAGCAGGACATTCTGACCAATAAGCCCATGGACGAGGCTATCAAGTCGGAGCAAGAGTTCTTCTTGAAGCACCCGGCCTACAAGAGCATCGCGAACCGCTGTGGCACAACCTATTTGGCCAAACAGCTTAATTCGGTAATGGACGGGATCATCGAATATACTAAGGAGTATCTGGCTTATACCTGCTTATTTTGCAGATCCTGACAAACCACATCCGTGAAAAGCTGCCTGATCTGCGATCCAAGCTGAGTTCAGCCATCGGCCAAACACAGCACGAACTCGCCCAGTATGGCGATCCTGCTTTTGTTGGCAATGCGCACATGGTATTGAAGCATGCTAGTGTCCGTTCCATGGCTTACAAAGAACATTCAATAGGGCTCGTTGGTGCTCAAGATGTTGACGGTCTTCTCCTCGCAGTTCGTCGCTTCCATTGACGGCACTTCCCCTGAAATATCTACCAAGGAACTGTAAGTTGAGGAAAGACCTGCCCATGAAGAGGGACTAAACGGGTTCTTATAGGTCGGGTGGCGCGCGTATATATTTTATATTCAACAACATCTTTGGCCATGCCTTGAACGCCATCGAGCCTTGCGCTAACGTGACCAATGACGATATTCGAACTGCGATTCGCAACTCTACTGGCCCGCGTTGCTCACTGTTTGTTCCTGAACTTGCTTTTGATCTACTTGTACGACCTCAAATCCGGCTTTTGGAGGCCCCGAGCTTACGGTGCGTCGACATGGTTTTCCAAGAACTCTCTAAAATATGTCATACATGTGGTAACAAGGTATGTGACATCGAGGTTACCAGCACAGAGAGAGAAGGTATTCATGGTATCAAAAGGAGCTGCAACGATTCCCCAAGCTCAATGCGAAGCTTGTGGACGTCGTGTCCGATCTCTTGCATGAGCGTTTGAGCCCGACATCCAACTATGTCCAGAGCTTGATCTCTATCGAATGCGCGTACATCAACACGAACCACCCCGATTTCCCCGGCGCCACCGGCGCCATGGAAGAGCTGCAACAGCGTAAAAAGAAGGCGACGAACCGGCCGGCTGAACCCCGGAAACGAGTGCAGCAGCAGCATTTGTCTGCCTTTACCGCCAATGGTGAAATGCAGCGTCGACTCTCTGTATCAGCAGCGGCAGCATCCCACTCTGCGTCCTCGTCACCCTCGAATGATTCCTTCCTGAACTACTTCTTTGGCGGTGGCGCCAAAACTGACCGACCAGTGCTTAGCCATGACCAGCAGCAGCGGTTGCAGGCGCCTACGCATCTATCAAATGATGTGGGGCAGGAATTAGAGTCCCACTTTTCTCAAGCAGTAAGTCAAGAAAGATCACAAAGTAGGAAGCGTTATTCCCCTTTTTCTTTCTTTCTTTCTTTTTTTTTTTTTTGCTTCGGTCATGATAGATGACACTCGATGCGAGCGACGAACCGCAGCAGCAGGAAGCCAGTGATCTGTCGAGTGTCTACGGCAAGATGAGCGACCGAGAAGACATGGAGGTGGAGCTGATCCGTACGTTGATCATTTCCTATTTTGACATTGTGCGCAAATCGATCCAAGATCTGGTACCCAAAGCAATTATGCATCTGCTCGTAAACTTTACGCGAGAGTCGGTACAGAACCGTCTGGTTGCCGAATTGTACAAAGAGGAGCTGTTTGCAGACCTTTTGTTGGAAGACCCTGCCATTGCGGGCGAACGCACGCGATGCAAGGCTATGCTGGACGTCTACCGGAAAGCATTTTCTATCATTAGTGAAGCCATGTAGATAGAATAACACACCCACACCCCAAAATACACACAGCACATATATAAAAAGAACAAAAAAGTTATTGCATATAATACGTTAGTAATCGCCCGTGGTACATATGGCGTGCAGTTTGAATATTAGACTATTTTTAGGGGGGGTGCTTTACAAGGAACGGTTATAAAGGTAGAGTAAGAATACAAGCAGAAAGTGGAGAGGGATTTAAGTAGATGAAGTTGAGGCCGCTGTGCGTTTCAAGAGGATATCGATTTTTTGACGAGAGGAGGAGGCATTCTGGAAGGTATCGACGATCGCAGTGTCGTGCTGCACGTAAAAGGCGAGGTGGTGGGGGACAAGGCAAAACTCCTCCTGATGCCTGATCAACATCTCGACGACCTTTATCTCGTCTTCCGCCGACTGGGCGGAGGTCACAGGCCCATAAAAGATGGTCGGGGCAAAGACGCGCGCAAGATTCGTGATATCCATCCGGTTGGCGTGCTTAAATGACGCGACCCAGTGCAGGAACAGCAAGAGGAGCTGCATTGTGTCGCGGTTGGGTTTTGGCAGCATGCAGCAGGCATAATGCAAGAGCTGTTTCTGTTGGTGCTCCTTATCAAGACGGATGGCGGCAAGCATGACCGGGTATAGCTTGAAGGTGAGGAGCGGTTCGGGCAGCTCGCGCAGGTACCGTTTGAGGAGGGCCGCGACCTGAATGGGTGACTCTTGCAGATAATCGAGGGAGCTCGCATCCTGGTCAATGGCGCGGCAGAGCTGGTTGAGCTCGCGAATGTTGCCATTCTTACGGAAGACTCCCTCGCACTGCATATCCATGCTCTGTAGCGCCAGGATACAGTTCTGCACGATGGCTGGGATCTGGGCATGCTCCATCAAGTAGGGCGAGAGCGTCACACAAGGTTCATGAGCATGGTGAGGGATCAACTTGCGCTGGCCGCGTGTTGCGAGTGCGGCCAGAGGGATGCCAAAGGTTGCGAGGGCGTCGCTGGGCTGCTGAGCGTTGTTTGTGCGCACCGCGCGCTTCAACTTGTTCCAGAATGAGGATGCCTTGGTGCTCGGTGACGCCTCGATAATCTGCACGAGCGCATCCAGGTCAAAACCGCTGACGTTCATATTGTCAGCACAGATGACGGCCATATGGCGTAACAGGCTGTCCTGGACGTCGACGAGATCGACCGTGCGACGTGCCTCCATGGTGCAGATGGAAGCACGCTGCGCCTCTTCTTGGGGTGACGGAAGCGAGGCGTGGTGTGGATGCGAGAGGTCGTCTTGCAGGAACACCTCCTGCAAAGGGCGTCGCCGCCTCCGTGGATGATGTGTGCTAAGCGCCCGTCGGATGCTTCCGAACCGACTCGTGGGTTGTTGCACGCTGACAGCGCGCTTGACAGGGCTGCTCGTCGGCCATGGTACGGAAGAGCTGGTTTCGACTTTGCTGTCGAGCGCGGAAGGAGTGGGCGTCAATGGCTCAGGTTCTTGTCGTTGTGGTTGTGGTTGTGGTTGCTGGTCGCATTGTTTTCGTCGGTGGGTCGTCGTCAGGTGCACAGAGCCGAAAAACGATTGGCGATTGGGACGACTCATCAATCGCAAAAGAGAGGACTGTCGTTTGCCGAACTTTGCATCTCTATTTATCTTGGTTTCATACTCTTGCAGCATTACTCGTTGCTTGGAGTCCTCGTCTGGTTGGTCTGGTGGAGTAAAGGGGAACAAGTGCGAGTATATGTGAGACACAGCATACAGAAAAGAAAAAGAAAAAAAAATAGATTGGATCTGATATATGTACCTGGCAGAACTCCGTGTAAGCGCGCGAGCGCAGCCTTGACGCGGCTCAGACACTGTTCTAGCTGTGAGACCCAGCGTGCGCACTCCTCCTTGTTGTGCTCATCAAAACCTTGCTTCTCCTCGTCGTTTTCCATCACATTACGACGTGGTATACTCCTTTCGGTGCAGATCTCGCAGCAGAGGAGTACTTCACCTTGGGGTCCAGTCATGATTAAGCGGCTGTGATGCAGCTCTGTTGCCAATGGTCTATGACAGCGTGCGCAGTTGAAGCAAGAGACATGCCATCGTGATACCCCTTTCTGGATACATGCGTCTTCCAAAATCTGTCGACACCTCTGACATTGCTCTACCATAGAGGAAGGCCACTGATTATGCTGATCATCCTTGAACCAGTATCGACCGGCCATCCAAACGCGCCGCTGCTCAAGTGGCAAGAGCGCATCCAGGAACACAGAAACGCCATCATATTGTGTATTATCCCGTTCCTAAGGAGAAATCACAGTATAAGTATATGAATATGATTACTGTCCACCTTATTAACACAAGGGGCTAAAAAAAAAAGGCATACCAGTCGCAGTGCATCTGTCAATCCCAAACGGATCAAGGTCTTTAGGTTCTGCGCTACACCCGTCACTAAACCGAGTAGATCTTGGGTGACTCCTACAATCTTTTCTTCCTGGGCAAGGAGATAAAAGATGCGAATGACTTGCTGGCAAACGAGTCTGGACTCAGCTGGGCTCGGCCAAGCTATACATTTTAATATAATATGAGATGGTCGGTTAGTGTCAATGTTGGCTTTTTGAGTTTTTAATTTCCCGTAACCGGGATACAGCACTTACATTCTCCCTTTTGCACGAGCACAGTGTGACTTTTGCCGAGGGCTGAAAACAGAACCTCCAGGTGCGCCACGAATTGGTTCGCCATCCGTAAACCTTCACTGTATGCACCCGCAGCGACATGAAGCAGCATATCCGAAATACACGTGGCAGAGGATTCCTCAAAGGCAGACAAATCGGTCCATATCCGCTTCGCGCGCTTCTCCATCTGAGTTTGAGCTTTTTCGAGCCGTCGTGCGCACGATCCGTCCTCATCATCTTCTTCCATCATGTTCTCTATAAAACAACAAAATCATCCCATGTTAGCCATATAAACAAAAATAATATGAGCCCAACAAACACGGATGGGCGTCCCATTGTGTACCGTGAGGATAAGAGTGGCCTTCCGTGAGGCGTACGTTCCAAAACTATGGACAAACCCGAAAATTAATTATCACTGGACCCCCTTCCGCAGATGACGTGTGTTTGATGTCTGTACCTTTTGAATCATGTAACATTCGGGGTGCCACTTTGTTGTATCGCGGTGCTCGACATACTGCTTGAGGATGGCATGGCTGCAGCCCGCGCATTGAGTGGCCTTGAGCTGTGAAAAATGATATCGACAATAGACACGACCATTGAACTCGTAGCACGCGTCGTCAGTTGAGGGAGGAATACAGTGCGGGCAGCGTAGGCATTTCGTGTGGTATTTGGGGTTGTTTGGATCAACAGGACCACGGATGGGTTCGTGGCATTGCTGGCAGAGGAGGCCTAGATGCTCATAATAATGTCGCTCGCACACGAATTTGTTGTTTCCCTGGACCGTGTAGAATTTGTTGGCAATAGGTACATGGCACACCTAAAATGGGATATGAGCAAAAGCCCCTCTTGTCATTTCCGCCTCCCCCTCCCTCCGCCCCTAGACCCCCTCTTTGTCTTGTTCCACTCCCTATCACCCCTTCTGTCTCTTCTTTTCTTTCTCCTCACACCGGTCTTTCTATTCTTACACACAGAGCGTGCACACAGGCACACACACACACACACACACATAAGATGAGTGAGGTATGAACAAATGCAATCTGTCCGCTCATTTTTCTTTTTCGGCTCCCTGTAACTAATGATCTGGTTATTGCCACCCAAGCCCCGTCAATCAGCGTATCAACGTGCGGCTGGAGCCTCCTTGATCCATATACCGAGCACGTTCGCCCTGGCTCGCCAAGCAGACGTCGATGCCCCATCCTGCTACTGTGGTCTGCAGTCATGTGTGTGTATGTCTTGCCTGAGTCGGAGCCTGGGGCTAAGGTGCATGGGCAATGTGTGTGTGTATGTGTGTGCGTGTGTTTGCCTCGACTGGCATCTGCAAATTTTTTTTTATGTCTGTCCCACCACAAGGCTCGATCATCCGCCATCCTGGCCCTCGTCTTTCTTGCTCCTTCCTCTCTGCCACACGTCCGGTTTCCCTTTCTGTGATTGTCTGCTTTTTTTCTGCTCCTTTGTGTAATTACCTCGCATACAAAGCAATGATAATGATAGGTTTCACCGAGTGCTCGTAAAACCGGTCCTTCGGCCTTGCGGCATTGGAGGCCACACGCGTGGCAATGCCGTCCCATTTTTCGTCGCCGGACCGTCTGTTCGTCTCCATCGATCGGTTTGGTATCGTCCACGAGGGATACCATGGTTTAGGCGAATAACTAAAATGCTGCAGAGCCGAGGACTCAATATATTAAAAGGGTCGACCCGAACAATGAGTGGTACAAAAGAAAGTTGGGCAGGTTTGTGCGCGCCCGCGTATTATGTGATGATAATGATTTATGCCAGAAGCGGAATCGCGTGTACAAGCTGGGGCGCGCGCGTTAAGCCGGGTTGTCGTCGTTTTGTGTGGTGGCGGCGGCTGTTGCTGTAGTTGCTTCTTGCTGCGAGGGCGAGAACGGGTGATGAAGAACAAAGAAGAGAAAGAGAAAGGAAAAGAGAGTTGGTTGGGGCGCAGAGGAGGAAGAGGGGGATGGGGGTCGGTAAGAGATATAAAAAAAAGAAAAGGGAGGGAAGGTCAATTGAGTGGCCATAGTTTTTATTGATTTTGCACTTCTCCTTTTTGGCTGCTGGCGGCACTACTACGGAATCTGCTAGTCCACTCATTTGTCTGTTCGCACCATCGGGTCGTCTATTGTATATGGTTATTGGCGGGCTCTCACTCATCATTTCTTGGTTCTCACCCCCCATCTCAGTCCTGAAGGGGAAGCCAAAGAAGTGGGGGGCTTTCCGTTTGGTTATGCGCGCACACGCACACTTTACGTACCTGCTGCCCAACTTTATTGCGTTTTTTCACCAACAGTCGCACTTCTTCTGATGTCAATGGCAAGTACCGCTTCTGCTGTCGCGATCGCAGTGTCCGTCCCCGACCGACGACACCACCTTGGTCGTGAATACATATGGATCGGATATAAGGCCAGTACTCGATCGCTGCCCAGCGCGGTGCACTCTGGGCTCGCCATGTTAGCACGCTAGCCAGCGCTACATTTGCATCCTCCGCTGCTTGTGATCTATAAATGTCATATGTATCTGCAGTCTTTTTCTTTTATGCCCCGCAATTCTCTTACCGCTCGTAGCACAATTCATTCGCGGCGTGCATCCGTATATTACTACTGCCAGACAACGACGAGGACGGTGATGCTACGCAAGTCAGCTGCAGGGCACTCAGTGCCATTGCATGGCTAAGCTGCCAATGGTCTGTATCCGATGGGTTCTTGCAGACCATGCCATTGTAGCCCGCCAATTTGTCGGCCATCCATGAATACTCGTCCCGATCATGCATCTGTACAAAAAGAGGGAAAATAAAAGAGTATAAGACAACAATACCTTGAAATTAGGGGGAGCGCATAATGCTAAACGCAAAATAATTCACCCTTTCACCCTTCTCGTCTTTTTCTTACCTGCCCGTAACGTTCGGCCGAAGGATCGACATGGGCATCGACAAACCCAGCGTTTTCGAGTTGGTGCACAAGTGTTTCGAGTGACGTAGGTTGATTTTCTGTGTCGCGAAGAATGCACCGACGATAAAATTGTCCAAGTTCCACATGCGTCGGCGCTTGATCGAGCTCCAAGATCTGTGTCACCTCCATGTCGTCGTCGTCAGGCTCGCTTGGGCAGGGACGAGATATCGCCATATATCTCTCAAACAGCCCCGTGTTATCATGCTGTACTTTGTCGCACCAGAGCTGAATCGTGAGAATGAGCTGGCGGAGGTCGCCTTCCCTAACAGCCGCAACAATGCCCGCGAGATCTGCAGGCGCGACACAGATACCTTCTGCAGAGCAAATTCCGTGCAGATAGGCCATCACCTGGGTTGGGTCCACGGGATGGTAGAGAAGCGTGCCTTGCAGCTTGAGAGTTTCCAAAGGGATCAGTTCACGGTCTATATGTGTATTGACCATTGTTATTATTGTTATTCCGTAAATTATTGACGTGTTTCCCTCCCTTCTCGTGTCACGTGTTGCCTGCGCACAAACTAATAAAAAAAGAAAACCTACCATTGCACGTCATGACGATCGGCCGCTTGCTGCTCTGGGCTAGTTCGACCACCGCGCCCCAAAAGCCTTTGTCTTCCTCAAACAAAATATCTGCGTTCTCCAGCAAGATCAGACTCTGCCTGACCTCTGACCCGCTGGCCTGGCGGTGGCCATCGACCATGTGACTCTTTGCCATTTCCCCGACGTAGGCCATCAAGTCGCGCCCTGAGCGCCGCATGCCTGCGTGTATTTCAAAGACGCTGTAGTGTGTCTCTTCAGCGGCTGTATAGACTGCCGCGGTTTTGCCGACACCCGGTGGGCCTGCCACGAGTAAGATATTCAAGAGCGGGTCTTCTTCATAAATAACATCGTCAACGCGGACGTTTCGTGTTTTCGGCTTCTTGCGTTTCACGGGTGTCATGGCAACCTTCATCAATTGGAGCCAGTCGCGTAGGTACGCGTTCGTGCCCGCGTCACCGAGTAAGCCGCTGACGGTGCTGGGTCTGTATTTCTCCGTCCAGAGCAGATGCTGACCGGGCCTGGCTTGAACATCGAAGGCGCATCCATAGATGGATTCAATGCCCTCCTTGTCTGGTATATAGGTAGGTTCCTTTGTAGGCGGTCGCTTGGTGACCTCGCGGCGTCGCTTTCGAGGTGGCGGCATAGTTTGGTCGGACGATGGCGTCCGCTTACCCAAGTGAGCACGACTTTGTGAAGGTTTTGTAGCAGGTCCTCTAAAAGGCCTTGCTTCGATATGTCCGCCCTCAAACAGAGCCGTATCAGGCCACATGGCGGGTATGGGGGTTTGGCGGGCCGGCAAGAGTGTCGACGATGGTTGTTTCTTTGCAAAAAATGGATGCACCTTGATCGTTATTGGTGCAGTCTGAGCCGGTGGACCTGGGTTGGGTGATGCAGCCACAGAATGTGATCTTCCGTTGGATCGTCGCGTGGAGACTTGCCCCGAGAGATCGTCTTGGCTGTCCATGCTACTCTATTCAATTCACTCGTCGTCACATAAAACTGAAGAAAAGCGTAAAGTGATACTTCTAATTTCACAGCAGAAAACTCCGCACAAAGTAAACGCGAAAAAAAAAAAAAAGCGCAAGCTTTGCTTTAAATTTACCCATCAGAGCGAGAAAAGAAAGAAAAGGTCTAGCATGGAGAAAAAGGTCTAGCATGGATATGTTTTACAGATTGGTGGTGAGCAGAAGGGTGAGTGTGTGCAAAAGGGGAAAGAATGTATAGATGTTGATAAGTGCGAAGATGATTTATGCCTTGAAAACGAGCGCGGTGCCATCGTCAGAGCCCGTCACCACCGTCTGGCCATCACTATTTGCCCAATGTATATGAATAAAAGGCTTACAACGCGTGTCTCAAAACATACCTTGACAGAGCAAAGCCCAAAATCGTATCCCGGTGACCGTGCCATGTCTTGACACATGCGCCTGTTCGGGTATCCCACATACGGGTCGTGCGATCGGCCGAGCACGACACCAATAACGGCGAGTTGGCGATAAATTTGACCTTAACCACCGCGTCCTCGTGAGACAAAGTAAGACGCAAACGTTGGGTCTGAACGTCCCAGACAGAAATATTGCCGTCGGTGGAACCAGTTGCAGCCAGGGGGAGCCTAAAATGATCAAAATGATGAGCCTCGACCACCACGGTGAACGCATGCCTACGTACACGTCGCAGAAATCAGCAGTTTCGATAGATTCCTCATGGTTCTCGAGCGAAGCGACAATCTAGATCGATTCATTGTGAGTCAATTTGCTAGCACACATACTGTATACAACGTACATGGCCGTTCGTCAAGTTGATTAAGCGGGACTTGCCGTCCATCGAGCCAGTGATGGCGAGCGTGCTCTCGCGGTTGACAGCGACGGCCGTCAAGGGCTCTGTGTGGAAACGGGCATCCTCACCCGTGAGACGGTAGATGGCGCCCGCTGACTTGGGGTCGAACACGATCAGGGACGTGTCCTCCGACACAGTAACGATCTTTTTGCCATCGGGAGTGAAGCAACCAGCGGTGACAGGAGCTGCGTGGCCGTTGAAGATGTTCATAAACTTCCCACTGGGCACTGTACACGAGGTCATAAATCGTCGTCATTCATAGGTCCTGTCTTTCACACTTACTAGCCCACATCCAGACCGTTGAGTCTGAAGCACCGGCGAGCAAAATGTTGCCCTTCGGGTGCCAGTCGATCCAGATAATGTCGTCCGGACCTTCAACTGCTGTGCAAAATTCGCCGGTGTGCGCCTTCCACACGCGCACTTTACCGTCCATACCAGCCGACGCAACATAGTCACCGTCAACGCTGAATCCAACAGCGGTGACAGAGTCGGTATGACCGGCCAGCTTAAAAATCTTCTCGCCATTGCTCACGCGCCACAGGTAGCTCTTGTCGTCACCACCACCGCTGACAACAATGTCGTTATCCTTCGGATGGATGGCCACAGAATACACAGGCTCTATATCCAGGTATGACTTATTTGTCATATATCTTTTTTTTAACTAAAAAAAATTACCTCTATGATCAAAGAAACCTTGGACCGAGTCGTCGGCTAACTCGAGCATATTTTCGTCGTCTGCGGACTGTCTCACGCCAAACCCTTCCAGCCCCGTTTCTGGCAACATAAGATATCAGTAATGTGGTTATCGTACTCATAGCTGGCAAGTATACCTTGCTGACTGTAATCCTCATCGTCACTCATGGGCTCGCCACCGTCCTCGACAACGGTTTCCTCGAGGATATCCTCGTTGCGAATGTACTCTTCCTCGACCAGATCGTCGTGCTCGTGCTCGTGCTCGTGCTCGTGCGCATGATCATGCTCATGCTCGTGTTCATTCTGCTCGAGTTATTAGCCTCACGCCATAGCAATGCCGAATCGGCTTACATGGTGTTGGTCCGACATGATTAGAAATGCAGTGGGTAGATCAACTTTTTTTTTTTTCATCGTCGCCTGATATAAAAAAAAAAAGTAGTCGGGACGCGAAAACTTGTCACATCAATGCCTCCAGGTACCCATCATGGCTTGCTTACAAAGTATGTTGCTCATACTACAGATGTATGTCTGTCGAAGGGTCCCTCACTATCTTCGGCCTATATTAGGCCCATCCCATTACGCTAGACAACTAAGAAATTTCAACACTTATGGTTTGTCTTGTTCTAGGGTAATGACACATCAAAAGTGCGGCGCATCTGCTTCTTG
Organism: Syncephalastrum monosporum B8922; assembly: GCA_000697355.1. Taxonomy (NCBI): domain Eukaryota; kingdom Fungi; phylum Mucoromycota; class Mucoromycetes; order Mucorales; family Syncephalastraceae; genus Syncephalastrum; species Syncephalastrum monosporum. Next base: position 47,790 of record JNEN01001256.1, read on the forward strand.
GCAGCTGCGGTGGCGACGCATGACCATTTTTATTCGAGCTCTCTCCTCAAGAGAAAAAAGATACTCAGCAGACAACGGACCTCTTGTTCTTTTGAACCTCATCAAATAAAGAATCATATCAGCATAGTACAGCACATGGATCTCAATGGCGGGCACAAGAGAGCCCAGTAAGGCCGTGCTGTCCATGTTGTGCCTACACAGGAATCATCGCTTTGAATGCTGCCGCATAAATAAGATGCTTGTATAAAATAAGGAACACACGCTTGAACATGATATTCCCAATCGATGCCTCGTTATATGGCGTGATGACGTCCTTGGTCTCGGTGACCAGTACTGGTTACGTTCAACCATGAGAAATAATGAGATACACATACTTGGCTGCAAAGACGTTGAAAAAACGGATGCTGTAAGTTTTTTCCTGGTGTGCTTCTTTTAGAACTGTATGCTATTTTTGCGCGTCACATACGACAAGTAAGGAAGAACGTCCAGTTTTGTGCCATGTGAAAGTTGGGGGAGATGGTATCAAATTCGAGAAATGCATGGAGACGCTAGTTCACAGAGGCATTGGAAATGAATGAGCGAAATAGGACGTTTGTGTGGGTGAGAAAAAGCAGCAGCAAAAAAAGATGACAACGAAAGTTAGAAAGAAGCGATTTGAATGGTGCGAGTGAAAAAAAAAAGCTGAGGCAAGGTGTTGTAGTGCGAGTGGTTGGCTCAATCAGCGGGCCCCCAAGCGCACATTCTATCGATGATATGATAATATTATACGCTGACCCCCAGTCAACTTCACTGGCGAGAAAAAAAAAAAGAAAAAGAAAAAGGCGCTTCGTCTTTTAAGACCCCCCCCCCCCCGTTCCTTCGTTCGACCCCATCTCTTACTTTTTACTTTTAACACTTTTTTTCTATTGTGCCTCACCTGGTCATGTCGTTGGAAGGTCGAGACATAATCATCGGCGGCAAGTATAAGCTTGGCAGGAAGATCGGCGCCGGTTCCTTTGGTGAAATCTACTTGGGTAAGTCCATCCACTTTTGATTCATCGATCGCTCTGCCATCCCCTTCACCATCTGGTTCTGCTTTGTTATTTTTATTTTCATTCATCCGTCATCACATTCTTTTGCACTCCATCCTCAATGCCACTTGATTGTGCGTCCATCTAAGCCGTATGTCTTTTTTTATTGTAATGATAGGGTCGAATATTACGAATGGAGAGGATATTGCGATCAAGTTAGAAAGCGTCCGTGCGGCGCATCCACAGCTGGAGTATGAAGCTCGAGTATACAAGACACTGGCAGGAGGAGTGGGCATCCCCTTTGTCAGGTGGTATGGCAAAGAGGGTGATTACAACGTCTTTGTTATGGACCTCCTCGGCCCCTCGATGGAGGACCTTTTCAATTATTGCAAACGCCGCTTTTCTCTCAAGACTGTCCTTCTTCTTGCCGATCAGTTGGTAAGTCATCCCGTGTCACCGCTATGGATCTAAGATCTATCTGTCTATTCCTCCAGTTATCGCGTGTCGAATACGTCCACTCCAAAGGTATATCTAGAACCCAATCGATAAAGTACAGGGCACTCACTTTACAAAAGGATTCATCCATCGTGATATCAAACCTGATAACTTTTTGATGGGTATCGGCAAAAGAGGCAACCAGGTCAACATGATCGACTTTGGTTTGGCGAAACGCTTCCGAGACCCACGCACCAACGTACATATACCCTACCGAGAGAACAAGAATTTGACTGGTACGCCACGCTATGCGAGCGTTAACACACATTTGGGCATAGGCAAGTATCAATTTCAGTATTCTTACGTGTTTCATATGACGGTATCAGACTGTGCGGCTAAACCTCGTTTTTTGTATAATCCCATCTTATTCAGAACAATCACGACGAGATGATCTCGAGTCGCTGGGCTACATCCTCGTCTACTTCTGCCGTGGCCAATTGCCCTGGCAGGGCATCCGTGCAAGGACCAAGAAGGAAAAATACGACAAAATTATGGAAAAGAAGATGACAACCCCCTCGGACGTATTGTGCCGCGGGCTCCACCAGGAATTCGCAATATACCTGAACTATGTCCGCTCACTACGATTTGACGATAAGCCCGATTATTCCTACTTGCGTAAACTTTTCCGCGATCTCTTTGTTCGGGAAGGTTTCCAGTACGACTATGTCTTTGATTGGACTGTCCGCAAAATGGTACGTTAGACCTAATCTTTTTATAGTGTGGATGGACTCTCACTTAATCGGTGTTTTTGGTTCTATAGCAAGAAAAGAAGCTGGCCGATAGCCAGACGATGCGGATCGACCCGGCCTACAATGCATCCTCATCAGCAGCGCCCTATGACCCTGGCCTACCTGTGCAGCAGCGCCGCCCAATGATGACCAGCTCGGCCCTGCCCTCAGCGGGTGTCACACACCGCACGGCTGCCACGCCCTACCGCACTGACACAAAGTCGCCCGAGACCTCGAAACGGCTCGACGATGTCATGCTTCAGTACCAGCAGCAGCAAAAGATGCTCCAGAATCAGGCCCAGTACCAGCACCCGGCACACGTCTTGCAACAAACCCCGCAAGACCATGGTTACCTGCCAAACCCTGCATACGCTGGTACGAGTGGCGGCAGAATGCTCGTGCGCGACACCCAAGGTGCTGGTAAGTTCGTTGCAACGAGCTCTTTTCGTTTATCGCTGACCTGTGTCTTGTTATTCAACCTATAGTTCCTGCTGCCGGTACTCGCATGTAAGTTTATATTTGATAGCCTTTTTCTCGGTTGATACTCACCGCCGTCCTAGGATGCGGACGCCGTCGAAGGCTATCCATGGATCTCAAGCGCCAGGCACATCTGTGCCACCACTCGCAGCGCCCATTCCTCCTCCAGCTGCGCCTGCGCCGTACATGGATCCGGGCGTGGCCTTCCATAATGCGCCCCAGTATCCTCAAGAGGCAGGCGTGCCCATGGATTCGAGACCGACCCCAGCCGCGGCGGCAGCGGCGGCACAGCAACAGCAACAAGCGCAGGGAGGCGATCGCAAGCCCATGAGTGGAGTACCTGCCAGCAAACCGTTACATTTCATGAACAGCACTCGACTCTACGACGACTTTTAATAATGCATAATTGCTTTTGTTCATCTTCTTTTTTTTTTTTCTTTTTCTCTCTATGACACCCCACACGCGCACACACTCTCACGCACTCACACTCACACTCACACTCACAGACAACGTACACGTACACGATCCACGCAAAGCAACACACGCACTCTTAACGCGCTCCTTTCCCCTGCATCCTGTTTGATGCTAATGATGGGTGGGCGAGTCTCGCACACTGTCCAATCCATTGACACACTCACTCACACATTCACTCACTCGCTCCACTCTCACGCACAAATAAAACATTGGCATGTCGGCATGCAATGAAATTGAAAACCAAAAGGGGTTTAACGCGTGTTCGGGCAAGGCACGCGTTCCGCCCTCTCCGCCAGACCTCGCTTCACCCTGCCACGTCTGCCTTTCTTTCGTCTTTTCTTTGCGCTTAGCTTCGTACTATAAATGACAGTCAAGGAACTCTGGATCACACGGCACGGCTTCCGTGAAGATTGGGTGACTTCCACCCCGCATCTGCCGACGGGTCTGCCGAATGACCCGCCGCTGTCTGAATTGGGTCTCGAGCAAGCGGAGGAATTGAGCGTCTTTCTGCAAGACAAGGGAATCGAGCGGGTGTACTGCTCGCCCTTCTACCGCTGCTTGCAGACCGTGACGCCTTTCGTCAAGGCTTCAGGGACTCCCCTCTATATTGATTTCAGTATGAGGTAAGCGGGTCCGTACGCCGTGCTGTCCGTAGCCCATGCTTTCGTTTGTCTAACATGTTCGTCTAGTGAATGGTATGGCGCGGCCTATGACCGGTATCTGCCTCCTGCCCCCGTCTCGGAACTCAAGCAACATTTTCCGCACCTCAACACCGACCATACGTCGTCGATCCCCTGTCCCGAGGGGGTGGAGAGCGTCACCCGCTGCCACCAACGTGTGAAGGAAGGTTTGGATGTTTTGCTGGACAAGCTGGACAAGGAAGGCGTTCAGACTGTCTTGCTGGCTGGTCACGCCGCATCTGTCATTGCTGCGGTGCGTGTCCTGCTTGACGATGTTGAATATCCCGTCCGATGCGGTACCGCCAGCGTGTCCAAGCTTGTCCGCAAAGAGGACGGTTCCTGGGAACTCACAGTGAACGGTGATGCGTCCCACCTCAAGAAAGGCGAGCAGCGTTCCTGGATGTTTTCTGGTGATGTCCCTGACTATGAGAAAAACAAAAAGGTCGCCAACTAGAATACTGTATACGGTTCTTGGACAACATCATTGTAATTGTATCCATCGCAAACTCAAGAAAGACGGACGTCTGTATCTTCTATCTTGCTGATATCATATTGTTTAATCACAAGGTCGATTGGACTGTACAGGTGTGGTTGGAGAGAGGTGGAATGGGGGGCGGTAGTAAGTGACAGGGTTTCTCGGTGGTTGGAAAGGAACAGAGGATCACTGCATTGCCTTTTTGAGCTCGTTTCGTAGCTCGTAGAGTTGACCGATCTGCTCGTCGCTCAGCTTTTCCAACTTCTCGGACGACAACTTCCTGCCCCAGCCGTCTGCAGGATTGTTGAAGCTGCGCACCAACGGGTCGTCCTTGGGAGCAACACTGTCCTCCGAGGGGGCTGTTTGCTTCTGAATGGTTTCCAGGTAACTGAGAATAGATGAGAACCATGGTATTCTCTCCATTTTTCTACTTACCCTTGCCATTCAGAGATAAAGCCGACAATGTGAGCAGGATTGTCAATTTTCTGATGTCGTCTAAATTCCGACTTCACATAGTCATCGCCCATAGACCGCATCGCAGCGGGCAAGCAGCGATGAGCACGAAGAATATGACGATAGAGGGTTAGAGGAGCAAGCAGGACTTTGGTTTCCCGGGGCGTGCGAGGCATACTGTAAAGAGGTGTGTCAGCACAGACGCTAGGCCAGGGGGAAATTCGAACCACCGACATTATGCGTTTGCATCCAAGCCACTATGCCATATTAACCTGATCGTCATGGTTACTCGTTGTAACTCGACATTGATTTGAAACTATCCGTAGATCAAAAGGTAAGGGTCAAGTTTTCTATCTCTTGGCTACGTTCACAGCTATTGCGGATATTGTACATATGATATGTATTACATATGACATGTATGGAGCGTGAAGGAACTATTGGCTAGTTTATACGCACATTATACCTGGACATGTGACGAGTCAAGGAAGTATCTATAGCACACATGCAAATCAATTGGTTTTATCACCGTAGAATGCGTATTCGCAAATGGTATCATGTTCTGGCTTGAGGCGGTTGAATGGAATGAGGTGCAATGCGCCCGCCCAAATTATTTTTTCTTTTTTTTTTGCATCTTTATTACCAAGTATGGGGAAAAAGGAGAAAAAGTCTATTGAGGAATCAACCGCTGTCGATCTGAAGAAGGTACGCTCAACCCGCTTTGTAATCGGCGTCGATCTGATCCAGCAGGTTTTTTTAGAAGGCCAAGAAGGAGAAGAAGGAGGAGGGTACGTGAGAGATCAAGTCGCTTTATGAGTTCGATCTGAATTGCATGACAGGGAAGAAGCGAAAGCGTGAGGGCAGCGACGAGGGCACCCAAAAGAAGAAGGAAAAGAAGAGCAAGGACAGTAAAGAAAAGAAGGATAAGAAGAACAAGCGCAAGCATGCGTGCGAAGACGCAAACGACAAAACTGCTGCTCCTGCTCCTGCTCCTGCTGTAGAAGAGAAGGAATCAAAACAAGTCGAAACACCAAAGAAGCAAGCTCTGCCGGCGACCATCCAGAAAGTGCACGAGACACCAAAGAAAAAGCAAGAACAGCCCAAGAAAGAAGAAGAGCAGAACCAAGGCGGATGGAACAATTGGTCGAAAGCGACCTTCGGAGGCGACACGTCCAAGCAGGATAAATTCATGCGTCTCCTCGGTGCCAAAAAGGGTGGCAGCAAAGACAGTGGCAGCAGCACCGCAGAACCCAAGAAGTCATTGTATGGGTCACTCAAGAGTGCGATTGACGAGGACGAGAACCAGCGGATTACGCACGACCTTGAAAAACAGTTCCGGAGTGGTATCCACTTCAGACAGTCTAATCGTCGCGGTGGTCTGGGTAGCTAAAGTTGATGAAGCTTTGCATTGACACTTCTGTGATGTATATTCCATATATACTCGTTCTCGTCCTCACATTGCATAACAGTCAAACATATCCTCCTTCAGCATTCTTTTTGCACAAACACTTTTTTATATATTTATTGAATGCAGCATTTAGGCGGTCTTGGCAAGGTCTAATGGAGATAAGAGCATGAGTCACCCGAATTCCTTACAACACTGTTAGACTTACTCTCGACATCAGCAACAGCCTGGTCGAGGATCTGCTTCTGGATAGTAGGGTCCTGAAGGTCCTTGTTGATCTTCTCAATCAGGTAGGCAGCGAGCTGCTTCTGCTCACGCTCACGGAGGTTGGTCTCGTGGCGGACCCACGAATCAAGAGTGCTCTTGACTTCGGCAGCAACGGCAACCTGCTGCTTCAGCTCGAAAGCCTCGGCCTCGATCTGAGCCGTCTCGCGCGACAGAGCAAACAGGGTCTGGGTGACATCGACGAGATCCTTCATTTGTCCAACCTCGTTGATGCGCTCCTGCACAGCCGTCGTGTGGTCGGCACGAGCCTGGTTCAAGACGCTCTTGATGCGCTACAAACGGAAACAGTGGCTTAATACCATAGAATTGTATAGATAATAGGGGTGCATGACGTACGTTGATATGCTCGTTGGCCATGTTGCTGTAGGGCTCACGGAGGTATTTGAGCAAGACGCCGAGAAGACCGACCGAGGCAATGAGGACGAGCGACTCCTCGTTGAAGATGTAGATCTCCTTGGCAACCAGAGCCGTCGCAACACCGGTACCAGCCGTCAGGTAACCGACCTTGGCGGCAAGCGAATCACCAGGAAGTTGGTCGAGGATCGATGCCTTTTGGGCTGTTTGTGAAGAGTTAAAAGCACATGTCAATGAACACGAAAGATGACAGCCTGAAGGGTGGCGTTTCAAGCGCGTTTCTTACCGGGAGCCTCACTGCTGTACTTGCGCAGACTGTGTTACGGGAAATGAGTAAAGCATTCGGCTACGACACAATGTTTCGTTATACACTCACGCGGCGATGGTGGCGGGCTGGCGCGAGGCAGCGAGAACGGCAGCCGGGCGAACAGCGGCAGCTGAGCCAATTCGAGAATTCAAAGGTGTAAGTATAATGTACATTAATCATAGTTTTTAGTCGTCTACCTGCGGCACCCTTGGTCAACAAACGGAAGGCCATGGTCTGTGAATGGGCGATTGAAGGTCAAAAGAGGCAAAAGGAGAGAGGAGAAGGGATTGTCGAATTGGGACAAAGACTTACAGTCGAATATGAAGAACAAGCCTGAAATAAGACCCTGCGACAGACCTAATTCTCAACTCCAGGGGTCACGTCATTCGCCTCCTAAAAAAAAACAACAAAAATTGCACTTGTATTCCTTCCCCACCTTGCCAGCTGGACTCTTTCTCCTGCCTCTCTAAACCGTCCGTGGTGCCAGAACTAGGGCTTGTATCAGCTGTGATCAAATCTCATTGTTATGCTTCATCTGGGCACTTCATTTGGGCACAGTGCCGATCGTAGTCTGTGAGCTGCTTACTGCTATCTGATCTAAACGTTTTCAATACACCATTAGCATACCTGCTACCTACTCTAATCAACGCATCCATGTGTGTGAGTCAGCTATTATTCGACGAGTTGATATATAAAATATACCCGCACTCTGTTTACTGTGAATTTTCAATTTGTGCAAAGTGCAGCACGTTCCCCGTCTGAGATCTGCAAAATCGAATAAAGAAGTGATTTTGAAGGTCTCTGCTAATCGTAACTTGCGAGGGAAAAACTTGATATTATTAAAGTGGAATATTTTATCGATCTATTCCGGCTTGATGAAGCCCCTCCGAGTCGGCTGTGGTAAGTTTCTGCTACTTTTTGGCTTGTTTTGTTCGAATTTCTGTTTCTTTGATGGTAACGAAGAAGCCCCCGCTGTTGATGATGAAGACGACGCGTGCGGGTGTTTGGCACTCTTTCCCTTATCACCAGGAGTTTTACGTTTTTTGCTGAGCTCTCTTAAGCTCTTTGCTGGTTTCTCTTCGTCGACGGCCTGTTGCTCATCCCCAAACTCTGTCTGTGGCTTCACCGGCTGTATGACAGTGAGCGTTGATAGAGTCAATCGTCTTTTTGAGCTTACCTTGTTAAAATCTTGGAAAGACGTCCGACCCGGTACACTTGGGTTGAAGGCCAAGAAGCTCGGCTGGTGCTCGACTTGAAGCTTTCTACATGGTGGATATCCGTATGTCAGCCATATAACGAGGTTCTACCCGCACTGTCCGTTGAGGAGTAGCAACTTACGGCTTGGATATCTCTGCTGTGTCGTAATCGATGTACCATTCTGCCTCCGATATGATCCGTTTGCGTTCTTTCTCGAGTTCCTTTAACTTCTCTTTTTCAATCGATCGTTGCATGAACTAACATAGATCTTTCCGTCAGCGGTGCTTTGCGGACTATCTCACACTTTCATATACCTTCATCTCCATAAGCCTGCTGGATGGTCCTTTCTTGTCTCCTGATTTTGTTTGTGCCATGCTGGAATCGATTGAGTTGGGAACGAGAAAAAAAAAATACGTGGTAAAAAAAGTTGCAGGATTTTGAGTGACGGCTTCAAAACCAGCTGCGCGCCCATTTCATGAACAAAGCTCTCGGCGTGCCTCAAATCAAGTGGGTCGTCAACGTGGGCAATTCCACCCCCCCTCCCTGACGACGAGAACTAAGAATATATCTCACTTTCTAAGACGGAAATAGTGTCTTACTTAACCTAAAAAAATATTTGAATATACTATGTGTGTCAATGATTCTTTAGAGAGCTGACAGTTTTACTACATCACGCGATGGGGAGATACCTTAGCTCTTTTTATCTCGCCCTACTCTACTACCATAAGTGTCCGGTACTAAATTCATAATAATAAAGAGCCAGAGTCTTTATATACAGATATGTATATAAACACTTAAAAAACTTGAAGTTGTATGTGCTTATATTTAAAAGCTTTGGAATTACACGTGGAAGAGGTATCATTTACAATCATAGGAAAACAAATCAGAAACGAAATTTGGAGTGAGCTAAAGGCGGGGAGTTATGTTTGGCAGGGCAATGCGGCTAGAAAGGTTTGGCTTATGTACACAGGAAGAAAAGAAAATAAGGAATTAGATTATGTAGCTTTACTCGTCAAAGACGATGTTGACAACAGGGCTAAAAGCCTCCTGGCTGGAAACGACCGTAGCGTTGTCGGGGATGTAGATGGTCGTGCTAGTCAAGGGGGCCACTTGGTGGTGTTCGTGCTCAACATGGGTCGAGGCGTTCTCGGTTGAGACCCACTGAGCGCCGGTGGTGTACATTAAACGGGCCGGCGCGACAGTTGCAGGACGGGAGACTTTCAGGATGGCACGGATGGGAGCCACGGAGTTGATCATAGTAGACGACATGTTGACTGGACAAAGAGAAAACGGTGGAGGTAATTTGGGTAAAACGATAGGTACGATTTGACACCCAAAGCGTATCCTTTATATACTTTGTCGAATTAGGCCATAACATATCGCACCAAAATCGAAAAGACGATGCATAAGCATGAATGACGCTCTGTGAGACATCGTGAATAGTCCAGATGATGCCAATCGAAAGCGGGCATTTCATGTGAAGTCAGCAAAAGAAGTGCTTGTCACACGCGGAGAATCCGGGACGCATGTGATATTAACGCGTTGCGGGACCAATCAGCAGCACTTCCAGAGAATAACTGGACCAGACGATCCATGTGATTCACCTCTGATCGTTATTTGCCTTGACATCTCTATTTGCCTGCCGCGGAATTCCTCGCCGCGGCCCTCTTCGTGCGTTAGTATGCATTTCTCCCCAACCGTGGTGAACTTTCAATAGAAACAGCACCCACTCAGCATATCGGCACCATTCGCAATGTTACTATGTGGTCACACATCCGTTCCTCGGCTAATCATAACAACGCATTACCCACGTATCCACTCTTTCAAATTGAAGGCAAAACTATCGCCTTTGTGGGAAGACTCACACATCTCCTTATGGGCAATTTCAAGATAACAAGCTTTATCTCCTTTACAGTACTGTACAGAAAGTATTATCGTCGTTGTGACATCCACGCGTTCGTCCTTTAAACTTGCCTGAGTTTCCGTATTCGTTTTGTCACCTGAAATGATGCAACCGCATTGTGTGCTGTCCACTGTAGACACTGCTGCAACACGCACTCTGAGTACTCTTCTTTTTGATGTGGCATGAGTCATCCAATTTTCACTGACCGAACATCCGACTCCCCAAACGTTGCAGTTCTCAACGCTCCTCGCTCGGTCCTCACTCCTTTGTACATTTGTATTCAGTGCAGCACACCGCAAGATAGTTTTCCTTCACACATTACGACTATTTGTATGTATACACCCGCATCTGGCCTGGAGCTTTATCTGGAAATTTCGATATGCTCAAAAACGCAGCCGTCGCCCTACAAATCAAACCTAGCTTGCCTACTACCCACGAAGAATGATCATTATCGTATCTCCAATTTTCTGTCACTGTTTTCCCTTTGAAGACTATTGTTTGATCAGAAACGTTTCTAGAGCACTACTGCATCCATTGCTCCGCTGCTGCTGTTAACAGTGATAGCCTGGATCCTTGTATGCAACCTACCGAGTGCTACGATTTGCGCCGTATGTCGCACTTACAAAGGCGACTAACTGCAACCTCTGTACCTCGCTTCCTTCAGCCTTTTCCAACGTATGACCGGACATACAAAACCTTCACATTTGCAGGATATGCAGCTCTATTGAAAGCCACAAGTGGGACTTGTCTCGAAATTGTAGGTCTGAAAATCCTCTGTTTATTTAGTTCGGAAATCTAGTATGTTCGGCCGACCTATCTAAGAGATGTGGGATATACTATGATGTACCTTGAATCGCTGCAAATAATTGTGGCCTTGTCTCTTATAGTTACGCCTCACCTTACACCATGGTGGTATACACCTCCAAGTGCTGCATAACAAAGCAGAACTGCGTATCTACCGCCTCGTAGGCGTTATCAGGTGTCACTATGCACGCCTATCGCGTATATTGAATCTACCGTCGTGAGACTGTCGCTGACATTGGTACCCTTTAATCTCGTGGCACTCGATGATAAACTTTATTAAAATCAGCGAAACCCTTTCTTTCCACTCATATCGTGATGGACCTTGAGGCTGGAATGTGACAGGAATAAGAAAGCATAAACTTCTCGAGTTCTGGCAAAATTGCCTAGAGCAAAGCCCCTTTATATTATGGATTAACTTCGTTCCGTGGCGTTTGTCTTCCTTTCCTTGTAGACATGGTTTGATCTTCTGAGAAACTTCTCTCCCCCTGCTTCATTGTGGTACGCTGATCCGTGTCCCGTAGATTACCTCAAACAGGTGTTTTTTAGTATTGAAATATTAAAAAAAAAAAAGCAAACGTGAATAGGGCTTATATTCATCTCTAGAAGCGGCTCAAACGGAGGACCCATCGATGACAGCGAAGGTCCTTCCGTTTAACGCCTTTTCAAAGAGCTATAATGGGCGAATTGTTTAGAAGAAACATGCATTTGCATGCGGCTTCTGCATATTGTGCATGATCTCCACCGCTTAAATCGATGATATACATACCAGTGGTGTTCTCACTCCACCCCAGAGAAGAATATTCTTTCAGTCATATCCTTTAGTACCATACGCGCATTTCTATACTTGTCTCATCTTGACTAGTAGTCATGTCGGAATCCGCGGGTCGACAAGCAGGCGATCAAAAAGACATAATAGAACACAGTGCACAAACAAGCACTCAACTTCCCGCTCTTGAAGAGCAGGTAGCTACTAACGGAGGACGTTCGACTGATGAGCCTTACTGCATTTTTCCAAAATGGATGAAATTCACCATCGTTGCAATGGCCGCCGGCGCTGCTTTTTTGACAACTCTCTCCATCTACATTTATTTCCCCGCCCTTAATCCTATAAGAAAGGTACCCTGTTCCGCGAGTATGCAATATATTTACCAGCTCTGAGCTTGACTAGGACCTTGATATATCAAACGAGCTGGTGAACCTTACTGTCACTGTCTTCCTGATTTTTCAAGGCGTATCACCCATCCTCTGGGGCTCTTTGTCTGACCAGTGGGGCCGACGCCCGGTATATATCAGCACGATCGTAATCTTCGTGGGATCATGCGCTGGCATGGCACTTGCACCAACGTACCAAACGTTTCTGGCACTTCGAATGCTCCAAGGTTTCGGAGGAACCAGCATGAGCGCAGTTGGTATTTGAAAGGTTCTTGCTGCTAATCTCCAGGCTAAAGATTTATCTCTAATCGCAGGCGCAGGTATCGCGGGTGACATAACAACACCAGAAGAGTAAGGCGCCTAGTATGCGAGGATCGTAATTTAAAACATTCCACGTCCAGGCGTGGGTCGTATGTAGCAATCATCTCGGTTGGACAGACTCTTGGTGTTGCATTGGGACCAGCCATTGGTGGAATTATTGCAGAAAGATTATCCTGGCGATGGATATTTTGGTTTCTAATGATTTATGGGGCCGCAGTTCTGGTTATGATCCTATTCTTTCAGCCAGAGACACTTCGTTCCCTGGTAGGGAACGGAGCACAGAAGTATGCGAATCCAACGCCAGTAAGCCCGTCCATTCTCTGCGTATTAGAAGGCACCACAGATAACAGGATACCTGAATTTATTAGACCCAGTGGCTCAGAAGACGCATCCAAGTCAAACAAGGCAAAAAAGTCGTGCCGTCGGCAGGTCAGGGGCAATACTTGCGTATGCCAAATGTGCTTCAACCATTGTTGTTTCTGCTGAACAAGGACGTCGCTGTGGCGATGGTCTGTTATGGTCTATACTCAGGAGTCTATCAAGGCCTCTTGACAATAACGCCTAGTCTGCTAAATGAAATCTATCAGCTAGGCGAGCTGAAAATTGGACTTTGTTTCTTGGCTCAAGGTCTCGGATGTGCCTTGAATTCTGTAATAGGAGGACGAATCTTTGACCGCGATTTTCGAATTACGGCAGCAAAGACCAATCTGCCCCCTGAAAAGACAAAACGAGGCAATCTGGCGCCTGAATTTCCTATTTTTGAGGCGCGCCTCCGCACATCATGGCTTTACGGTGTACTTATGCAGATCATTGTGCTTGCTTATGGCTGGTGTCTTTATGCACATGCAGACGTTGCTGTTGTTATCACATTGTTAGCTGTTTGTGAGTTCATAATGTTGGAGCCTGTAATGCATACAACTCATATGCTATTTTTATTCAGGCGGTTTCGCGCTTATAGGCGTATTTAACGTTTTCCAACTGGTTATGGTGGACTTGTTTCCTTCTAAAGGCGCTTCTGCTACCGCGACAAACAATCTCGTGCGGAGCACATTTGGGTATGCCAGCAAAAGAGCCAGGATACGCGCAAGTACCCTGTGTCACTGATCACAAAGTATAAATTATGTAGTGCCGTGTCGACGATTCTCATGGAGCCAGCAATCCAGGGCATTGGTGTGGCATGGACCTTTACGGCACTTGCATGTCTCCTCGTTGCTTCAAATGTGTTATTGCTGGTTCTAGTTAGATTCGGTCCTAAATGGAGGGAGCAGCGCATGCTTAAACAAGAAACATGACTTAGCAGCATATAATTTGTCTTCGTTTCTTTTTCTATCAACTGACAAGCCCTGTATACCTACACATTCAAGCAAAAAGTGTGCATACGTCTGAAACCTCGTAAATTAAGGATGCGTTCAAAGCAATACGTTATAGTGATGAAAAGTGATTTCTTTCCACCAAGGGCTCTATAAGCGACTTTATGTCCAGAAGGTGCAACTAGAGAACGACCATAGACAAGCCAAACCTACCAAAGGGTGTCATTTGAATATTGTCCCGTTTTTCTCTACGTCACGACTTGTAACCCTTCGCACTGAAATACCCGCCCTGAACCATGATAATTGATTAGACCGCTTACCAGCTAACGCTGACACAATAGTGAAGAATCTAATAATTTATAATCTCATTACTTCTAGTCATTACCTCTGAGTAATCGTCTATCATCACAACATCAACACCATTTGAATCTATTCGTATTAACCTAGTTCTTGATACGCTTGAGATCAGAATATGTTAGAGTTTCATCATAATTGCTACGGTGCTCTATCAGGTTCATCTATATGGCGGGCCCGTCTGGTTTGTCGACATACTGGCTACATTGTTCGACGGTTTTATCCACATGTCACACGCTTTTTTACTCTGTAGAAAAGCAGACTTCCTTTCATAAAGACCTCTTTTTCTGACGGCTTCCAACAACTCTGTATTTCGAAAAACGCAAACTGATATCTTATCAGATAGTCATGTTGGCTGTTGACTATACATTCCAATATACTGCAAGAATTATCTTCTACTCATCTTCATTCAAACGATAAATGCAACTTCCTAAACCAGTCTAACCTAGCAAGACGCAACCTGGTCCAGGTGTAACGCAAGGCAAGAGAACATATAATCTCCTGTACTTCCGTTCTCCTTATTTTGACACGTTTGTACCTACGGACTTAGAAAATCCTTGCTGAAGGTCGACAACAATGAGTAACTATAAGCACGATTACATTTGTTAGACGCCATTTAAAGGAAGGAGAGATATACAGTACTGTAGTATCGATCGCTGACGTCAGTAGGTTAGAGATATAAAGAGTAAGGTTTGTTTGCTAGAACTGCCTGGTCTCTCGTGCTGTCCGCCGCATATAGCTTCTCGTCACGTCAGTTTTTTTTAGTATGCATTTATAATGTGAGAACAAACGTTCAACTACCCCATACGAAAGACTAGAAAAGACAATGGGAATAAAGCAAGCTTTCCCATCAACCATCATGTTCTCGGCAGTTCATTTATAAAGTGTCCATCTAATATACTGTGTTAAGTAGAACATTACGACCTCATATATTCTGAAGTCTCTCGTCAACGGCAGATTATACGTATTATGAATCTTCAGCTTCGTTTTTACATGCGCTTTGAATATCTATATCTACCGTTTGCTGGTTTTTACCTCCTATTCACACGATAAATACTGACCCAATTTCCCTTTGGCATGATGCACCACTTACATATACTCTGCACATCTTGTACTTTAAGCTGAAGCATAATTCTGAGGATGAATACGATTGTCAAGGTGTATTCGGTGATGGTTTTGGGTCCTGTAATGCGGCGAGCGATCCTTCGTATGATACATATATATCACGCTAATCTTGCAGTAAGCATAACATTTCATCAAAGAAAACTTCCAAGCCAATAGTAAGTACGTAGGTAAGGACTCTAAACAGACGACTTCACAAAGTATCATTTATACTGCTCATACGTCGGGCTGTCCATCACGCTATATCAGACTGCAGTCATCCGATCTTCTTCTCCATTAAAAGCTATATGGCTGCAGCAGTGTTTTCTCGCATCAACTTGATTTTGCGTTAGCACTCAAGTTTCTATTTCCTTCTTTTCCTCATACACATGCTGAAGATAGGCTTCGGCGAAGGCCACTTATGTCCAAAGGACACAAGCGAAGTCAAATGATATGAAGCGATAGACGTAATTTGTGAGGAGATTGTCTAGACTCATCTTGAAAGTTTTGTACAAGACCGCATGAATAAATCCGCGGATAGGTGGAATGGCATCGTTTATGAGCTCACTCCTTATTCTTGTGCTCCAGAATCAAATCAACGTTAGTCCTTTTTCACACTTTTTGCGGGGCCTGCTGATTAATAGAAGCGCAAGCTGAGGGGATTTGCGCAAAGTAAAAAGGTCTTTTATATAGTTAAATTAAGCCTGAGGGCCTGGTCCTCGAAGATCAGATACTGCATATCAAACTTTCAGCTATCTCAGTTGATTGATATATCGCGCGTACAGTATGAATTTCGACTATTTTTAATATTGAGCTGTGGCCTAAGCCGCTCTCGTTCTTTTTTCTGTCAGCCGGAGAAGTTTCCGCGGCTTTTGTTTATCACCCCCTCAAAAGACCCCCCCACGCTGTTCTGCCCAGGCCGACGCCCTCACGCTGGCCAGCGCTTCTGGAACTCCGGTCCACGACGCAAAAAATGGGAGAAACCCTAAATGAAAGGTTCTCTGTCGTACACGCTCATTGTACCATATATTTCTCCTGAGGTAACAAGAAACAAGAAAGCGATGGGAAAGCGAACACGTCGTGTGATACATGCGCGTGCTGCCAACTTGAGAAATAGCAGCCCAAGGTGAAGGTCAGAGAAGGTGACGCGCATCCTTCGCGTCTTTATCCTTCACAGCTGTGCACGCCATCTGCTTGCCGTTTTTAGATGGCGTGTACAACGTTGCGCAGCCATGGTAAAATGTGGATGACAGATTTGCTTGACAGCCGAATCTTGACAGATAAGGCAATTCTAAAGTAGTGGCACCCTAACGACTGTTTGTTGTCCTCCCCTAGTACGGTCCGATGGGATCCGAAAATGTGTGTCTGTACACCATGCCATACCAACGTGTGAAGCACAAGCACGATGATTCCCACTTCACCCCCAATTCCCACCCTGTTTAGAAAGTTGCTGCGTAACAAAAATTACGATGCGTATGTGCGATGTATGTATGTACATAGGCACAGCATCATCCTGAGGGTAAAATATAGGTATGCAATTCTGGACATGAAACGGATATTGAGCACAGGATATAAAGGATGGCAGGTCCCAGCGCCTCCGTATGGCACCCTCAGTGCTATGCGTTCAAACCAAACGACCCACATAAGGACTGCATTGTGCATACTCCCACTGGGCTGTGTGTGGGCTACTGCACGATGCAGCAGCAGCTGTCTGGACAGTTTAGGTTATTATGCTTTGAGATACCCCATTGTTGCCCTCTGCAGCCAAAAGTCGTGTAGACCGATCCACGCATATATACATATATCAGCAGCTTAACATCATAGTACATAGTATTGAAAAGGATCAGCGATTCATAAGCTAAAATAGGAAAGATGGTTATATATTACAAGAGTAGATGTAAAGAGGACCATTCAGGATATGTAAAGATGCCCAAGATTGATGATGATGATAATGATGAAGAAGATAAGAGAAACGAACGGAAGAAAGAAGGCTACAGAATAAAAAGAAGTAGATAGCTACATATGAAGGAGGTAAAGGGAAAAAATCGTTGCTGTACCCATTAGGCATAGCAAGCAGCAGATGAATAGATAGGGAGAAATAGGACAGGAATGAAGATGGTGGAAATTACATACATAGGGCGGTGGTAGTGACAAAAGGGAGCTGAGTTGCGTATAACGCATATGTACATAGGAGTTGTGGATGGAATAGTGGCGAAGCATAAAGAAGAAGTTAGAAAAGGATAAGGTAGTGAGAGATGAGGCGCCAGGCAAGGCGTAGTAGCGGAAGGAAAGGGGAGGTGCGTAAAACCAGAAGGTCAGGAAGATAATATTGGTTAGTTGTGTCGCTGCTGTTGCTGCTGCGACATCTTGATAAGGTCGAGGTTATTGGGGCCGTGATGGAAGCCATTGGTCTTCATGCAATCGGAGGCGGGTGCTAGGGTGTTCATAGAAGGGTATTGATCTGGGCGGTGATTGTAAGCGTCAAGATTTCATTAAGAAGCAAATAGACTTACTCGTAATGGATACAGCCTTGAGGTCGATATCGTCGACGTTGGTGCTGCTGCTGTCATCGCTATCGCACTCAGAAGACGAGGCGGGCGAGGTAAACATCATGAGTTGCTGCTGATCTGCAGGTTGACCAAACATGACATCGTTATGCAACGTATTGGCAATCATGAAATTATCCCAATTTCCGGTCGCCGCAGTGGAAACGTCAAAAAAAGCAGTTCCAGAGGGGGCGAAAGATGGCACCATTGCGGGACTGCTGGCCGATGAAGCAGTAGAGCTGGATCCGCGACGAGAAACAGAGATGCTGCTTTTTTGATCGTCGTCGTTACTGGGCGCAATCGAAGCAGTGGATGCGGTCGAAGAGGAGCAGAAAGAGGGGCATTGTTCATCAACGTCACTCGCGCAGGGCCCGATTTGACCTTGCAGGGTATCGTTCTCTTCGCGCAGCTTGCGAATGATAGTGATATACCGTTCTTCTTTTTGAACCGTGTTTTTGACTAATTCAACGGATGCATATAAGTAAAGCAAGTTTACCCAGCGATTGATGCAACATACCGAAATCAAGCGTGCGTTCGATTATGGTGCCTTTAGAAGGTCGTCGGTCGTTCTGCAAATTGGGAAGCGAGTGGGCCAACTGCTGAAACTTGGTGTTCAATGTTTCACGTCGCGCACGCTCGATGGCGTTGTGCTCGGCTCGTCGCTCGGCTTTCGTCTGCATACTAAGTTCAACAGTCAGCATCCAGTGCTTAAGCAGCGTTTTACAATCTTTTTACCGTTTGCCTGGGGAAGAAGGGCGATGAACCGAGTGATGTTGCTGATAAGCAAGCACTAATTCATTGCTAGTGCATTAGCAACGTGATTTTTGAAAAATGAAAGTTGCTTACTTTGCTGATGATACAAAGCCTGCTGCTGCTGAATGGCGGCCTGCTGCTGCAAATGCTGCAGACGCCGAGCATGGTGCTGATGCTGGGGTTGCACTTGATGCGAAGGCGAGACTTGAAAATTGAATTGAGGATAAGCCGCGACGGAGCGCTGCTGCTGAGGGACATCGATCCCATTGGGAGGAGGAACATTGTAGTACATGTGGGCGGCCGCTGGATCGTAGGCAGCGTAAGCCTGAGTAACGAAAGCCTGTTGTTGTTGCTGTGCAGAAATACTCATTGAAAGGAGCAAGAGGAAGAAAAAAAAAAGAGAGAGTGAGGAAAAGCGAGATTGTAGGGGATCGAAGGGGCTCCTTATATACTCTTTTGCCCGGTTGGTCGTCTTCCGAGATCAGTCTTTTCTTGTCACGGGAATCCATTTTGCGGCCCGAAATAGGTAGTTTGCAAAGGGAAAAAAAATTCTGACTTTCAGCCGTGCACGGCTTGTCCAACCCAAAAAGAAAGAACCCCCAAGGCAACTTTTTTTTTTACTAAACGCCCGTGATCATGACCATGGCTCCCTGGTTCTGGACTCGGTACTGTCAGCCAAGCTGTCAAGCAGCAGCTAGTAACAGCCACTGAAGCACAAGCGCAAGCGTAAGCACAAGCGCCAGGCAGCATACCTTTCATAAACCCAGACATACGCAAGCAAAAACAAAAGACAGATGTCTTACGACTCTCACCAAGTTTCCTTGCATGCAGCCCAATTGAACATTGGACATAGTTTTACGTGAACAAGAGACAGTGATGGTCTGTGACTTCCTTATTGACAGTTCTCCTCCGGCCGTATCTCCTTTTGCGCATTTGTCTATGGCTTGTCGTCACCTCCCCCTTTTTCGCATCTCTCCGGTTTACTAAATCTAGCCGTTCCGGAACCTTTTGAGCGACCCCGACCGTTGTCTTCCATTCGACCGAAAAAAGCGAGGACCGCAGCTTATCCGATTAATAGCCGCAGGCAGTGGCCCATGTTGCTCACAAAGAATCACTACAAAACACGTCAGCAAGATTCTATCCCCTTACTGTGATATTGGCACTACGTAACTTCTCGTGAAATGCTTGTTTTTTTGTTGATCCCCTTGAGCTTTAAATTCTACGTTCCGAGGCTTCCGAGACGCTTGTGTCGCCATCCTTGACAGCGGATTTACGGATGCTACGATCACATTCCCGAAATTGCTTTGACTGGCCGTGCATCGTTACCCTCGTCATACAAGAATTCCCTTTGTGAGTAGAGAAGAATGTGGTCTCTGTTTACACGTACATATACACACGAATTTTAACTCACACATCGTCATATATAGTACTCAAGCCCCCCACCCAAGGATGTGCATCGTGCCATTTATTTCTTACGCTAATTTCAGCTACTGAAGTTCCGGTGCTCCTTCCACGCGAAAGGTGCATGGCTAGTCGGTGGCGACTAGGTACACCCTCGGAAACATTTATTTGGGCGATCCGTATTTTGTTTGGCCTTGTCTATGTGAGTGTGAATACAGCAGGGTATACACAGCCGGCTTGTCACTGGCTTGCATATCAGTGTATACGCACTCACTGTGTACGCATAGATACACATACAGGTCTGTTTGGTTACAAAAAATACCAACATCAAGTAAAGGCGCCTCGCAGTAAAAAACTTCGCCAATCAACTTAGGCAAGATGATTGACATGCTGTGATTTCCGGAGTCAGTCTTCACTTGCTTTCCTTTTCCTTGCAGTATAGACGCCGATTTTCTGTTTCTTGTGATGGCAATTGAGTAGCACGTAACATGCAAGCACGTCCCTCTGGTGTAAGGAAGAGGTGAGTTTAATTTACTTTGTTTTTTAATGGGGGGGGGGAAAGAATTCGACGCGTTGTTACAATGTGGGTCAGGTAACGCGAGAACCCACGTCCTTCTCTAGAAAGAGATCGAAGAAGGGCACAAGAGACATGGTATGGGACGGGGTCGGTCGGTATATCAAAGAGGGCTTGTCTGTGTATATGTTTAGACTAGTGATACTATATTTCGGTTTTGTTACGGGTTCTGTTGCGGACCTCATAAACAGATAGTGAATCTCGGAAACTGGGAAACCTGTTAGTAAAAAAGCTGCGGGCAACCATGGTGACGACCACGATGCGGTTTCCAACTGGGGATGCACGAGCCTTTTGGTTGGCTTACACGACCTCCTCCCCCTGAACCTTATTTATATTGGGGGTTGAATCGTGGTCGCCACGCAACAGACATCTGTCTGTGTTCCTGGTGCATCTGGTTCGGAATGGCCGACAATGGCAACTACCCGTTGTTTTTACGGATCAGTCGCCGAAAAATACTAGGAGACCCGACCAGATAACTTCCCATTTCATTGTATTTCTAGACACCAGATTTTGACTTTTGTAAAAATAATTCTAAGGTTTGTGCTTGAGATGACTGTTCCCGATGCCAGTGCACATGTACTTTAGATCCCAGCTCCAGTGTATTCATGGGTCCAACGCAGGGTGTTGGTATTATTATTTTTGTTGTATGTAGCTCATGGGCAGCATAGCATGTGCATATAGTGCTCAGTGTGAGAAAAAATATCTCAATTTCAGCTATAACTTTGAGATCACCGCTGCAAGCACAAAAAGGGCAAAGCCTTCTCTCCTAGTCAAACTCGGCTCACTTTCGTTCTATACCCGCGCTTGCAAGATGATGTACGTGGCATGTCTCCGTACCTATCTAATCGTACAGTACGTCCGTTGTTATATAGGTGTCTCATCGCGAGTTTTCATGGCTATCAATGCATCTCGCATGCGTGCTTTTCATCGCATGCGTGCCTTTTATGCCTTGTAAGGTAACATATTGAACGTGGAGTCAGAAAGTTTAGGCATCCCGTTGATCATTGCTTTTTGCCACGCTTCAGGTACATACATAACTGTTCCCAAGATATGAACTTTTCTAATAATGTCCCGTGACAGAGGGTTAAGTAAAAAAAAAAAAATGACGGCGTCGTGCCTTTGAGGCTCATTCAGCCAATCGGTTCGCCGTTATCCAACCCGATGCCATTGACCACAGAGCTGCTTGTGTGTGGCTGTGCTTATCCTCCCCCCATATCTTTCGGATGCGAGATCTCCGGGCACAGACAATTGGTGACAGCCATGTAACCTCACCGAGCAGGTCTGAGTTTTTAACACACAGACGTTTTGTGTAAGCTTCTCAATTGACAAGCGACAAAGAAAATGGCACGAGGTTTCCAGTTCATTCACTCTTTTGATAAGCGAAAAGTAAAATTCAGCGTTGCACCAGTTTTTTACATTTAACCAGTTAAAGCAAAGCATCTGCTCTGCACGCCGCTCGCCACGCAAGTAAGCAATCGTCATTTCTTTTTTTTTTTTTTTTTCGCCGGCAGCTGAGCCGAATGAGCGAGGGAGTAGAGAACGTGGTCTTTGCATTCTTAAACATGTACTATGACAGCGCCCTTCGGTTTTATACTGCCCCTATCAGCAAGTAATCTACAGGCATCGATGTGACAAAGATAAAAGGTTGGGTAAAATACCGGTGTTAGAGAGAAACGTGGCGTCAAAGTATGTAGAAAAATATTATTTCAATTGAGAAGCGATATGGTGGCCAGCAGCCATCGCTGTTTGTTCTATGCTGGTTTTATCTGTATCTAATACAAGTACACCTGCTACAGCAGAATGTTCTATCTCTGAGTGGTCTTTGCCCTCAAATAGATGCTTATTCCAACGCACATATTCAGGCCATACAATTCGATCGAAGTAGCCAGGAGGGTCAACCCAATAGCCTATGTGAACCGCACAAATTGGATATCAGTCTTCAACCCGATGTAATACTAGGTTTTTGCCGTTACCTTCGGCAGTCGAGTAGCCTTGGCGATTCTCTCTGCGATATTTGAGAGTCTCATAGGAGGCGGTGATAAATATTTTAGAGTCAAGGTCTGTGTAGATATCCTGATCCCAATATAGCATGAAGCCGTCCACAATCAAGAAAAGTGTATCTTCGTCATTGAGGTGCCGAAGGATCTGTGCAAGATTGTCGGCAGCTTCCACGCCGAATTGTTTGGAGCCATCATGGGTGTTTTTCTCCTCATTGGACCGACTTCCTTCCGGCAGCTGCGCGTGGTGCCTCACGTACTGGATGGTTTGCTTGAGCTTTTTGAAGTCAAGCGCATCCGGGCAGTCCCAGTTGGCAAGCTGTGTTTTCGGGTCAATAGGTATGTCTCTGTCGAGCTAAACCGACGTCAGTACACGTCAAAAGGTATTCGCCAGTACCACCTGCCTTGAAGAAGTCATCTTGATATATCACAACCGTGTGCTTGAGTATTTTTTGGAGGATTCTCGTTAAAGTCTGATAAGGGCGACTGGTGAGTACGTGTGCATAAAAACCAGCGATCGGAAATAGATCGGCTTACCGTTTTCCCTGCACACGAGGGGCCACTAACAATGCAAGTCCATCAGGTATCAGCACGAGCAGAGGGACGCAAATGGGTGCTTACCTAATGCCAATCGCGCGTACTTTTACCATTGCAGAAGGTGAGAGGCAAGAGGCGAGGGGGAAATTGCTCTGGGGTCTGGCGGGATTTACTCCAGATTTGGCCCTGCCGTATCTCGCAGCAGTTGGAGAAGCAGGGCGGCGACGGTTGCTGGCGAGTACTTATAGAAAAGCACACCCACTTACTACCAGCTCACACCAGCTCACTGCAAAAGGAACGGCAACAAAAAGCTTAATAGTACGCTAAATAATGTCTTCGTGCGCCAAAGAGTGCAGAGCATTATAGCGCCCTGATTGATATCATAGGAACTTCGAAGCCTTGGCCGCATGCCATACGAGGAGGCTGCTACCATGGGCGGGCCGCTACCATGAGCTGCAGCACTAGCGGTGTACAGCACAACTAGCGGTACCAGTAAAAGCAGATATCATTACAAGAGGAAGGTGCGTTTAGATTGAAAGCGTTATGCTCGAATACACGACACGAAGGTATTTTTCAATAATCGCGAGCGAACAGTGTGACTGACATTCATCGACCCCGCCTGTTTTTTGCCATTTGCCATTTCACATACAGGCCATATCATCCTCCTTCTTCAAGTGTCACTATGCGACGGGCATGGCATGGCATCAACCCATGGCCTAAACCAAAACGATGCATATTCTGTCAAAATGTGCCTGTGTCTCCAAAGCCTTTTATTCGCCCTTTCCACCTTTCTTCTCGGCGATCCGACGTTGCAGGCGCCTTAACACAGCGCAAGCACGACGACAACTCTCCCCTTTCAACAGAGGCCGAATCGCTTTACCCATTCTCCGGTACCCAATCATTCTATACTGCTCTGGACCATCAATTGCGTGCTTCGACAGAGAAACGAACCACTCTATCCCGCCCTGTTCCACCACAAACAAAAGCTGGTCTGCTGTCACAATTCCACCATGCCATGGCCACCCAAGATCTCGACCACATTTGGCCCTTGTACAGTATTATTTACGAAAACAACTTTATCCACCACCTGTCGCGCCGCACTTTTCGCCATTTGTTTCATTACACCGTGCGATCGCGTGCAACGCTTGCCAACTTTCGGCGGTTGCAAGCTCTCCTGGATGATATGAAGACCCGCGGCATTGAGCTGCGTCCGACTGAATATCATGCCATCCTCCATTGGGTCGGCGGTCGCGCTGTGCCTGCCAAGCGACCTTATCACCTCAACGACGCGCTCAAAGTCTTCGACGAGATGCGAGCTTCCGGTACTCCCCCGACGGTCGACGCCTACAACACCCTTATTTATATTGCATCGCAACGGAATGATATCCCAACTGCACAGCGCCTTTACCACGATATGGTCGCGCAAAGTATCCCTCCGGACGCCTACACCTATGCCACTCTGATCACCACGATGGGGCGAGTGGGTGATGTCAGCAGTCTGGAGCGCATGCTAGACCAGGTCAAGACTTTCCAACACGTCGCAAGCAATGTGGTGGTCTGGAACGCGGCCATGGGAGGATTCGCTGCCAGCGGTCACGCAGACCGCGCCATGGCCATATTTGATGAAATGCATGAAGTCTTGCGCTGGCAAAAGTGGCCAGGTCGGCGGCGTTCCGAAGAAATGACTGAAGTTACACCGACGGGGGAGGAAAGCAGTAAAGCACAGCAAGAGCGGCTGCACCCGGAGCGGCAAGAGCCGCAATTCCCTGTGCCGGCGGCGGATGTGGTGTCCTTTCAAATACATATGGGCTGCCTCCTTGACCTGAACCGGATCGAAGACGCGACGGAGCTACTCATGAATCTCAATTCGTATGGCGTACGACCAACCGTTACTATGTATAATACATTATTTGCTGCTGTTGGACAGCGATACCGGCGGAAAAAGGACGCAGACAACACCGACCTGAGCTGTATACGGAGCTTGTACAAGTCAATGATTGATCTCGCTGTGCCTGCCAACTCAAACACCATGGATACCCTTATAAACACCCTCCTCGACATGGGCGATACCAGTTTTGCACTGCAGGCGTTTGTGCAACTCAGCAAGGACGACTCAGCAACGGCTAAACCGGCACCTCAGAACGTCTCGGGACAAGCGGTGGCTTTTCTGGCCCCTCTGCGCCATACGCTTCACCGCTACAAGTCCTTGCCGGGCAGGCCCAAGCCCTCGCAGGAGTTGCTTGATCGTCTAAGCCAGGTTGTAGGCTAAGCAGACCCCGCACAATAAAGCATAAGGCAATGATAGCTTGCTTTCTTGTAAATATGCATCAGCAACGTACGGCTGAGTTTTTTTGCGATCTGGTATTTAGAGTTTGGGAAGCCTTTCCGTGGTGGATGAATGGTGTGACACATTTGTTTCTTTCTCTTCTTTACTTCACGAAGAACGATGACTGTGACAGAGGCGACAAAAACGTTCCCTATCGGGTACTTTTACATTATATCGAAAATGAACGATCTTGTCCTGGATCTGCGTGGTGATCCAGAACAGGCAGCTGTAAGCCGAATCCGCGTTCGCTAGCGCCTTTCACTCTCTATAATGACGTACATTTTTACTAGGTTGGCACTAAAGTCGTGATGGCACAGAAGAAACCTGAGTCTCCTGAGAGAGACTCCCAGCTCTGGATTCATCAAAACGGTAATAACAGAAGTGCTGTAACGTTCTCGTGTTGACAATGGTCTCATGCGGACACTTTTTGCAATAGGCTTCCTTACAAACAAGGCCTCAGGTTTGGTCCTGGATATCAACGCCGCGCAAAGTTTCCATGGTGAGTGATGCAAACATAAGATTTGAAAGGAGGCTATGCATGCATCCATATGCGTGGAGACTCAAGGAGGTGAGACTATTCGAACTAACACAATCATCGCCATCCGAAAAAAAGCTATTTTCACGGGTGAAAAGCGCCTTTATCTGGATGGCATGAAGGAGGAGGATGCGGTATGTAAAATGGGACCTTGGTAAAGAGGCCAGGTCCTTTTAGCCATTCTGTACCACCACGTTGACTTGCGCCCACGCGAACTCATGCTTCCCGATGAATAGGCCAGTGACCAGCGCTTTGGCTTCGAAAGTGAGCCTGGCTACATCTACCAGCTATCGGATCCCACTCAGGTGATTGATATTTATCATGAGAATGCCGAGGTGGATGCACGCGTCATGATGTACAAGCGCAAACACAGCGACGATCCGGAAAAAGACGGCAAGATCAACAAAAAGAACCAGCTCTGGACCGTAGAGCTTGCTGACCCGCCGCGCCAAGTCGATTCGGACGACGAGGATGAAGATGACAGCAAACGCGCTCGGATGCGAGCCTGGTTCGGCAACTGGCACGGCTGGGGCAAACACCGGCACGAAGCCCTGGATGAATCAGGGCTGAGCGAGGCCCACGAGAAGGTGTACAAGGATGAAAAGAAAAAGAAGAAATCTTCGTTGAGGTAAAATGATCAAAATTACACAAAGGACGCTCTTAGTAGCTTTTCTCTCTTTGCTGACATCGTTTATTTTTCTCTCGTTTTGTCCTAGTTATGAATTGATTGCAGGCGCAGTTGCCTTTGAAGCCGTCCATTTATGGGAAAAGAAGCAGGAAGAGGAGGGCAAGGATGTTGACAACAAGCTATCGAAAGAGCTTATCGCCGGCTTCGTGGCATCTGAGGTGAGATACACTTGATCTATACTAGACGACACGGATACTCTCACAGAAGTCTAATGCCTCCTCTCTCGTCTATTTACAGCTCGCAAAGGTGCTGTCTGATCGTGGCGAGGGCGAAGAAAGCAAGTCAGACATGAAGACACGTCTTCTTACAAAGATGGCCATCGTGGCTGCCACTAACATGTTCGAGTCCCGTCATGGAAATTGAAGTGACTTGACTGTCTGCCCCAAATAAACTGATAACCGAGACCAGATTTTAAAAAAAAAAAAATACAAAAAGTAACTTGAGATTTTGGGAAATGATTTCGCCGTCACAGAGGCCGTCAAAAGACAGCTTCGGCCCCACCAAACACAGACAACAACACACATAATAAATAATACACAGCATGGACAAGACATTCGCAGGGCTGCTGCGCAATTCACGGCTTGCCAGCTATGATCGCACTATTCCGCAAGTATATAAAACGACGCCCAACATGCGCAAAACGGGCAACTGGGGTCTGAAGCGCAACCTGCCCACGGTTATCCGTACACCGTACGTCAATGTCGGCGATCTCGATACGGCTGAGCATCAGACACCATGGCAGTCCGGCTGGGATCAGGTCCTGTTTGTACAGCGGTGGAAGGAGAACTTCCCCAATTCCAAGAAGCCAGTGCCTCGCTCCCAAGAGCCTGAACACAACATTGCAGTCATGACAGCGTCGCAGTTCAAGCGTTTCCTCAAGCGAGTGAGCAAACAGTCGCCTGAGTTCCAGTCCAAGTTGAAGGCCAAGGAGCTCAACGCTGACCAAGTGTTTGACTTCCTCCATATCACCTTCCGTACCAGCCCATCCTCGGGTGTGGTCGGTCCCACATACAGCGAACACGAAGTGCCATGGATGTATACCGTTAAGGGCCGCTACTTGAACCCTGTTGCCGAGTCCTATGCTGTCGGTGTCGCTGGTATAGTGGTGCGAGCACCCAGACGCGCCTCAGAAGATCGTGATCGTTTCCGCGGCGACCGCAGTCTGAAGGATCTTTACGTCGAATCAGCCTTTATCGACCCTGAAGGTCGACCCGACGTTCAATTACGCGCCCATGTCGAAAAGAACTCTCTGAAAGGTCTTCTCGGCGAGCACTACATACGTCCGGAACCCTCTCGCCCGCGCGTCCCCCCGGCCCCCAAGCAAGATGACAACATCCAGGCGAATCCTCTCCACGAAAGCTTGCTCGAGAGGATTAGTAACCTCAGCAACAAACAATAAACTTAGAATCATGTCCATTATATATAATGTATATATATGTGTGTGCATACTATGAAGGCATACTCTCAATGAATGAGTTCCATCGTCCTGCCGAGCACCGGATCGCCGTGCCTGTATAGACCGTGCATTGTCGGAATACGCTGTCGCCTTCAGGAGGTGCGGGTCGTCCCAGTTGTCCATACTTGTCTGTAACATCATACGAAAAATTGAGCTTTTGTATAAACCAAATGGGTACCAAACTACTTACTACTGCCGCAGCTCCATGCTCTGCCTTGATCTATAATAGATCGACAGGTGAACAAAGTTAAAATTCAGGGATGGCATCCACTTACCATCTACGGCAATGGTATGTGCGGAACCGCAGGCGACTTGTACTACCGTCACATCGACTGCTTGGCCATTGCTATCCATGAAGGTGGGCAAGCCAATCATAACATCCTCTTCCAGTTGAGATTCATCCCAGCCTAAGCGCCCGTCCTGTTTCCAACCAAAAGTATAGAGGTCGCCTCCCACAATAACAGCCGAATGGAACGGCCCGCAAGCCACCTGGCGAAGGACGTCTGCTACGCCAAAGTCGAGTCCGTCAAAAAACTCGATCGGCTGGAACGTCCTCGATGTTTGAGTATGGGAAGGATCTACGCCGAGTTGGCCATAACGATTGCTGCCTCGTGCCCATATTCGACCATCTTTGGTATAAACAAGTGCATGCGTGGGAGACGCTGCAAGGGATGCCGCGGCAAACGGCAATGAATGGTTCAACCTTAATTGGGTTCCTTTCTCTAAATCGAGGCACTGGAGTTCATGCTCTTCAAAACGTTTCGCACGTCAATATAGAAGCTTCCAGAAGTAGTTGTGTTCACCAATCTGCAAGGGTATGTACCTGTAGCAAGAAGCAGCTCATTTGCGTGGTTTTGAATTGCCGCCATAACAACACCTTCCGAAACGAGATCGCATGCCTGGAGTACCGGGTCCAACCAATAGCAAGAAATGTTCCCTGCAGGATCGATCGCAGCCATAGCCTGGGTCGATTGTCCTACTATTTGCTTTGGCACAAAAGGGCATGCTTCCGCAATTCGCCCTCGAAATGGGTCATGACCCCAGACAATCAGGCGATTGTTGTCTTGTCGAAGCAAAAAGAATGAGTAAATAACGCGAAATTGATTGTTGTGGCTACCTGTCAAGATGACAGTCGTTTCCCAGGTTGCCCAGACCACCTTGGCATGTGTTTGATAATGAGCGGACAGTGAAGAGTGAGAAGGGTCTGTCTGAGCGTACCCATTAAAACCGAAACTACTCAGCAACGGCATCGATCGGAAAACAACGAGGTGAGTCGTGATGAACAAGGACCTCGCGTGGTCGATTTTGCTCGAAGGATCTGGCGCCTTCTGAAAATAAGCTCATTACCGAAAGAAGGTAAGAACATCTTTCCCATATCGGGTGCATTCTTGTGCATACAGCATAGCCTAATGAAAAATGCACTAAGAATAAGAGACCAGCGCATTTTAGACATGACATCAAAGGAAGGTTGCTGAAGCTCACCAGCCGCTGCGTGACGTGCTAAATTTTCGAAAACTTGTAACCTCCATGGTATGAATATTTATATGCTCGATGCCTCATCGTTTGATTTTGGAAAACAACAGTCCCCCACTTTTCTTCATCATTCCCCCCATTTGAGAAAAAAAAAGGCAATCCACTGCCAAAAAAGAATCGACCACCAAAAAAAAATAAAAAAAATTCAGATTGCCCGTGTGTTACTTATGAACCGCCGACCTAAAAGGACTATTACAGCATAAGGCACAATCTTAAACGATTCATTTCTTTCTCTTTCTACTATTCCTTCTGACTTACCTCCCCTTGTGGTTCTACAAGAAAATAATCTGCAGCGTCGTGCACACCCATTCTCATGACGACGTCTGTACAAACAGCCGCACAAACGTCTCCTACCATCCAGCTCTCTCCACAACCGCAACCACAGCCACAACAAACGCCGGTAGCAACCGTTGTAGATGACGATCAGAAGCTGCAGTCACCAGCACAAGAAAACCACCTACCACCAGGTAGCGACGCTACTGCAGCTATTCTAAATAAGCTTCCACCAGCAGCGACGGATGTTACCAGTCTCTCGACCGCCTCTTCTGACCCAGATACTGCGTCGGATGCAGTAAGTTATGATGACCAGGATGAAGGACACCGTGAGGTCAAACAGCTTCTGGAAAGTTGCCGCCTTTTGCAATACCTGAATACCTTGTTGAATGAGGGCTTTGATAGTTTGAGATCAGTAAGCGACATCTTTCCACTCTATTTTTTATGTACCGTTCTTTGTTTTTGAGTTTGCCCTTCTGATTCCGATCTATAATAGGTGATGGAAGTAACCGAGGACGACATGATCGCCATGAAAGTGAAGCGTGGTCATCGTAGGGTACGTGTCGTAGACTAACCAAAAAAGGTTGGCGCGACCAAACTAGCTCGTTGGTACTGACGTAGTTGCTCCGTAGCTTATCCAGCGTGAGATTGCCACAGTGAAAGGTATTCCCCGGCATCAGCCTCTGGTTATCACAACGATCTCCCGCACAGGTGAGCGGCGGAAAAGCAAGCTTACATGCTCTTGTCATCGATCCTACAGTTGCTAACTTTGTTCTTTCTTTTTCTTTTTCTTTCTCCTTTTTTCCTTTTTCCTTTTCCGTATTTTTTTCATATTAGCCTCTGGAGCGGCACGAAACAAAAGCACGTGGACACCCGGCAATGCATCGGATGAAAACAATAGCTCCAGTAGTGGCAGCGGTGGGACTCGAAGCAACGCAACTAGCGCGAGCAGTCGCAGTAGTGGCACCGCGTCGACGCCAAGCTGCACCAGCGGCAGCAGAAGCGGTACCGGCGTCGGTGGAAGCACAAGTAACACGAGCTTCAGCTCCACAGGTTTGACCAGCGCGTTCGGCAGCATGAATGCAGGCTCCGCAAACCACAGTTCCAACAGCAGTGATATGGTATCCGAAGGCCTGCGCGCCTCCACACCTCCCACTTCGACTCCCCCCAGCTCTGCCTCGGTCAAGGGCAAGCAGCCGACCATGCAGCAGCAGCGTGCAGCCGCCTTCAACCACAATATCAGTACAGAAGCCAAGCCAGTCGGATTACCCAATCAAGCTGCAAGCGGTTCTTCCAATGATGACGACGAGGAAGATGAAGACGACCTGTACGAAGACAGTACATCGAGTCGCTCTCACAGTGGAACTAGCAAGATGATGATGATGCCACCCAAGCGCCGCTATCGCCGTCATCCCAAGCCGGACAAGAACGCGCCTATCAAGCCTCCGTCGGCTTATATCATGTTCTCCAACAGTGCGCGTGCCCAACTCAAGGATCAGAATCTGTCGTTTGCAGAACTGGCCAAGGTCGTAGGCGACAAATGGAAGAATTTGAGCATGGCAGAAAAGCAGGCGTATGAGCATGCCGCGGCTGAGGCCAAGAACGAATACCTTATATCCCTTGAACTCTATCGCAAGACGCCCGAGTACAAAAAATATCAAATCTATCTGAAAGACTTCCGGAGCAAACAGGATGCGGCCAATCGTCTCGCTGCCAACAGCATTCGCAAGCGATCGAAGACCATCGCTTCGCCAAGCAGGTAAGTTTGATAAGGAGAGATTAGGCCATAATTTTGTTTTATTTTGAGGGGTTGTTTATTTTTATTCACCCTTCCTTTTCTTTAATATTATAATAGCGGGTCAGTCGCGGATCTAAGCTCGAATGGCAATAGCAATGGAAACGGCAGCTCAGGCAGCAGCGGGTCTGCTGATGGATTCTATGATAATGGTGGGAACGACAGTAATGAAATTGAGTCGTCGGCGCATCCTCAACGCTCAAGTACCGGAACGCGACGCCATCAACATCGTCATCAACACAACCGCCGTGACAGCCATCCCCCCATGTCCAACAACAGTGACTTGCCTAATATGCGCTGTGCGAACACTGCAGACGGTGACGGTGACGATTCTGTTGTGTGTGATGATGATAACATGGATGGCCTGTCAGCGGATGATACTTACTATCGACTGCAGACTGGTCTTGTACTTGCCTCTGGTTTTGTCCCGACTGCCAACACCATCAAGTCGCCTCATCATACTGCAAATACCGACCAAGGCTATGGTGGTGAGCAGCCGTCCACTTCTTCGTCGACTATGTCGTCTTCCTCCGTCAATGCTCCGTCTATGACAGTGATTCCCCTTAAGATGATCATGACTTCCCAGCAGCCGAGTGCGCCATTGTCACGTCCAGCAAATGCTGCGACAGGAAAGGAGCGAGGTGGATATGGTGAACACCCTCGTATGGGTGAGTATCAGCTCCTGCTTTCGCAGGGGCTGGACCCTGTGGCGCCTGGTAACACAAGCGGCAATGCTGTAAATGACGTCATGAACACACCTGAAAATGCTGAGCCAAAAAATGCGACGATTACGGATGCGGCAACCGAACCAGAGGCGCCAGCAGATGATGCCACCATGAATACCCTTCCTCCTCCAACAACCACCGCTAATAGTGAAGAAGGCACACCAGACACATCCGCTTCCGCTTCCACGGCAGCCGATAAGGGACAAAATCCCGCCTCCCAAAATATTCCTTCAACACGTTCCATCTCCCCCGGCACGGCTGCTAGCCATAATGAACAACATCCAGGGAAGCGGTCCAGGTGTTCTTCCTCAAACGACGTTTAATGCTGCCCTTTGTCTAAACTCTACATTTAATCCTTCCAAATACTTGAAATATTCCCTTCATCTGTTTACTGCATAGAGCATCCATTTTTCGGCTTATTTTATTCCTCTAGTTACTGGTCATTTCTTCATTCCCACTCTGTTTTCCCTCTTCACGTCAAGACTTCGCATTGATCATACGGTTTCGTTAATTTCATTCTCTTTATTCTCTCCATGTACAGTTGTTTTATTCGTTGCGTATGCAGTATGCCTCAAGGACTGTAAACATAGTATATGTGATTTATTGGCTAGTTGCGAAAGAGAAAAATAGGTGTTCGTGTTATGAAGTGTGAATTGTAATATATCGCGGACAGAAAGAAAATCATCATGACATGCTCCCAAATAAGTGGGCATTACCATTGTTGAGTTGCTGCGATGGATGGGGTGGCTGTTGACCTGGAGGCGGGTGTTGCGGCTGCTGTTGCTGGTGGGGCTGTTGCTGCTGAGATGGCGGCGGTGGAGGGGCAGGGTGCGAGAGCGGATTAAGTGGCAAAGAGGAAGAAGGGAGCTCAGTTGAGTGGGGTATTCCTGGAAAGCCGGCCACTGCAGCAGCGCCGGACGAGAGAGAGATGGACGGTGGACTCATACGCGCGCGCATCGCCGTTGTCGGACTTACCAGCCCACCCGTGCCGTCAAACCAGACCACGCACCCGTGCTGAGCGTGGTTGAGGCATTGGAACCCGCTCATGGGGGACGAGATCACCTCGTACAGTTCCCGAATATCTACCTGCGCATCGTAGTACATGTCGCACATCATCCGGTGCAGTTGTACTAGGGTATGGAACTGAGACGGGTTGCGGAAGAACTTGGACTGTGTGATCTCATCCAGCTTGTAATAGGCGTTTCGTGCACGTTCAAGGATGCTCGACGTACGGTCGCCCAAGACATCTCCAAACAGTTTCCCGTGCACATTATCAGATAGAGCAGTGGATGCCGTCCAACCGTTCGTCCAGCCCATACCGCCTGCGGCACCGCTCTCCAAAGAAAATCGACGCTCGGGCTTATCCATCCTCACTTCATGCTCGGAGGGAAGCGCTGGTATATCTAGGGGCGGCGAAATCAGATCTTTTTTCTATCCTCCGCCAATGCTGTACTTACCTCGACCGCGTTCACCAAAGAGGAAGTTGGAGAAGAAGGAATGTCCGGCATCATGCTCTCCAGCCGTCGCGAGCGGTCGAAGCTGGTGGAAATGAGACGAGCCATCGTCGGCGCTCATTAGGCGGTTGGTGCGGCCTACCGGACTACCGACGGAGCCTGCTACGGCTGACGTGCGACGCGCACCGGACGGCGGACCGATCGGAGCCACCGAAGGACGCGAGATAGGCTTACTTGTGTGAAGGCCAGGGACACTGCTGCTGCTGCTACTACTGCTTGCAGCATCGAAAGACGTGGCCATGCGGCCAAAACCGATGGGGAGCATGCCCGCTCGGTCCATTGGTATAGGTGGCACAGGATGGCCTGCCCGTGTCGGGCTTGTTAGGCTAGGCTCACCACCGAAACGAGACGCCTTGAGGAAATCGCGGTTGAGCGGAAGCAGCGGATGCGGAGGCTGATGCATGTCCAGCGGCGATGCACGGGCCTCCGCGTTGAGCAACGACGGCGCGCCCTGAGATGATGACGAGGATGTGGCAGACGAGCCGATCAGCGCATCCATAAGCGACTTTTGACGCGCCATATCTTCGGCGGGCGAAAATGGGCCAGGCACAGGTATCGGGTCCGCGAGATGCGCCCGCGCGGGCGCCTTTTGCTTGATGGAGGATCCGGGTGAAATGGGCGCCGCTGTCGCTGTCGCTGTCGGTGCGGTCAATGCAGGTGCAGCCGCAGAGGAGGACGAGGCGGAAGAGGACGATGGAACGGGTTTCGCAGACTTCGCAGCAGCTTCTTGCTGCATCTTCTTTTCAGCCTTCTCTCGGGCAAGGCGCGTCGCCTCTTCCGCTTTCCGCTTCGCGGCACGGTCCTTTTCTTCGCGCTCGCGCTGCTCACGCTCCTTGCGCTCGGAGGCTTCACGCTCTAGTCGGGCTTTCTCCTCCTTCTCCTTGCGCTGGCGCTCTTTCTCAGCTGCCTCTTCCTGCTGTTTGCGCTTACGCTCTTCTTCCCTGCGCTTCTTTTCTTCTTCCTTACGTATCCGCTCCTCTTCGCGAAGGCGTCGCTCCTCTTCACGTTTCTGTCGCTCTTGCTCGCGCTTCTGACGTTCTGCTTCCAGTTTCTTCTCGCGCTCCAATCTGGCTGCCTCTTCGTCTGCCTTGCGTTTTGCTTCTTTTGCTAATCGTTCTTCTTCCTTTTGCTTCTTCATTTGTCTATAAAATATAAAAGACCGATGAGTGCAAAAGACTCTAACTCCAGTTATGCTTACCGCTTCTTGTCCCTCTTCTTCTCCTTTTCCTTTTGCTTCTTGAGTTCACGCTCGCGTTCCAGACGTTCCTCTTCCTCTAATTCTTGAATAAGGCGCTGCTGGCGTTCTCTCGCTACCTTCTCGCGGTAAGCTGCCAACACGCGTTGTTCGAACATCCGGGCGGCAAAAATCTGGAACATGCGTCGACCTTCTTCCATGCGCTGCTCCTCAGTCCGCGTATCCTGTACCCACGGATCCGGTAAGCTAGATCTGTGCGCGATATCCTTAGAAATATCCAGGCGTACCTCGTCGTCATCATCATCATAGGCTTCGTCATCCTCTTCATCTCCTTCGTCATAATACTCGTCGGCTTGCTCGAGTACTTCCTCCTCTTTTTGTATCCTTCGCTCAGCCAGACGCTCCATCATGTCGAGGAACTTTTTACCGTCGTTCTTGAGCAAATCATCCGCGACGGTGAGGATGCCACCTAACCGCTCTAATGTCAGTAAATGTAAAGGCTTGACCTACCGACTTACCCTTGACAGTTAGACTGTTCCCAAAATGAAAATGGTCATTGGATGCATGCGCAAGTTGACTGCTTGAGTAAGGTATATCGTCGTCATAGGAGCTGCCTTCGCCATCAGATAAAGCGTCTGATTGATCTGATTGACTGCCGACGTCCTCTTCATCTTCATCCTCATAGGTACCCTCATAGTCATCCTCTTCGTCTTCCTCATCTTCGTCGTCCTCCTCTTCGTCCAGGACGTTCGGATCGACATAACCATTCTCGTACGAGTCCACGTCGTAGGTGGGGGCGGTCAGGCGGTCGACACCATTGTAGAAGCGAGTCTGCTGCTGGTGGTTCGCGTACTGTTCGAGCTCTTCATAGTAGGCATCGTAGAGCACCTCGAGTTCGTCTTCGATGGCGGTCCTTCATTATTACGCAAATCGCGTGAGCTTTTTGGGGTTGCAATTTTTTAAGGTTTTGTGTATGGGTGTACCTTTTCTTGCCGCATACAGAACAGTTGCAGCTATGCTTTTGCTGCTCCTTCATTTTGCGCAAAACGGCCTCCTTCTCGACCTTGACCAGCGAGCGGCGTTCTTCTTCGCCGAGCTGCAGCCAAAATTCGCGAATCTTCTGGCGTTCTTCGCTGTTGTTGGTGCTTGACCAAAACTCATCGCCGGTATTCCGCACAGCGTTGTTTCGGGTATCAACGAGCCA
Source organism: Syncephalastrum monosporum B8922 (assembly GCA_000697355.1). NCBI lineage: Eukaryota > Fungi > Mucoromycota > Mucoromycetes > Mucorales > Syncephalastraceae > Syncephalastrum > Syncephalastrum monosporum. The sequence goes on from JNEN01001256.1 coordinate 84,124, forward strand.
GTGCGACTCGCGCATGCTGGATGCGTCTGAAGACACGTTTTTGGCCTTGCTCTTCTTCTTCTTTTTCCGTTTGGCAGACGCTTTAGAGACGACTTCGGAGGGGGTGTCTGTGCAGTCCTGGGTGGGGTTTGGTGTTGGTATGCCTGTATCCTCGGACGTTTTGGAGTTGTCGATGTTGTCATCATTATTATTAATAGTATTGGTATTGCTGTTGTTGTCGTCGTTGCTAACGTCGTTGCTGTTGCTGTTGTTGAGGATGGCGGCAGCCAATGGCGGTTTGCCATCCTGCTGGTCGTTGGAGCACTCGAGCAAGTCAGCGTCTTTTTTGCTAAGGTTGGTGTTGTTTGTGGTGCTGTTCCTCTTCTTCCTGGGGATAGGAGCATCCTCGGCAGGCGTCGTTGGAGGGACACCGCTGCGGATGGTGTACGAGGAAGTCTGCTTTTTTGGGAGGTTCATCGACTTTGTCATTTGCATGAAGATCCAGATGAAACAGAGGTCGATCACAAACGTGATTATAGCCGTGGGGCAAACTAGATCGTGAGCGGGAGGGCTAAAGGACTCGATCGTGCGGGCCGTAATACGCTTTTACTGGTGATAAGAAGCAAGTGAGTGACACAACCCAGTGGCAGAATGCAATAAAACAACAAGACAAAAAGGATAATTACCGTTTCAATGAGTCCTTGTCCTTTACGGGTCAGTGTTGGCCGATTCTACGGATAATCTGAGCAAGAGACTCAGCGAAATGGAGGAAAACGACCGGTGGAACGTTGTCTGGGGCCAAAGAAAGAGTAAGAGGTCAGTCTGTGGCGATGGAATGCAAGGACGGTACAGCTCTTGTCTCCGCAACGCCAGTCAGCTTCCGGTCGTCACAGAGAAAATATTCGAGAGGATATTTCGTTGTCAGCAAAGCAGAATATTCGATCTTTGTATTTCTGCCTCTGCCTAATAAAAGATTGCCTACATGTGTGACCCACTGCACTGCCGCACTGCACCGCACTTCACTTCTCACCGAAACCCCCCCTCCTCTCCTTCTTTTATTCTATTGCTACTCATGCAGCCTATAACAGACTCTGTTTCCTTCTATAACCACGTTTCTAATGAAGCTCATTCCACGTAGTCATGACAACGAAGAGTACTGTGTCCGCTCAAAGAACAAAATGGAGTCTTACAGTTTCACTGACGCGCACAGTAGATTTATAGACCTTACTTGATTAAGAAACGCCTTGCTCTAAAAAGCTAAAGAGGACACATGGATGGAATTCATCTCATACATGGGAACGCTTGCGAGGACGACTATGTGCTATTATCTAGAATGGTACTGCGGGTGGTGGGAAGAGCTTTCCCCCACGCGCACAAACCACGATATATTCTCCTTTATTAATCGCACTTCTCTCTCTTCATTTATGTGTAATATTTCATCATTCGTATCATTGGATCAAAAGTATGGGTCATAAACGATACGTGAACATATTTCATAATAGGGTGGGCATCGATAGTACCAATAATGTTAATTCGTCAATAGAAGGTCACTAACAACTTGCCCAATGTTGCTCCTTGGGGCTGTAGAGAAACGAAAAGAGCGAAAATAAAAACACGAGCTCTTGGGGCGTCGGCACGCGCTTCCCTACATACCAAAGGCATGTGGCGTATTCGATTTTGGAGGGTTGGGTTGCATGTCCACGGGCTGTGCCGGTGGAGATTGTTACAGGGCAGCAGAACGCTTCTTACGTCAGGGCATTCCTGTTGTGAATGAGGTTTTTTTTTCGGAGTGACATGGATATAGTTAAAGGAGCAAAGCAAAGTAAGGAAACCGGGCCGAATGTATCCCGTGGTCTTTTTTTTTTTTTTTTTTTTTGCTGGTCAATGACGAACGATGCTCTTAAATTATATTATCTATCAAAAGCAGGGCTGCAGATTTGGCTATTTTTAAGACATTTTATGACGGTTTGATTCATACACCAGCAATATGGCAAGTTTGGCACCATTCAGGTGGAGTGGCGAGGATAATATTCACACTGTTTTATTCGCTCTATTTGTTTGATTGCACAGCATCGAAGGGCAGGTATTAGCGGTCTTCTCTCTCTGCCAGTTAAGCCCTGGGGACACTGATCTGGCTGTATTTTAACCTTGACTTGGCGTGTGTGTCTAGTGAGTTTGAGCGCGCTTGCGCGTAGTCAGCCCGAGATGAAAAGGGAACGTGTGTCAAATATAGCCGGCTGACGGTCTGTCTGGCAACAACAGCGCCATGAAAGCGGTCCTGCAGTAGATCAAGTATGTGCATGGCTGGACCATGTGATCCAATTATCGTGATAGCATTCTGAACGACAGACACACACACTCTTGCACACATGGATCACTTCTCCTTTTTCCTTTTCCGCTGCTACTCGTTATGTCGATATGTCCGTAATGATTGGAGAGTAAAGATAAGCTACTCCTGGTAATAAACTTTCCCTGGCGGAAACACAGAAGATATCCTGATTGAGGCGCATAATCCAGCGTGTGTTGTTTCACCGAGAACAAGAAACAGAGAGCAGGAATAGAGGGTGAAAGAAGCAAGACGATGCCCCAGTTCATATCGAAATCCTCTGGAATTCAGGGAGGCGCGATCTACTATTTTTTTTTCTTTTTGGTTTTGCTTTCACACCAGCGTCCAGGGGTGACCGCCAATAAAGACATATATAAACTACAATGAAGCTGCGGTTTCTTCTTCTTTTTTCTCGACCAGTTGTACACAAGTATCATACTTTTCATCTTTGCATACCCATTTTCCAGCGTAACTCTTCTTCATCTTCCTTTTCTTAAACAATACAATGCAAACCGAAGCCCGTGTCTGGATGCCCGGCCAAAAGCTACCTGCGTTTGACAAGAAGCAAGATGTTACTGTGTTACCTTCTTTCCAAGCGCTGTGCCTTCCCATGCACTCCAACCAGGACAGTACTTCCCTTTCTTCGACGGAGGAGACCAGAAATCACTTTCGTACCATTTCACTGCCAATCAAACTCCCGAGTCAGCAGCACCAGCAGCAGCAGCAGAGGGTCGAAGCCAGCGACCAGCGTCTGTCCCTGGAGGTGCTCATGGACGCTATTGAACTCGACCAGAATATGTATACGACTTACAAGCAGGAGCGCATGAAGAGTGCTGTGCGAGACCGGAGCAAGCGTCTCTCTGGCCGATCCACGCCATATGGTCTCGATCGTAGACGATCCAAGTCGGCTCCTGGTTCTTCCTTTATCGCTCGGACCCCCCTTCACTCTGGTACTCGATGGAGCACGCCCAATTCAGCTTCCATCAAGCCTGAGAACACGCACGATATAGCGCTTTCCATTGTTCAGCAGCATATCAACATTGCTAAACAGAAGTGAAGCCATTCTGCCGTCCTAGATCCATACCCCCCTCCTCATACACCCCTATGCCTACTCCCATAGGCACACCCATACTTTACATCATCCTCACAGTTGTTTGTCCATGGTACTCCCACATTCGTTTTTGTCATTCGTTTTCCATTTGTTTTTGTAGTCGTCCCCATCCATCTTCCTTTCTTTTTTTTTCTGTTTAGAGCTCCCATATTTCCACACAAGCATCATGACCTCCTCGACCTACCACCCTTTGCTTTGCGGCACAGCGCTTCTGTCCGCTTCACATTTTATACCTTAGCATTGATCTATTTTTCTTTTCCTTTCTTTTCATCGTGCCGTAGCGCTTTATGAAGTATTAGTTTTACATCATGTTTATATTTGTTTATCTATATATACCACTTGGCCTCATTCTCATCGCACTGATAGCCAAAGTACGTGCATATATTATCATTAACATATTTTTATTATTATCATAATGGTTTGTTATGCTGACCGGTGGTGGCTCGTAATACAACAGCAGCAGGTTCAAACTATGTGTCTATGTACGTAGCTGATAAACAAGCCAGTCCAGGAAAGGATTCAATTTTTTTTATTTTACGAGTCGCACGTGGTCGACATGATCAGTCTTCTCCATGAGCCAATCCAGAGGACACGGATCGCACGAGGGCTTATCCGCACGAAACAAATTTAGAAAAGCCTAACTTTGTTTCCAGGCAATTTACACAAAATGCGTGGAGAAAGCAAAAGGATTTGTGTTTGTTTGGATGCAGCTCGCATCGAGAGAATGCGATCTGTTGTGAGATACAGGATGGTACGAAAGTAATGCAGAAAAAGAGGAAAGGAAAATGAATTATGTTGTGTAAGCAGATGACCCAATTATGGGTAGCGGAATTCATGTTGTATTTGGGTTGCCAGTGTTCTGTGAGTGAGAGCGGGTGAGTGTGATGTATGCGAGTGTGTGCGTTCGCTGTGCGCCTTTCGCCCTTTCTTTACTTTCTTTATATTTCTTTCTTTGTATTACTTTTGCTTCCTCTTTTCCATCCTCCTCTTCTTCTTTCACTCTCTTCTTGTTGCCGCTTCCCAAGAAAACCACCCCAGCTTCACGTCGCAATGACCTCCCTGACAAGAATGAAACCAATGGCGGACGACCCTGAACGCGCCAAACTATGGCTCATTGTGGGTGCTTATATGGCGGGGGCGACGGAAAAACGAGTGGCTCGCCTTGTGGGTCTGAACCGGCCTGCTGTGCGCCGCATTTATGAAAACTACCGCCAAACCGGCGTACCAGAGCAACCCAAACGAATACCAGCCAGAGGTAATTTATATCATGATAAAGGCTCCTCTTTTTTCCTTCCTTCCTTCCTTGTCCATTCACACATATATGCAAACACACAATGCCGTCCCATCAGTCAAAGCTAAGCCTGTTGTGGAATACGATGAACACGGCAATCTCATTGACGACAGCGGTGATGAAGAGATGACCTCAGATGAGCAGGTGCGTTAAAGCCGAGCTGAGCTGAGCGGAGAATGCGTGGGGAGGGGCCCCCTCATAGAAGAGTGAGAGGGGAGGGGGGGCGGCATAACGTTCCTCATACTAAATTCAAAAGCAGCACCACCACAAGAAATCAGACCAGTTCCGACGTCTTCCGACAACAAAGGACAGGATTGCCTACGTAAATGATCGCATCGAGGATACCGCCCTATCAATACCTCCGGCTGCTTCTTGTGCGGAAGAATCGACAGCTTCTAGCGATGACAACAACAAATCTGCCAACAAAAAAATCTTACGCGAGCCCACCGCGGCCGAAATTCGTGCCTATGTGGACCAGGAGCTCGTCGACCGCACCGGCAACTGGCACCTGGATATGATGCGAAGCCCCATGCTCAGCATCGCCTCGTCTGATGATATCTCTCCTCCTCTGTTGGACCCGCATACCTTATCCTCGGATAGCAGTAGCAACAGTAGCAATGGCAGCAATTCGCCAAACAACTTGCGGCCATGGACACCGCCTCGCGACGCCGTCATGGATATCGACTCGACCAAATCCGGTACCAATACATCCTCCTCCACCTCGGCTTTGCCACCACCCTCATCGATCTCGTATATGCCACCACCCACCGTTGCACCCCCTTCACCGCCCCACTCGTCTACCACGCGCCGAGGCAGTTGCTGCTCTTCTGTCGCGCGTGGTATCCGAAGCACCGACAAATACGACGATGTTATCCGAGGTTTCGAGAGGTGGACCCATGAGGATGACATGGTACTGCTCAAGCATGTCATGTTGCCACTTCACGAGGGTCGATGGTCCGAACTCGAGGAAAAGTTCGGTGGTCGTCATCTCGCCCATTTGTGTAAGGACAGATGGGAGTTCCTGCAGAACCAGATGGTCAAAGGTTTGCGTAAGATGTAGCTCTTTTTGCTAGGAATCCATCTGCCTCCCCCAGGGTTTGCGTTGTTCACCAAGTGATCACTCCCCCCGATATCGTTGTTGCCTACGCGTGCTCTACCTTTCCCTCTCCTTGTGAACATATGTCTCTTCCCCAACGCTCTTTGTTGCCTCTCCACCTCCCCCTCCCCCATATCGGACATATCACCTTTATTGTGCCCTCTCTCTTTCCTTTTAGCTGTTTGCAGTTTGCGGAGACTGTCTTCCCCTTTGAATGAATTATCAATACTGGAAGTTGATATACTTATGGCCTGTTAATCCCTCCTCCCGTACTCTGGACCTGGCAATATTTGTTTCGCATGAAAAGAAAATATATTGTCATAATTATCGTAAAGTGCGTGTTTTTATGTACAGAAATAAGAAGGAACGCGGACAGACAAACATGATATAGTACAGAACGAGGAAATAAAGAAAAAAGGACACATAACATAAAAAAGTAGAATATCACTCCAAGACAAGGTCAGCCACTGTTGCCACGACCTTGGGAGGAAAATCGCGCTGTATCATACGATCCAGTACTTCCTTGGCCTTATGGAGCATATCATTGTGGAGATAGGCCGTGACCATGGCTTCATAGGTGCTGGGCTCACGCACAACTACCGTCTCGCCAGCCGTGGTGCTCTCTGTGCTGCTTTGGCTACTGCTGTCCCTGGAAGTGCTGTTGGCTGTCGAGCCGCTGGGTTGGACATGCAAAAGCTTATCGTCCGACATGGCCTCAAAGATTGCCTCGGCCTTATCCAGTGTGCCCCTGCGACCGTAACCGCGGATGAAAAGGTTCTCAATATAAGGCGATGCACTCTTTTTGATGTCCCGGAGCATGCGTGCGTACATATCCTCAGCGCGATCCATCTGGTCGTTGCTGATGAGGGCGTCGAGCATGGCCTGGTAGACAGCCTCATCGGGTCGTAGTCTTGCTTTGGTCATCTCTGCAAACACGCGTTCGGCGCTCGTCACGTCGCGCTGAAGAGACCCGTACGAGTAGATCAGTGTAGCATAGTGGGCTGCCTGTGGAGCGAGTTTATCACGGCGCACCATCTCGGTCAGCATGCGGTGAGCAGTCGGCATATCGTAAGGCGCAATGCTGGCGTACGCCTCCATGAGGAGCTTGTAGGTATGGGCGGACGGCTTGATATGACGCCGTCGCAGCTCGCCAAAATACTCGAGGACACGTGCGCGATCAGGCTGCTGGCGCACGTAAAACTGCATCATGTTGTTGAACGGTCCTACGCGCGGCTGATAGGAAGGCGAGGAGAGCATCTCGCCGAAAAGGCGCCGGGCTTGCGGTTCTGAGCCTGCACGGACGCATGCCGAGATCATGGCACCAAAGGTGATTGAGTTGGCAGGAATCTTGAACTGTCGCATCTCGTCAAAAAGCATCAGGGCCGGCTCAAGCTTGCGTGCCTTGGCGAGCTTGGAGATGACAACATTGTAAAAGAAGGTCGTGGGTTTGACGTTGTGACGCTTGGCTTCGTCATAGATGGTCAGTGCGTCCGTGGCTTCATCTGTCGCGCACGTGGCACTGCCCAATAGCAGCGAGGCATACGCATTGCCGTCCGGAAAGAAGCCCATTTCCTTGATCTGGTCATAATACGCCTTTGCGCGCATCATATCGCCCTTCTGAGCGTAGCCGATCAAAATGCTGTTCGTGGCAAGGTAAATGGCGTGCGCGCGGGCCTTAGGATCCTGTATGCGTCGATTGTAGGCTTCTACAGAAAGGCGATACAGCGTCGCGGCCGCGTCGAGTTCACCCTGCTTGCCTGTTACTGCAATTGCGTCGCGCATAATCTCGGGAGACGGGACTTGATTTCGGTTCAGGATCTTTCGCTCCAAAAGGCGGATGGCTTCTGTGCTCCGACCACGCATGGCCGTGCTCAGCACCGCATTGGAGACTTCTGCACCGTGCTCCTCGTTGAACGTGACGGGCTCCATCACTGTCGCGAGCCAAGCCGAGGCTATCCGGGTCTCACCTTGTTTCTGGAGTCGCATAAGAATTCGGGAGGACAGGGAGGGAGGTATAGCAAGTGACCATCCCTCACCTGAATCAACGCAGGTGGTGAGGACGTCGTCTGCCCAGCGACCGAGGCCGGTATCGAGCGCCAGGGCTGCCTCACACAAATGACTGGCGTGGGCTGACTGCATGAGTGCTTCGCGTTTGTCTAAGGAGGGCGCACTCCAGTAGGCGTCGATGAGGGTCTGCGCGAGGACCATGGGAACAGGTTGCTGCTGCTGGGTGGCAAGAACGGGCGATAGAACTTGCTCGATCTCGAGCACGTGGGACAAGCGGCACTCGGCTTGAGCATGGATGATCTGCAAGGCAGATTTGATTAGATGAGTGGCGCCCTTGGTGAGCGACCGTGTCGACATGGCTTCTTGGACAAACTCCAGACATACGACGGCTTCTTGAAACGAATGATGTCGCGCAAAATGAGAGACGATGCGAGAGGACAAGACAGCATCAGGCTCTAGACCCGCATGCACCATATCCTTGATCACCTTCAAAGCGCGCTGGCCTTGATTATGCGTTAAGCAGAGCAGACTGTAACTGGCCAGGTTACCGTACGCTTTGGAAATGTTGGTCTGTAGCAGGGCATCGTACATGTCCGATGCTTCTTGCCACAGGCTCGCTTGACAGTACGCTGCGAGAATAGGACCATAACTGCTTGCGTCCACGGCAGGTTCCGAGCCTTCGAGCTTCGTGACCAGCTGACGAGCCAAGTCCATCTGGCCACGTGCACAATAGTGTCGCAGAATAGAGTTGTATGGAATGATGGTGACCTTGACGTTGTCCACCGCCATATCATGTTCGAGCACGCGCAGCGCGTCGTCGAGGCGGTCGCATTTGAGATAGGCATCGACAAGTGCGTTGTATACGTACGAGGCATCGTGAGGGCCCATGCCACCGCGTAGTGACTTGTACGTCTCGAAAAAGGTAAGCGCATCCTCCAAAAGCCCTGCACGCCCAAGCAGATTGATGAGCGCCGCAAAAGTGGCCGAATTCGGTTCCGCTGCAGGCGATTCGACCAAGCAATCGTATACAAATTGGGCATCAGCTGCATTGCCATAGTGTGATAGGACGCGCAGAAGCTGGTTGTAAATGTCAACTTCGAGTTCGCACGTCAGGTTCTGTTCATGACACTCGCGAAAGAGAGCCATGGCACGGCTCACGTTGCACTCAGATTCAAGGGCTGGAATGTCCTCCGTGGATTGGCCCGTACGTGCCGACTGGCGACGGAGCATCGCGACTGTCTTTTGGACTTCAACATCGCGTTTACACAGAAGTCGGAGGAGGACGGCATAGGTATAGCTGCTTGGCGGCATGTGTGCCATCTCTTGGAAAACTTATAGACAACAAAAATCAAACGATGTCAGCCCATCTTCTTGCATGTTACACGACAAACAAAGAGAACGTTCGGCTTCTTCACTTACTGTTGAGTACGGGTGTGAGAGGAGTGCCCTCGCGGCGAAGGTTAGCATGAGCGTCAAGGACAAGATTATAGGTATGATGCGTAAGTGGCAGATTCTGTTTCTTCATGGAGAGAAACTCGGCCATGACCGCCTTGAGATTGCCTGCCCTTTTGGCAGCCAGGATGCGACCGTTGGCTTCATGTGACGCCGTCAAATAATTTTCACTTCCACCAGGAGAAGGCGGCGGCGTTGGAAGGTCGACAACTGTGTCCTTGTCGTCTTCGGTGCTGTGTTTTTGAATGAGGGGTATGTCACTGGTATTGTGGGGTGGTGTGGAAGGACGCGATCGGCGGCGTGGTGTGTGCTGCCGTTTTTTGTTGCTGTTGCAGCTATGAGAGCTGCATATGAAAATGGGGGATGTTGACATGAAAAGATATCAATATGAAGAAAAGAGGAAAAGACAAGAAATGCGCAAAAGGAGTGTTCTTTTTAAATATATGTGTGCGAATATTTCCATCTGATAACCAGATAAACAACGGCGCGAGCACGCAGGATTAAAAAAATTTACCTCCGCAACCAACACGCTATCGTTACAACCGAGAGAAATCAAGGAAACGGAAAAGGGCGCATAGATGTGATGGCCTCGCTGACTGAACTTTCCAGCAAAAGCTTATATCGGTGGCTTTCATTTATTGGCGAGCATCCATGTCGTTATTTTTGCGTGTTTCTCTTCCTCGGATGTATTGGCGCTGGAGGAACCGTATGATTTATCAGATCCAACGACGTCTTTAAAGTCCGCGCGTTTTTTTTATCAGCTGATGGGATCGACGCCTTTCAATAAACTGTAAAACTTGGTTAGATTTTTAACCTATGCAACTGCAGAGTACCCGCAGCACTTTTCTCAGTGTACTTGATCTCATTATCTAGTTCCTTTAGCCTGGCGAGGGAAGCCGATGGGTTCGATAGAATAGCTGATGGCGCTCAGATAAAGTGTCTCAAATCAGGGCGTCACACGGCAAATCATGCCGCCCCTCCCCCAGCGTACAAAGATAATCAATCTTTCTCTTTCGGCTACATATATTTGTAAAAAAAGGGTGAAGCAGTTATCAGATTTTATTGATTATTTCTAATCTTATATCAGATATTCTATTTTTTTTCGCCTATTGCCATGTTAAATAGCAGTATCATACTGAATAGACCAAGCGATCTTCAATGCTTTGGAGAGAATTGACAAAACAACAACAGCAAAAAAGAGACATATGGCTTTCCATGGTATTTGCATCGCTTCGCGTCTGTCATAATACCAATTCTCTCCCTCCCCGGCCTTCTTAAGTATCTCAAGGCAGATACTTTATAGAGTAAGTAAGGTATAGAACCGCTTGTTAAATGAAGTGTGGTTGTAAGACATGAGGTACCACGGCACATGAATGAATAGCCTAGCCCTTACTTTCTGCGTACACTGCATATGTGAATCTTCTGCTGTGATACTAGATCTTTGTATAGCAGTAGAATTATATGCTTGGAGGCGAGGGACGGCATACGTTCCTCATTTTTGTCCGCCAGTCGCAAGAAATAGTTAATTTTGACGCACTGAAGGCTGGTCGCACCTTTCTGTCGGCTCGTAATTACCCAACCAATGATTTTATGACAAGCTGACAGCCCATTGCTGAAGATTCTGCTTTCCTTAGTATGTACAGTGGTCGTAAAGTTTAGAGTCAGACCCAGCTTTGTGTGTTCTCAGAGACGAAGATGATGAAGTATATCGAAACAAAAAGTGCTGCACTTACTGTTGTGCTACTGTGTTGTACACATAAACAAGTGTTTCGTCTCTTCGGGAAAACAGTTTGAACCACCTTGATCTCTGCCCGCAATGTTTTCTGATTGCTATATGTCATTGTATACACGTTCGCGACACATAAAAGAAGCAGTATGACGCTTTTTGCAAATGGAAATCCGGTGAGACACAGTATCCACTGATTGGCGTCCGACACAAACTGTTCAGGGAGCGAGGACTAATGAGAAAGAAGGCATGAGAGAATGTGGATGTGTGCGCTGGAGCTCTTTAGTTAAAGACGATCGATCTGGGTTAGGCTTGTGTATGTTGATGTGTCGCCCAGCAATTACCAAACCAGCCATATACTGTGGGAAAGGGGCAAGGAAGCGAAAGAAATCTTTTGCGTCATTGTCGTTTTTGTGGAAATACGACAGCCGGAAGAGGACATATAAAAAATCGCATCATAATGGGGTTCAGGTCATTGGAGTGCAGGTGTGAAACAGCACGGGGTCAGCGGACATGGCAGACGATGCAAACAACCCTCGGATCTTCCCCACAGCACAACGCTCAATTTTTTTTTTTGCACACAAAAAGTGTGCATATGTGTTGTGTTTGGGGTGTGGGGTGTTTTTACTCAAAATTGGCAAACTCAAGTGCGGTCACATGCCCGCTTCGCTTTTTGTCAGCTGCTTGCTTTTACCGTTTTATTTCACTGTGCCCTGAATTATCTGTGCCTTTCTAAGACAAGCTTTTCTTCTCCTTTACTTCCCTTTCCTTTTGCTCTTTCTTTTATTGCCCTCGGACTGCCTCCTAGACAACAGCGGCACGCATCTACGTTTACGTGACGGGACGGGCTCCATTCCGACTGAAAGCCTCCGACTATACAGCACTGGCAGAACCACACTTGGCGCATACATACACAGTTTTGACCTCTCTGTCTTCGTACATTTTTTCCTTGAATGGCTGTCTCAACCTCGACCGAGTTAACATACCCGATATCTCTCCATGACTCGCCGACCTTATTGCCCGAGAACATTGCGAGTTTCGTCACAGCCGCGTCTTTGGCCGCGCGCCTTTCGCTTCGCTGTTCTTCACTGTTCGTCGAAGCATTATTTGAGGCAGCCAAGTATGGCACAGTCCTGTCACTGGGCATATCGAGACAGGCCATCATGAACGCGCTTGGCACCGCCAAACGCTTGCATGCATTGACGTACACCACATCAGACGAAGAAAAAGCACTTGTTGATGCAGAAAGGTATATATATATCCTTTTCTTTGACTCGGTAAAGCAATATCTTAGTTGACTTTGTTTCTCCTATTTGCTTCCAGTCGAGGGTTTTTGCGGATGCTTGAAAAATATACCAGTCTCGGCTTGTATATAATAGTAAGGTGGTGTGAGTTGCGTACCTCGGTGCAAAAAGAGACAGGTTTCCCTTTACCTCGCACGTACTAACACGGACACACACGCACAGTTTCTTTCTCTCTTTCTTCTCTCTCTCTCTCTCTCTAACTTTTTTTTTCCTTCTCTATTTTTTTCACTACTGCCTTATTTTATCTCTTTCGCACTCTCGCTCGCTCTTTATTTATTTCTCACTTCCCCTTTCCTTTTGCTTTCTTCGGCCTTCGTTCTCTCGTGTTTGTTTGCTCCTTCTTTTTCTCTTTCGCTTTCTTTTCCTTCCCCTGTTGCCTGCTGTCCTTTCGTCTGTCTTTCTTTTATAACTTTTTATTTTAAACATGACAACACACGATGTGCATCGCGCGATGGAAGAGAACCTGTTCCACACATTTCACAGACACAATCCGTTACAGCCACCGCCACCACCGATGGGCACGGGCGGACCGTCCCCTGTGTTTCGATCCATGACAGCGTCTGATCTCATTGGGCTGCTGCCGACGACGCCGACTTCTGCCACACCACCCCCGCCTCCTCCACACGCCTCGTCCTCTCGCTCAGGCAGGCCCAGCTCGGACATCCTCGCCACGCAGGGCCTCAGTGGCAGCTCGGCTGAAGGTAACATAGAATGCGTGTAAACAAACAACACACAGACACAGACACAGACATGCACATGCCGTGACGCTATGCTCAATGCTAATTCTGAACTGAATATAGCCGAGGCAATTGACCGATGGTTCGAGAATATCCAGCGCTACGAGCAAATGCTCGAGGAAGTGGCGGCCGCCAGCCTCGACCAGGAATTTAAAGACGAACTCCACCATGTGAACCAGTGGTTCCGCTGCCGCTCTGACGCCGAGCGCACTGCCGCATTGTACACCGTCGTCCAGAACGCATCCCAGATACAGATCCGCTTCCTCATCACCGTCCTTCAACAGCTGGCCAATCAGGACCCCATGGGTGAGCTCCTCTCCTCGAGCGCAGCCGCCCAAGAGAAAGGTACCAGAATGAGCAAAACACGATGTAATATAATATATGCTACACTATATTATATTATATTATATTATACCATGTTTTTGTTCTATTATACATGGTATAGTACATAGTACATGACATACTCATGCACATGTTGCTTTATTAGCACCTGTCACCGTTGCTGGCTCGGTGGTATCGACAGAATCCGAATACGAAATGAGAAAGCGACAAATGTACCCACCCAGCCGACGGGCCACACGCTCGAATTTGTGCAACCGCCTCACGTCGGCGTTGAGTGAACCAGACGATCTCCGCCGTCGCAATCGAGACCTGCTCTCGGCACAGCGCATGGGCGGCCTCCATCAGCAAGGCCTGCTTTACGAGAAGGCCTTGGCCGCGCGTGCCCAGATCCAAGCTGCCAACTCGGCCAACAGCACCTCCACCTCCACCACCTCCTCGTCCTCCTCCTCCCAACGCTCGTCCAATCCTCAACCACCGCCTCCCTCCGCCGCTCCTTTCCCTCGCATGAAGACCTCGCTCTCGTCCTCCACAGACTCCTCCGTCGCCGCCGCTGCCGCCGCTGCCGCCGCTGCTGCTGCCATGCGACCTCCCTCACTCTTTGGCAACGATTGGCCCTTCCCGCTCGCACGCAAGAGCGAAAAGGCGTCGCTCGTCGGCAGGATCGGCGACCGCGGCTCGGTCAAATCAGCCGACGACAACTGGTCCTTTGGCTCGCTCTCCTCCGCACGACGCTGGGCCGTCGCTCGCAACAACAAAAACGACACGATCCGCGAGGACCCCGAACAGGAGCGCAACGGGAATGACCGCCTCGCCAACAGTTTGTCCGCCCTGGAGCAGGCCCAGGCGCGTCTCCGCCGGGATCAGCACCAACAGCACCAACAGCACCAGCAGCAGCACCACCCTTCTCAGCATCCACAGCATCCTCCTCATTCCCATCATTCTTCTACTCAAAAACAGCATCTCCCACCATCCACGCAACCCCAACCGCCCACCACACCCTCCAAGGAACTGCGCTGGGCGCCCGATGTGCAGGAACAGCCCTCGCCTCCTACCCCTCCTCCGCAACCCCAGCAGCAACAGCAGCAACAACAATTTGGCCAGTTTTTGGCCCCGCCACCCTCCGGCCCCGAGGGCTACATAAGCGACGAGAGCGATGCCTCGCACAAGGACGATGAACCTCAGCTTACCGGCGCAGCGCGCCGCCGTAAGCGCTCGTCCGCCGCGCGTGCGCTCAAGGACAAAATAGCAGCCGAGACCGTGGACTTTGAACTCATGAAAGGTAACCTGTAAATGACCCCCTTGGATAGCTAGATTATTAAACTTTTTCCTCTTTTTTTTTTTTTTGACTTTTTTGAATGACAGATGTCCAAAATTGGCTTAGAAGCTTGAGGCTACACAAGTACGGACATGCCTTCACGGGCATGCAATGGCAGCAGGTTGTTCGCATGTCGGACGAGGATATGCTCCAAGCCGGTGTGAGCACCATCGGTGCCAGACGTAAACTCCTCAAGGTGTTTGAGAACGTCATGCAACACTGCGATGAGAATGTAAGTCGATTTCTTCTTTAGGCTGTTGTGCCAACTTTATTCATTTCATTTCTTTCACAGGGCATCGAGTATTAGATTCTATATGTATACACAACGCATACCCCTCCTTTCATTCCATTTCTTTATTTCCTTCTCTCTCTTTCTTGCCCGTTTTCGCGGTATACTCACTCACACACAGACATGGTTGCTAGTAATGATGAGCGGCGGTACGATAACCCCCCCCCCATTCACATTCGATTATTACCCTGCTCTTATTCCTTTTTCTTTTTTTGTTTGTAGCTAACCCACTCTCCTTTTATTATATATTTTGCTTTCCCTTTTTGCCTCTCTTAGTCTTCCCTTCTTATTTTTATTTCATTTTCCGATTTGCCATGCAAAGGAACAACAAGAAGAAAAGAAAAAGTAACGCTGAAGCGTGTCCGTATCATTTATTCGCTATCATCATGTTTACTGCAACGTCGAATTGATCCATTCATTGAACATAACCTGGGCCACCTCGGGTTGGTAATAAGGGACCTACATCAATCAATGAGACAAACACATACATCATACAGGCCCCTGCAACCTATTTAACGGACCTCATGACCTGCTTCGTAAATGCGAAGGAACGTGAGGAGGCCTCCTGTTTGGATCTGGCCTGCTTCTCTGCCTGCGGCTTGCCACGGCACCAGTGCCTGCGCCGCATACCTGCCCAGGTTGGTGGACCGGATCGTCTGAGACCACGCATGGTTGCCTCGCTGTGTACATCGAGAAAAAACAGATGAATGAAACACTGGAAACAAGCTTTTTTTCGGCTTTGACGTACCCAGTTGCAGATATAATCCACGTCGCCGGCATAAAGCAACACACGGAGACCGCTGTCAAGGAGTCGTTCTACGTAGGGCTGGTAATTGCGCGCACTGTGTGTAGAAAAAAAAAAGAATTGAGAGGTTTAGGAGAGATGCGGACACAGAATACATCAAAGGGATGATGGATGGATAGATAGAGAAACAGGGTCGCATCCAAGCGGCGATTCCCTGTCTGTCCCTTTTACTGATACATACCCGTCTCCTGTGCTTGCAAACCGCATATACTACATACAAAGAGGAATGAATATATTACCCTGCTTGTGTCAAATGCTTACCGGAGCAGTGGGACACTCCTTGAACGTCGTCTTGGCACCTATCTCTTGACGTGTCTCAGGCTTATTGAGAAAGTCGATATAAGAGTTCGGTGGGTCTACAGCCCCTGGACGAATGTCATACGCGCTGCGTTGCGACTCGGCGTAGGGCCCTTCCACATTATTTCCGCAAAAGTCGCTCGCCGCCATGCAGTCCTCGTTCGTCCCAGTGCTATAGCATGTTTTGACTACATCCTGTATGAGAGGTAGGAGGATATCTAGCCGTTTTACTAACCCAATTCGGCGCATTGAGGATAGGCGACTTCTTTCAGTTGTTGACATTGGTCCTCGTTGAGCACGGGCCCGACTGGTGGATAAGCTTAAATTTTAGAACACAGCGTCTGTGCGTGTGTGCATCGCTTACACTGTGGATCGCACGCCATTTCAACCGAGTAGGCACTGATGAAAAAGAATGAGTCTCACCTTGTTTCTCTTTTCTTTGGTCCTCTCTGATGAGGCCAACTTACTATTGAATAAGCGGATTTGTCCAGCCGTTGCCGATACCGATCGACTCGAGGCGGATCGGGATCGCGCCTGGGGAGCCTGAGCCTGCGTCGATCGCCTTGTTTTGTTTCATGATATACTCTGCATAGCTCGGAATATAGTGTCCGCCAAAGGACTCGCCAAAGAAATGGAACGGAAGCTGGCTGTATTGCGGGAATGCTTCCATAAACAGTTGAAGGAACTCATAGGATAGCACTGCGCCTTCGTCAGACGAGCGCGTATTGTCGTAACCGTACGAAAAGCCAACGCCACCGGGCTAAACAAATACGACCGGTTGATATCCTGCACATACAGAGAGTGGTGTATGTCTTACTTGATCAAAGAACAGCAGGTTAGAGTTCTTATTCCAGCTGTAAGGGTTGAACACCGGTTCGGTGCCATTCTCGTTCATACGGCAGGGTCCGAGCTCTTGCCAAAGCCCACTTTGTAAATAAAAGAAAAAGAAGTCCGCGAGTTAAAACAAAATGGATGGAGTAGTGTACTCGGCTTACATCATGCTGGAGCAGCCTGGGCCGCCGTTCAGCCACACTGATCGTCGCCTGGATGTCAGTCTAAAGAGCGAGCTTATCTCTTTTCACAACGAACCTGTCAAGGGCGACTCCGAAGGGTTATTTTGGCTCTCAAAAAACCAGAAAAAGTAGTGCTCATCGTGTCCGAGCTCCATGTAGCCCGAATACTGCCAGAGGTCGGTGAGGGATCTCTACCTGGCTGCCTCTTTCCTTTTTTTTAAATATACCTGGACCACACCCGGATCACACAATTTGGGCTGTTCGAAACGCAGAACCCTGCTGGCATCATACTTGCTCACAAACGAATGACTCTGAAATCCATTGATACTTCTCGCCAACACCTGGACCACTGCTCCTGCCAAGAGTAGCCACACACAAAGCATGGAAAAAATACGAGAAAGAAATAGGATAAAGAGATGAAGCAAGAACGGATACGGAGATTTTGTTTCTTATTGTTCAGTAGGGCTATTATTATTCGGACGCCTTTGCGTATTGGTTCAGCAACTATGGACAAACAGAATAAGTATGAGTGATAAGAGTAAAACACAAATAAACACGAAATTCTACCTGTTCTCGCTTCAGATTGACCAAGTAGGATTCGATGGACTTTTGGTCGGGCACAGGCACCTTGGGCTCGCCGTCAATTTCGGCCGCATCGACGTCGTCGCGTCCTGTTGCCTGTTCTGCTAGCTCTTTCTCGAGTGCTGCTTCGTATTCCAGCAGTTCGCCGTCTTCTTCGTCTCGGTATCCATAGTAGTCGGCGTCAATGTCTTTATATATCTCCGTGCGCGACCGTCCCACTGGCTCATGTGCTGCAGGAAAAAAAAAAAAAAAAGAGAGGGGATGAGCCGAGGCGGGTCAAGCAGATTCACGTTCTATACGTCATACCTTCTTGCTCGAAAAGTTCTCGTACACCCGGCAGGTCGCGTGCTCGACCAAAGTATCTAGTGTGGTATAAGCAATCACACCCGCCAAAGAGACGCCTTACTTACTTGTAACCGCGCGTGCCAGGTACTTCTTTGCCCTCCTTGTCAATAATGCGCGGTGCCCGCTAAATCCCGGAAAAAGAAGCGTCAATCGTACTCTTCACCTAGACGCGTAGAGAGAGAGAGAGAGAGAGAGAGAGAGAGAGAGAGAGAGAGAGACTTACCGAATAATCTGCACCACCCAGCTGAAGTATCCGCTTCTCCCACTGGTGTTTCTCTCGCAGTAGCTTGTTGATTTCATCGTTGAGATCGCGCACTTGGTAATCCGTCAACGTCGCTAAACAGGAATGGATGAATTTTGTGGACTACGGTGTGGTGCAGGGAAGGACTTACAGTCCTGAATCTTGGACACTTTGCGTGATACCATGCCGACCAACTGACGTCGCCATCGCTCACATTCACCGACGGTGTTGACAGACGATGCTAATGCTGGTCTTCTCTCCTTTTTGCGAATAATGCCGAGCTCGGCAGCCTGTGCCTCGCGAAAGCGATACAGCATCGACTGGGCCTTTTCTTCGTTACGTGCCTACACAGTACTATGAGCGATCGCGGTCCTGGCAGGCTTGATCCATACCATGCTTTGAGATTTCTATTCCGGAAAAGGCTTGCGACACAGCACAGCGCTTTCATTCTGACTCTGCCTCGCTGCTTGGCTTTGCAAGTCCGCCCACCATCATCAACCTCCACCTAGAGAACTTGAGATATTTTTTTTATTCCTCCACTTTATATATAATTAACTGTCTAGGAATGCCGTCTTCGATGTCATATCTTGGTATAGGGTCCTGTAAGGAATAGAGAGAGTGTATATATATATATATATATAGAGAGAGAGAGAGATGTATATATAACGATATCTTGACTATTCAAAGTCGGAAAACACGCTGTGTGCAGTTGAGAGATGCACCGTGCCCGTGTCGAGATCAATTGCATAGCATAAGAACGTCGCATCCACACTAAGCTCCATGTATCAGTCGCAGCCCTCCACCCGCATCTAGATGGACTTACATGCTCATCATCACGTAGGAATAAAACTGAGAAAGGTAGAGCGGCATAAGCGTGGTCAGCAGACCCACTACGAAGCCGTGCGAGGACTGGAGCGTGTGCGTCGCAAAAATATAGCCGCCAAAGCCTGAAAACAGCGCAATAACGATGGGTCCGACGTACAAGATCAGCTTGGTCAGCAAATCGCCTAGAAGGCCGGACAAGAGATTCCTTCGAAACATTTTTGTGCCCGACTTGGCCGAGCTGCAGAAACTCTCGCCTGTAATGCCGGCCAGCGTGATCGTGTAGTGGTTGATCTGGCTTACGAGGCCCTCAAGGTAACCCACAATGAAGAAGATGACAGGCACAAGTGGCCACGATTGTTTGAGGTGCTGTGAAAAGAAAAAAAAAAAGAAACAAAAGTTAGTGTTTAAGCGTTGAAAGGTGTGGGCATCGATGCATGACTTACCCGCTTGGAGTACCGGATCAGGACTTGCACGACCTGGACAAGCGAAAGAATGAGTCCACCCAGCGCATTGGTACCAAGCGACGTCGTGCTTGCGTTCCTAAGCGCAGTGCGCCATGCCATGTCGCGATGGATGCTCGTCGGATCTTGTCTAGAATAGAATCCGACGTGAGCCTCTTGCTCTTGAAAAGCGTTTGTTGGGCTTACCGGTAGAAATACCATTGCGCGGTCAGGGCCGAAAGCACGTAACGCTGAACGTTGAGGAGTACTGCCGCGGTCCACATGTAAAAGAAGACGTAGAATGTGCCCAGGAGGTATGCGTAACGATCGACCACCCAGACTAGATTTCAGAAAGGCCAGTCAGTCATACACTATGTTACACATATACAACATCCAGTTTAAACTTACAGGATACATTGTCACGCACGACATGTCCCATCAACCAGATCCGACTGAAGAAGAGGGTCCACAGTGCAGTGAAGACGATAAAGATGCCCATCAATATCAGGGAGACCAAGATAATGCCTGGATTGAAACGGAGAACGTCGCACGCGAGCTACCACCCCATTTTAGACTTGTGGTCCAATTCATGTCCCATGTTCTTACCTCAATCACCACAATCGATTTGCGGATCCGGTCGCGATTGCCATGGACGAGTTTGGTAAAGACCAGGCCGAGAACAAGAGGGATGAATGACATGGCTGTCAACCTAGACCCAATCTCATCAGTCACAGCACAATAAAAAGCATTATCTGATGTCAATGTGTTACCCAGAATCGAGATCGTTCTTTTGACGTGATTCGACCAAGCTCCAGATAAATACGGCAAAGAGTGCGCACGGAAAGCCAAACACAGACCCCCAGATCAATGGCTGGTCTTTTGCGTGAGCATGATCATTTTAAAGAGAAAAGGTTGGGAAAAGGACAGCAGCCTTTACCTTGGTGAATGATCGCAAAATATAGATCCAGGCTGTGCCTGCGACAAGGGCCGATAAGATGATAACAACGATGATACCTAGCAAACCATATCAGCATGTAACTGTATAAATAGACGTGAATGGTAGTGTTTTTTGTTCTTTACCGGCACTGTCCTTAATGGCTCGAAACGTGGTGGACCTCGCATAGCTCTCAAGGGCGTGACTCTGATGAAAGAAAAAGAGAGTTGCTTAGCCATTTGGAATTGAATTAATGAACAAGGGCATACGTCTGTGGTTAGGACAGCAATGATGCCTGATAAGAAAAAGAAACTGAAGGCCAGGCAATAGAGCGCAGCAAAGAACGGATCGCGTGGTTTCCGGTGCGCAGCGTCGGTCGTAATGCCGGGAGGTATCTAGCCTTTTATGAATACACCCATTTTACACATGTTCGTCCTTTTGCTTACAGAAGCGGCGGTGGGTAAGATGGACTCGGATAAGGATTTAAAAGCAGGAGGTGGCGGTTGTGCGGAGGAAGAAGGCGTTTCTAGATAAATATCAGATGGTCTCTGAAGATCAGAGAGAACAGGACATGGACAAGGACAAGGAGCAAACGGTCAGACAGTCAAGTATATCGACGGGACGAAGGAAGATAAAGAAGGCTCACCTGAGGGTGTGAGTCGGAGTGTTGTTGCGGGTGTCCATGTTCTTCGGGCGGTGTGTCGTCGTCTGTCAAGTCAAAGGCGAGCTGGCTTCTATCCGAGTACGCTTGCGAGTCAGTCAGCGGTATGCTTTCTTCGCCATGCTGGTCTTGCTGCACCGAATAGAACAGGCTGTGAGACGTCGCTTCTTCCTCGTCCTCATTCTCCGATTCCTGGTCCATGATTGCATAACTCGCCCGCAGCCGTCGAGCAGACGCAATGCTTTCTTTAATGGTAGAATACATGGCAGTAGTAGACTGAGGAAACTAGAATAGAATAGAAAGGGAAAAGAGTAATAAAAATAAGAAAAAAGAAAAAAAAATATAAAAAGAAGGCAGGCGTGGACAGGTCAAGCGGGGTCCTCACTCGGTATCGCCCTTTTTGCATGATCAGCACTGTGACGGTGCGTGTGTGCTGCGAATCTTTTCTTCCTGAGCCCACGTGACGCTCAGTATCGTCTCTAAGCAAACATACGCATATGCAGAGTATACATCGCCGTCTGCGTCTCTCATGGGAAGAGGTATGATGCATATCATGAGGAGTAGACATCGCTGCTGTGTTATAGACACGGTGTCTCCCTTGTCCTTTGACCCTGTGCAGTATGTACTGCTTCCGTCATTGATATACACTGTATGTATCATGCTAGTTTGTTCATGTATGACAGAGCTCACCTCATTATCATACCATAGCCGTACAATGCCTATAGGTCTCCTTTCTCGTTTAGGCGTCAAGGAGAGTGTCATGGCGTGGAAACACTTGATTCATGCGCAGTGTATAAATGAGGGCCCGGATTTGATTTGCCGCATCATTTCCTTTTGGCTGGAACACGGACTGTACGCCGTTGTCTCTTGCTATTTCGCTTTTTACGTTTCCCCTACTCGGTCATGCCACACGAGGTGAATTGCACTGCATTGCCAGTTTCCCTGTGTGTGAATCAGCACGACTCATGACAATGCTATCATACAATACAACATAATACATTTTGTAGACTTTTGAATCGCACCTCGACTCCTCGGACATAAATCAACCCGCCGTCTTTGACCCATTGTCCGATGGCAACGAACACACCGACCAAGTACGTTTCCCTGTCTATTCACAATACACACGTGCTGAAGTATGGCGCTTTATAGGACGTGCTGCCGTCTTCAGTGCATGAGTCGACTGAAGACATGGTACCTACCTCGTCCTTTGCACGCCTCGACGTGGGCGTGTCCGACTACACCGACCCTCTCGAAGAACCGACGGCTGCTGTAGACGACGACAACCCGAACGACGACGATGCGTTTTATTACCACAACAGTGGCAACAATGAATCCAGCGCTTCTGCTGCGGCCTCCTCTTCTTCTGCGCCTCTGCCGTCGCCAGCCCCTTCATTTTCCTGGCGGAACATTGCAGTTGTCGACCCTCGCAAAGAAAACGATCCGCAGCACGGTACCTTCGTATCGTACTTGATATCCTCTAATGCAAGTAGACTCAAAAAAAAAAAAAAAACTGCAACTCTGTCTGATTTTTGACTTGCATACATAGAAATCATCCGTGCGTCGACGATTCCAAGATTTTGTATGGCTTTACAATGTCCTGTATGTGCACTATCCTGCCTGTGTTATTCCTCCTCTGCCCGACAGACATCGATCAGGTTATTTCATTTTGCTATTGGATCTCTTTTTTCTTTTCTCTATACTTGGATTCTGACACTTGGACGTCTTACAGAATATGTGAAGGGCAACCGCTTTACACCTGAATTCATTGAAAAACGACGCATAAGGTAACCTGTTCCATGACCTTTGATCGAATCCACCCCCTCATCGTTTTTTTATTTCGAATCAAGTTTGCAGCGCTTCCTTCAACGTGTCGCACGTCATCCCATCCTCAGCCGCGTAGACTATTTCACCATGTTTCTCGAATCATCCGAGTTTGTAAGTCCCAACTTCGCTTCCTTTCCTGATTCCCTTCTGTTTTGCTAAAGCATGAAAAAAAAAAGAACGACGCCTCAGCACGCGCATTACGAAAGAATCAGGAAACCATGATTGATACCATCGGCGATTCGCTCCTCAATGCATTCACAAAGATAAAGAAGCGGGACGAACGATTTGTCGGCATGAAAGAGCGCGTCGACCGTCTCGAGGAGAATTTGGGTCTCGTGGAGAAGACCCAGCTGAGGGCCAACAAGCGCATGGAGGGTACGACCGAATAGGTGATATAACCCAAGACTGCTAACATGATTTTTCCAGACCTGCACCATGACTATACTGATATATCGAAAGGCCTCAAAGGCCTTGCCGAGCTCGACCCCAGCTATGCAGATATGCTGAGCCCTTTCACACATGGAGTGGATCAATATGCGGAACACATGAAGAGCATGGTAAGTTGTAACAGTCTAAGCAGACATGCGTTCCGGTTCTGATACGCATGCGCACCTTCTTTGTTTAGAACCAACAGGATGAAGCCTGGGCGGGCGAAATACACGACTATATGGCGTACAATAGCGCCATGAAGGTAACGAAATAGCAGCCTTCATAGATCGGAACTTAGACAGCTAACTCTTTTACTTCCCCAACAGGCTGTCCTCAAGTTACGAGATCAAAAACAACTGGACTTTGAGGAACTGTCCGACTATCTTCAGGCAACCGTCGCAGAAAAAGAGAAGGTTTTGCACCCGCACCTGGCCGAGAGCGGTGGCTACAACATCGCAGGCTATTTCACAGGCAAACTGAACGAGGTCCGTGGTGCCGACGCCGAAAAGATCAAAAGGGAAAAGATCTTGCGACTCGATGACCGTATTCATGAGGCAAGTCATCATGTTATGCTCTGGGACTCCACCCTAACCCATTGGAATTGCTTTAGCTACGTGAGGCTATTGAACAAACGCATGAAGTATCCACCGCCTTCTCGGACCAAGTAAGGCGGGAAGACGATTTTTTGAATGCAAGCAAAGCCATCGAAATGCATGATGCCTTGAGAAGTTTGACAGATGCCAAAGTCGAATTTTATCAACAGGTAAAAAAAAAATCATGCCGCATCCTCTTTTCTAAACTTTTTTTTTCTTTTACTTTCAGGGCGCTCATATCTGGCGCGACGTGGTAAAGGCTCTCGAGTCTGCCGATGTCGACGACTAAGCAATGTTTGGTTTTCCTTCCTCCTCCTCCACCGCTCCCTATCACGCACATACACATCCACACAACCCCACATGGTATATATGATATGATATACTTTCTTGCCTAGCGATAATGTATGTATATATTTGGTGATGTTTATTCTCTGTTGGTGTATTGCCACTGGTCTTTGGTAGGCTTAACCTCGAGCTCCTCCCAGGGCTTGTATTCCTCCATAAGGTTGACCAGACGGAGCTCGTCTTCAGCCTGAATGATGAGTTCCTCCATCTGACCGTTGTTGACCTGGTGCTCGATAATCGAAACGTCTTCGTTGGCCTCGCAGATGGCTAAGCGGCGCTGAGTCACTGCCTCGGTTGCCTGGCGATACACAGAGTGGGCAGGGAGACGCGAGAGAGCCGTCAGGGTTTGGCCGTACGTCTGAATGAGATGAGGGCGCGGGTTGGGATGCACGGGAATGCCAGCAAGACCCGTCGAGGCCTGTTTCATAATCTATCAGTACAGCTCATACATTCGTGTCTGCATGACGCATACCTTCTTTGCGGCTTGCAGCAGAGGGCGCGTAAAGAACATGAGGCTTATAGCAAAGAAGGTGTTACGACCGTTTGTCTCTGCCGGGGCATCCCCCACCCAAATTTACAGTCACTCTTCCAATAAAATGCAAGTCACCCTCATCTACATTCTACACCTTAAATTCCCCATTGTTGAGACAGAGGACACATTATCCACTATATGTCTTTTGTATAGAACTTTTGCTTCTATCACAGATTCTGCCGTAACAGTGCAAGCTCAGTCGCAATATCAGCACCTACACGCGCATTATTCTTGACGAGGGTTATATCTAACCAAGGAACGTGTCAGAAAGACAACACCATTTTATAGAAGCTGACTTACTGGCTGCGAGTGAATCGCCCGCTGTAATTTCAGAAATACGCTTCAGCAAGAAGGGTGTCTCGTCTTTGCCCTTGATCCCTTGTGACCTAGCATATACAGGGCTGAGAACCACTAAACATGGATAAACCGACGGGTATTTACCTTGCTTCAGCGAGAGCGGTCGTGATAGCGGTTTGGATGGACGTCACATCGGCTGCCGCCTCGTTCGGAATGGGCACCGCAAAAACCATACCGCTTTCCATCGCTAAAGCGTGGTTGGCCGCTATGTTGTTGGGTAAGCATATATGACATCATGTATCTTCCGTCGTCTCACCGATGATCTTGGCTGCTTCGGCTGCTGTCGAAACACTGTATGGACTCTATTTCTTCTTCATGAATTGCATGGACCTGGCTTTTCCTTTTTCTCTTACATCGAATCCGCTGTCGGGTGTGTAAAACGCAGGAAACCGCTTCTGCTTTCCGACAGTAGCAACGGTGACACCTTGCGTTTCCTGCATAATACGGTTGGATACCAGCGTCTCTACCGAAAAAAAGTCGATCTTACCAGTACTTCCAAGGTCTTTTCGATGTCAAGGATGCTTTTGACGCCTGCACACACAACTGCCATTGGGGTCCGGCCGAGCTCCATTAAATCTGCGCTGATATCAAACGCTTCACAATGTGGGGTCAGTCATTCAGACCTCAGGGTCACGCATTGGTCAAATACGACTTACACGTCTCAGCGCCACGATGCACGCCGCCAATTCCGCCCGTTACAAACACTGGAATGCCAGCCGCGCGTGCCAAGATCATCGTACTCGCTACAGTCGTGGCACCAAAACCGCCCTAGAACCCCACTGTTAGTCGAATCCTTCTCGTGTCTTCTTTTCTTACCTGGGCGACAACGACGGGTACGTCCCGCCGCGATGTCTTTTGCGCCTTTTGTCCGAGCTTTCCCAGCAGCTCAAGGCGCTTGGGATCGAGTCCTGAAAACACGGCTTCCTTAGTGGGGCGGTCGATATAACTAAAGCGTACGCACCAATATTAACCTGGCCATCGAGAATAGCGATCGTGGCTGGGATTGCGCCTCGGTCACGGACAATGGCTTCTACGGACTGGGCAGTGGCGACGTTTTGTGGGTAGGGCATGCCTGTCTTGCAATTAGGAACCCGGTGTATACTTTTGTTCGTTTTATGCGTACCGTGGCTAATAATGGTGGATTCCAGCGCGACCACGGGTTTGTTCTGTGCTAACGCCTCTTTCACCTCGGGCGAAAACTTGAAGGATTTCGATTGAGGTAGCGCATGGAATGAACGGACACGCGGTATGAGTGTCAATACGCCTCGGCGACAGAGCATAATCGACATTAAGGGAAAAAAAGGCGTCCAGGTCCGCAAAAGGGGAATTGTCCCTTTTTTTTACGCCTCACACTAAAAGAATGATGGAAGTTATGAATGGGATGATAGAAGAAGAATGATAGACGTTATGAATGGATGATAGAAGTAGATGATGGAAGTTGTCAGTGGGATGATAGAAGTAGAATGATGGAAGTTGTCAATGGGATGATAGAAGTAGCATTACAAAAAAAAAACCATCTACTTCTATAACTTCTAGCATCCTGCATTTCCATTCTCAACTTCTCATTAATTGGTCTTCGTATGTCATGACTTATAAGAAAAATGCGACACCAATCATGAGTCGCACTACCTTCCCTTTCGAGCAGACATTGGCACTTCCATGCTGGCAATTTCTGTGAAGGTATACAAATGTTCATACTCAAGATTCATGGCGAAAAATGAGATTGTTTGTCCTAAAAAAAGAGAAAAAATCAGAGTAAAAAATATCTGCACTTCATGAATCCTTACCAGCAACCTGGATGCCAGTGGTGGCGTGAAGATTGTGCTGGTCCATTGAATCCTTGCAATTACACTTCGAGGTCTGCTTACTTATTGGGGTTTCCTAAGTTCTCCGTTTTAATTGCGAACAAAGATAAAAAAATTTTGACAGCTAATCTATTACTACAACTTTGAAAGAGAGTGAACAGAAAAGCAGAAAGCAGGCGGGCGGGTGGGTGAAAGACCATAGCAGACCTCTCGTATAATAAGTGAGTCCAGCGCTACGCTAGGACGTCACATGGTAAACACGGCTATCCGATGGAAATCCATGGCCAAATCCACGGGTGGGCCGTCCTTGCTCGCCTTGATCTCGCCATATGCTGTTGTATACGCATATTCATAAGACTCGTATGCGTCCACCTTGTAGTCTGGGCGCCTTTTGTTGGTGGTGTCTAGTTCATCCACCACAACATTCGAGCTATTTTTTAAATAGTTTAGTAAAAGAATAAAAAAATTGAGCGTCGTCTTCAAGAGTTGTATGGATCACGTACCAATGAGCAACTTTTGGTGGTATTTTGGATGAAAACAGTCCTTGTATGAAGGGATGAGTGTAACTGCAAGAAAGGTGATTTTCTGATAACGTTTTCATATTGCAATCGTATAGTGACGGAATCCTACAATCCAGTAGTCAGTCAAATAGTGCTTCAAATTTAATAAGGCAACACTTACAAGCCAACAATCGTTTGAATGGCACAGCATTCATCTTCCGTTAACTTTTCACAAAGTTGAAGAAGTTGGACTCTGGCACTATTGTCACTGAACTCCCCTTTGACATATTTCTAAAAAAAAGTATAAGAGCGCGTATCTACAGAACAAGGATAAATTTCCACTTACGTTCAGAATAGTGCTAACTGTTGAAAGAATCACGGCGTCGAAAGGCTCGCATTTGTACAAGGTGCTCAACAGATGTTGTCGAATTTCGTTCAGAACCGAGGGAGGGAAGAGGCTGGCAGGTAAACTTTTGTATTCAGCGCGTTGTTGAGGAACTAGAACGCCCGATCGAAATCTTTAAAAAGGAGTGAGACACAAGAGTTTTTTGACTAGAAGTACATCTTACAATGTTCATTGAAGTTAGTAGCAATACCTTCAAGTTTTGCTGCCAAACATCGGGTACGATATTCGTAAAAATTTTGCGGATATGTCTTGGCTACCAAGGACCCATCGATTGGTTGGACTAGCACAAGATTTTCGTCCTTTTTTCTTTTGGAAAGGGATGATATTGACTCGATCTTTCGATGCTTTGCGCAATGCCGACAACCTGCGGAAGCTTTGGACTAACGAACACGATCAAAGCTTTCGAGAAGGTCAAGGACGCTATGCAAGACGCTCCTATTCGCAGCCCGCCTGATCTTTGAGCGTCCGTTTTGTGTGACCACGGACGCGTCCAAAGTTGATATCGCACCATCATCGCTACATCGGATTCATGGCTCGTTCTCTCACCAAGTCTGAGCGCAACTACTCCACCACCAGACGTGGATTGCTGGGTATCGTCTACGCGCTGCGCAAATTCCACCATTTTTTGTGGGGCAAGCGGTTTACCCTGTATACCAACCACAGGGCCCTGGTTTACTTGCACACGCAGTCCATCGCGAACCCTTGATGGTACAATGGCTCGACGTCATTTGCAATTACGATTTCGAGAGTGCACAAGTATGGGGCGTTGATAACGTTCTGCCTGGCTCATTGTCGCGTCAATTTCCTCCGGAAAGAGAGCTGGAGGTGGGGGTAAAACCGGCACAACGTCAACAAACTACAGCAACTCAGTCACTCAGGTGTCATCTGATACAACTGCCTTTCGACCTTCCAATTCTGGAAAGGGAGACCGGTGGGTGCAGTTATATACTGATCAAGGTTGATGTTTTTTACGCGCTATTGTGTTCTCCGAGCCCTTCCTGACAAGTTGGGTACAGCCATCGTCCGAACTCTTCTCTCAGTCTTTTGTGAGTATGGCTTCCCAAGCTTCTACAGAGCGACAACGGCAGAGAGTTTGTCACGGAATTATCAAGATTTCACACACATGTCCGGCATGGATCACCGTCTTAAGCGATCAGAAGCCTCACTGATCCTGGTCACGTTTTCTTTCCAAGAAGCTGTTTGATAACTGACCAGAATCGCCTGATTCGATTGCTTAAGAGAGTATGGAGGTAAATTAGCGATTGCCGCCTGAAGACATGTCGTCGAACATTTTTGAAGGTTGCATAAGTGTACCCACAGAAAGGACAGTCTCTCTTCAGAAGCAATATTGGAGTAGCCATGATTACGAGGGGAATCAAGCAGAACGAAACAAAATAAAAACATTAGGAACACTGAGAGATGTGCTTTTTACCATTTGAGCCTACGCCAATTCATGCAGTAGCGTAAGATGTCATTCTCGCGTGTACTCTTAGGACAACAACGCGTTTTTCGCACCACTTCAAAAACATCTGATACTGGAAACGGGAAGCTAGATTGCTTCGCTCTCTACGTGACGAAAGGCTGGCGGTAGGATCATGAATTATAGAAAGCCGGCACGATAAGTGTTATTAAAGCCCGACTTCAAATCCGCCATTTCTCTCTGCATATTTTGATTGAATAGCCGAAAAAAGAATAGCAGCTGAGCAAGTCTAAGAACTTTGCCAGAATCACTGGGAAAAGGATGAGAACTCCACTCTGTTATTTCGCCGATAAGGTGATCAGGAAATAATTAGAACACACGGTACTGCGCCAATGCGGAAACGCGTGCTACGTCAGCGTACGGACGCCAAACAAAAAATAGTAATAAAGAAAGCGCCTCAATCTTTGACCCCGCAATATCGCCTACTTATGCCACAAACACCAATGAAATACCGCCAACGGCGAGGCAGAAGCCGCGCGTCCTCAAGAAGATGGACATAGTCGACAGCTTCTCCGAAAAAAAAAATATCCCTTTTTTCGCGGCGCGCGTCGTATGCACGTTACATGAACCACTAATACTTTATGGATTGTCTTCACGCTTTTCAGAATGTCCGTCATCGAGGATGCATATGATCCTTCCATCTGATAGGACGATACAGCATGTAATGCGAACGCACAGCCCTGTGTGTGTGTATATTTTGTTTGCACTGTGAAAAAGTGCATTGTGTCTCACAGACTAAATCATAAAAGAACATAAACACTCTTGTCTGGCGGGAGACGAAAGGCATGTGCACACTCGCTACACACACATACAAATACAATGTGTATGTACAGCACACCGGATACAGACTTAAACACGCAGTCACCAAAATGAGCCCTGTCTGAAATTATTCGCGCAAATGCGATAGCATTTGACTGTGGCACATCGAAAGGCGGTGTACTGTAACACATGCACTTGCGGACTTTCGTTTTTGCACATCCCATTTGCCTCATTCGTGATTCCATAAAGGTACAGAAGGGGGCGTTACGAACTAGTCCTAGTTTGTATGTTCGCTACGCCCATGCAGCTGGGATACGTAATCAAACCCGAAGCTGATGTATGAAAGATCAAAGACTTTGAACAGAGTGAAGGAAATAAGATATGGAAGAAGCTTCAATACATTTTTCAGAACGCGCTTCGGGATGACTTCCGAGATGCAATCGAGTCGTGTACATACAGACGAAATAATAAGCCTGTCGCAGGGACGTGTCAACTGTTTCATCATGGACGACCCACTTGCGCTTCCTGTTTACAGAAAGGGCTCATCTCTTAGTGTTTCTGACTAAAGTGCCCGCTTGCCCGTTTTTCCATACGTGGGTTGCAAAAGTGGGATGATCGGCATCTCTTCTCTCGTTTTACGCATCAGCATCAACAGCAGCGGCAGTGCCAGTAGTAGAGGATCAAAAAAGAAGGAAGGAGAAAGAAAAGATCACATGGAAAGTCCGAGCAGCGTACTTTCGAGCACATAGCGCATACATGCTTGGCAAAGCAAAAAAGTTTGTTACCAAAGCACATGCAGTGTGTGTTTCTCTTTTATTCACGATAAACTTCGAGGCACGCCCGTCAATTTACGCAGAGAGATGCACGCTCAAGTTTCGTATACGCGTCTGTATCAAGACGCCCCAGGCACACGCCGATATCCGATTTCCGGAGAAAGGATACGCGTCGTGGTACGGAAAACGCTTAGAGGGAATAAGCGAGGACCGATACGTAATAAACATGACTCGGTGGATCTATCCGAACTCAAAAAATAGAACCCAACAGCAGACACATTGCAGTATCGTGTCACAAGCCCAGTTCTTGGCTGTACGCACATAAGCTTTCAGTGCGCGCCCATTCCCTTTTTCCAGTAACCAAACTTCAACAGGAAGGAGTGGTTTTTACTTTTGTCTACGTCCGAGCTTCTGGTCTACTCGAACGATTATAACCGATCATATTTCTCATGAATGGGGCCGACGCATCCGAGAAGAGCGGTCGAGAACAAAGCGGCTTTCTTGTACGCGTGCCTTGGACGCGTCTTTGGCGGAGGGTGGGTGACACACCGCAACGCATCGGGGTCTGGCCCATCGTCCCGCTTTACAGTTTGCTGTCAAACGAGGCCCACTTGAGACTTGACTATATTAGTGCACGACGCCGATGCTGGCTTGGTCGCACACTTATTTTTGGGATCCCGAGATGCATGATGACATTGCAAGTTAGCTTTCTCACTCTCTTACACGTATACTCGCCACATCCGCCATACTGTAAACTCCTCCATGGCCGAGTCGCGTAAAAATAAAAAAAATAGCGCGACCCAAACATATATAAATAGGGGGGGAACCCACCGTCGATAACAGCACTTCATCCATCTTTTATAATCATCATGCTCGACGCTGGTAACGGTACCCTCTACCTTAACTTCAAGAACGCCACCGACCTCTACAAGACTGAGCGCGTCACCAAGCAGGACCCCTACGTCCAGTTCTCGCTCGACTTCTCCGAGAAGGAGTCCTTCCAGAAGACCTTCACCCATGAGGATGCCGGTGAGGAGGCCGTCTGGAACCAGTCCTTCGAGATCCCCTACTCTGGCGAGCCCAACCTTTACCTTGAGATCATGGACCAGGAGAAGGCTTCCGACGAGGTCATTGGCTTCGCCTGCATTCCCCTCGACCAGGTCCACCAGAACGGCGGTGCCCTCAACGGTCTCTTCGAGGTCTTCACCCTCAAGGGTGAGGATGCCGGTCACCTCAACCTGACCATCTCGCTCCAGGGCAGCGGTGGTTTCGATGGCGAAAGCCCCCGTCCCGCTGAGTCCGAGATCCACGAGGGTCACCTCCAGCGCGTCAAGAACCTCCACCACCGTGCTCTTGCCGGTGACGTCGGCGAGGCCGCCGTTGCTGGTGGTTTGCTCCTCGGTGCTGGTCTCCTCGGTCGCAAGCTCTATGGCGAGTACCGCAAGACCCACCCCAAGCAGGAGGAGGCTTAAATAGACTTTTAGCCGTTCCTCAGCTTCATCTTTCTTCTCCAGGCGGCTTATCTCATATTTCCCTTTGAAGAACTGACATTGCTGTAACATACATACTTGTACAAAAATCCTCTTATTTTTTTTCTCTCCCTACGAAACATAAGCTGTTTGTGAATAAAATAAAAATACTCTTGAGAAACATACATACAATGAAAGGATATTTTACCTTGTTGCATCTTTGATCGGTAGTCAGTGCTCTATAATCAAGGTCACCCCCGGTCCTCGAGTATGACAGAGCTACCGAACAAGTCTAGGAAGCAGGGGCTGGATGAATACAGATAAATCTGAGATCGTAGCTTGAACAGAACTCTGTGCGCTGTGTACTGCAGTCAATTTCATTGTTCAGTTCGCCAATGCTCAGGGGCCTGCAGGCAACGCTGCCACCGAGTAAGTAGTCCCCCTATAGTAGTCCCCGGTATGAAACGCGCAGGGTAACGTGGACCGGCATTTCGACTTTTTCAGAAAAACTATCCCCGAGATCTCGAGCTGACCCTCCAAATAAAACTTTTGTTCGGACAGAAGGTGACAACGGCCGAGCCATCTGCCAAACTAATATACGAGTGTTTTTACCGTAGCCACGTCGTCCTCCCCATACCGGACTATCAGTGGGACTTACCCCGCGAGGCGTGTTAACTTTCTTTCTCTCCGATGGACAGTACAAGGGACAAGCAGGCCAATGTCAAACAGTCAACAGAACACAGTTCGCCAAGCTTATATATAAACGCGGCATATGGTCACGGTTGGTCTATGGCTGGCCAGAGTACCTTGATTGGCGCTAACTTACAGACAGATATGTTATGTAGTTTGTATATCGAGATAACCTCCTTTTCCACTTATGGATTTACCCTGACCGAGCCTTAAAAGTTCACGCAGCAAAATCTGTACGCCTATTTAAGCATGCGTTTGTGCGAGCATCGTTGCACATATCCACCTTCTTTCACAAATCTGACGTCTTCTGCTCCTATCTTCTCTTCAATATCATTATGTCAACCAAATCGGCGATACCACCTAGCACAGTCCTTTCTGCCCAGGTATGAATCTTCCGCCCGTGTACCTTGCTTCTGAGTAGCACGATCATTTAATCACCACTGTGCTGGAATAGCTTCCCAAAAAAGAGTTCTGCTGTCAGTTCTGTTGCAAGGTCTTCCGAAAGCTTAGCGCTCTCCGTCCCCACCTCTACACTCACACGGGTGAGAAACCCTTCAGCTGCCACCTGTAAGTGCCGTCCTTCTTTTTATCCTTCTCTTCCAGAATTCGATTAACACGACCTCAGGCCCGGGTGCAACAAGAGCTTTGCGGTTGTCAGTAACCTGCGTCGTCATCTTAAGGTACACTACCGGAAACAAGGATGGACCCAAGGCTCGGAAGCACAGCGCTCCGTTAAACCTGCAGCTACCAAAGTCTCTCGCAAGATGATCCTTCCCGTCCCGGGTCCAACGAACGCGCCCATTACGCCTTTCCAGCCCAATGTGATAATCACAATGGACTTCAATCCATTCGTCCAGCCCAACTGGGATGCTCAAATTGGGGACCCGTTTCAGCAATGCCTTAACCCGATGTGCACAGACATGGGTCCGGTTAGTCAGTATCTTGCCGACGAACTGCAAAATACGGTGGGCATACAAGGACATGTTCGGGAGCAAAACAGTGATGTTGCCCAGGGCTACAAAGACTACTATACACTTCTGTCAAGCTCGGCCATCAATCCTGCAGTGCCTGTCATTACTACTACCGCCAATGATCATACCCCAGTACAATATTGCTTGGGTTCAGAAACAACTACTGTAGCAGGGTGCTCTTACCTTCCTTCTGCTCCCATACTGTATGCGCAAGACTGGGTGAATCCACCGGCCCCCCTTGCTGCACCGTCCGCCCCACATCAGTCATCCATAGTCGAAAGGCTGGCGTGGCCGATGGATGAGTGGGAGGGCATACTCGTCGTCTGGTGATACCGTGTTCCACAACATGAAATCCCCCTTATACCATCTCATACACGATATCCCTAATAAAGAAGAAAGCTTGCTTTCGAAAGATTCATTATTAATGGAACCATGTTCCGTCACTTTTGAGAGGGCTTAGTAATATGTGAGGAGTAATCATTTGTTCTCTAACTGGCGAGAAAGGCTATTTTCATTGTCTACGGGCTTTCCCAGATCAAAAAGAAAGTCCGCAGCTTCATGCGGCAGCTGTCGTTCGCGACTGTCGGGGTTGAAGCGGTCGTCATGTAGACATAGGACAAGGCCCACATATGCCTTTTATAGTAATTAGGAAAGATTCTATTCGGGAGTCTACTTGTTCAGGAGCATCCATCAAGGTAACTTATTCGCCAATTAATCCATCGCGTGCACCGTCGAGTATTCTATTTGGAAACTACATGTAGCCTGGTAATATAAACTCTGTGCATTATACTTGCTACATCACAATGCCGTGCCATAGGCAGTGTTCTCAAGACCACGACACTTGATAGAAAACTCGTACGCCACCTGCTTGAAGCGTTTCATAGAGCGACACCTAACGTACTTTTTAAAACACCACCATAAAATGGATTACAAATGACTTACCCAATGATACCCTTGATAAAGGCTTCTTTGTCAGCGCTCGTTGCCAGGGACGATGGGAATCCTTCCTGTAAATAGGTCAATGAACCACTCCTCTTTTTATTCCAAGGACTTACAAATCCCAACAAGGTCTGGAGCCACTGCCTGCATGCCTCCATGTAACGGTTGGTCATCTTGTATAGCACATCAATCAGTGGTCCCGCAAGCGATCTTGGTACGCGGCCTCCTATTCCCTGCAAGTCGCCTGGAGTTTAACGGATAAGATTCACAACGTCAGCAGACATACCGCAATCAGTTGTTCCATGATGCTCAAGCCCATGTTCATCATCATCGTGTTGACCACCTCGGCCAGGGGTGTGCCCTCGGTGTCTTGCGAAATAAAATCAACCTACAATCGCGTGCATATGCGAATATGTATATCAGTCTATGCCCCTTCTTCACCCTATCTCACCAGACCATAAAGCTTAATGCGGCCTTCATTGCCAGTCGCTCTTGAACCCCCATACCCGCGATAGTGAAGCGGAAGATGGTGTCGATCATGTCTTGTGGCAACTGATAAAAAACAGGAGGACACCGTCGGATCGTCTACAAATATCGGTCAGACAAAAGCTACTATCTTTGGTTTTCGCACTTACAGTCGAGAGCAGCTCAAAATAGTCATCAACCACATCTGGATACTGTTCCATGTCTGAGGATGGAAAATATGCATATCAGAGTCAGGGTATTGCGAAAGAATGAATATCTAGCATCACGATTAAATGCTCACCTTCAGGTTTGTTGATGAACTCAAACGTTTTCCCCGTCAATGCCCCCAGCATATTGCGCAGTCCGTCGAGACAACTCTCCTGACCGCCGTAGGCGGTCATGACCACTCGCGCCACCTGAAGCCAGCATGTGAAGGGGGCATTTCGATAGCTCGCAACAATCAGCTCAACCACATCTTGAAAAGGCAGTGTCAGGAGTGGGCTGGTGGCACGAATAGCAAGTTCGAGAAAGTCGCACAGCAGCTGCAAGGTGGACAAAATAAGGTTGCAATGTGAGAAACTCTCTTTTGCAGTTCTACTCCCCTTACCTTCATGATATGCTCATTGGAACTGCAAAGGTGCGCTGTCTGATGGACGGAGGACTGAATCGCTTGCGTGAATTGAGTAAAGCCTTCCATGTTGGTATATAGCGCGGTCAGTTCGCCGCGCGCGAAGGCATCGTACACCGAATTTCGGGCAGAGATCGATTGGTAATCATCACTCGGCGACTGAATTCCTCGGCAACAGGCGCAAAGGTTTCCTATTTGTGTGATGATACTCTCCTCTGCCCTGCTTGGGTCATTACGTGCAAGATCCAGCGCCTTGGCGAGGCCCTGCAAGATATCCCCCGTCAAAGTCTACGAAACCTGAGTGAGACGATAGAAACAGAAAGCTTCTTCATCTTCCGTCATACCATCAGAGGTGCCATAGCTTGATCGGGCGGTAACACTTGGATGACGTCGGCCACAGATTCGACGACGGATCGCATGATGGGTCCCTGCCAGACCAAGTTAGCACGAGTCTGCTATTCATTGTGTAAAAGAAAAGAGACGTACTGGAATAGAAGACCGTGCCATGGCACCGTATACATGCATGAGGCTGTCAAGGTCACCGACCAGAGACTCGCGACAGGTGTCGCACATATTCGAGAACGCCTTGGCAGCTGAGGGCGCGAGCTTGGAGACGCTCAAGCAGGGCACAATGTAATTCATGATAGCCGGCAGAAACGTGGGATGTACTTTGAGCCATTCCGAAAGTGAGCCTAGATGTGAAGATTCCATCAGTCGACAGTATCATACACCGTTCTACGTACCCAGCAGCAAGAGGACGGTGTTCTGCATGCGAAAATTGCCCTCGGTCGGCAGTCTCCCAAAGATGTCAGGTCCCAACAGTCGTGGTATATGAACGTTTTCCTCGGCAGCGATTTCTTCGGAGATGCTTTTGATGCTGAACAGGATGGCTTCTAATTCGCGCGCAGCCTGACCCGGATCTGTCCACTGGTTTAGCACAACCGTCGCATGGTCCAACAGGATGGCGATCATGTCATCTCGTAAGACATAGTAGGGATACATGAGTGTATCGCCCAGATCGCGTCGGCATATCCTGTACTTGTCCTTGATATCTAATAAAGACATCGTCAGCAATCCAGCTGATAAATCACCTGTGGATGTACCTTTGGGCCAAGATTCCCAGACGGCGTCGTCAGGAAAAATGGCCTTCTCCTTGAGTATCGACACGAGCTGACGATAAATGGCAAGTGCAGCTTCGCCACACTGGCGGTGCCAGGCCATCTGCTCTTGTGTACGCACTGCGCTCGTTTCGTCCTCGGCCACAACCGGCAGACTCGAGCCATTCCTGACCGGCACGATACCTTCGTCGAACAAAGTCTCTTCAAAGACATACCAAAAGTTGAGCGGGATTTCGCTCACTTCTTGATCGACCGGGTATTGACCAGGGAAATTCGTCAGCTGCAGCACCATGTCCATCAGTTGCGCGATATTTGGGTCTGCCAGCTGTTGAGCAATAAAGTCGGTGTAGGTTTCGCCATACTCGGTGAACAGACGTGCCAGAGATTGAGCGGCTTCTTCGTCTTCGTCTAGAAAGAAGATAAGTATGACATCGACAGATGCTTGTCTTGAGTTACCGTGGACGCAGGTAAGAAATTTGGACCGCGTCCAATCGGTGCTGAAGCACATGAGAAGATCGTTGCGTAAGGTTGTGTATTTGGCCCATGACGAGTGAGGTATGGCTTCAACGAGGACATTGACAGCTGAGGAAAAGAGGTCTTCATTCTCTAGCAGAGTCATGCAGCGTTGCAAAAGCGGATACGCATCCCTAAACGACAGCTTAGAACGAGAGAACTTACGATCTCGAATACTCACTCAAAATCGATGCCGTACTGGATCCAGGCCTGAAAACACGTCATTGCCTTCTGCTGAATGTCGATAGACGCATCTCCGGCATTCAGGGTGGAGGATAAAGTGGAGAGCACCAAAGGCAAGCTGTCCTTTAGTTCTTGGATGATTTTTGCCCTAGAAGAATAGGTCAGTGACGGATTCAGCCACGGTTGCCTTGGGCTTTTACCGTGTGCTGCCCAGCATTTCAGCATTCGACACTTCCTCGGGTACCAGGGTCAGGAACTCCAGCAGACACATGTGCAGGTTCTGTATGGGGATGGCATAGGTTTGTGCGCCAGCGCTCAATGCATTTGTGGTTTCGGAGACGAAGTTTTGCCAGTGATTGGGTATAGTATTGAATGCATAGGTGATGATCTAGAAGAAAATAGAGCATTGGATCATCTCCTTTTTGTTTTCTCTTTTGTTCTCATTTTCACAAAAAAGGAAAAGGAAAAAAAAAAACGTACAGACAAGCAGAGTTTCGTCGTAATGTAGAGTGGTCCAGTGGAAAGGCGCACGAGCCCGGTCAATAATTCATTTCGCAGCCATTCAATACGATCCTCAGGTAACGTATTCCTTTTCAGCAAGAAAAATAAAAAGAGAAAGGACTTGAGTCCAAAAGACATACACACACACAGGGAATAAGACTGAACTCACCAGTCTCTGGTGATCTTGATCTGGAAAGTATGCGCACCAAAGAAACGAGCATGGTCAGACTACAAAGCAAGAAAGAGAAAGAAAAGAGAAGGAAGACACGAAGCGCCAGAAGGAACAAGAGAGAATGGCTCAGTCGAGTGCAATGAATAGAGAACAAGATGCTACCGATGAAGAAAGCAATTGGGATGCGATCTCCCAAGCATAAGGCTGCCGTTGAAATATCTGAAGCTGCTCTTGCGCTTCTTTGGCCACCTGCGGTGAGGTGGAGCTATATAGAGAATTCACGAGCTATGAACGGTAATCGCGTCAATCCTAGTTCAAGTGGTGTAGTTATGAGGCGCACCCGCTGTACTTGGCCGAGATCCATCGTCCGATGTATTATTCAAATATGTAAACTGAAATGACACGAAAGAAGTGGAGCGAAAGTTGCCCTATATCAGCATGATTTAAGCCCATACCCTCCCCGATATTCCTTCCCGCACCCAATCAATCGTGGCTTAGTGTCCCTCCCAGCTTTCACTTGCAACTCAGGGCCCAACCGTACTACGACGTCCACTCTTTGCCTTTCACTGACACACCTCGACAATGAACATTCGACAGGCTACCGTACGTTGTCTCTTTTTCCCCGCAACAGAACACAGCGTCTCATGGTTGCATATTTAGGTCGACGACTTGCTGGAAATGCAGAATGCCAATCTGCTCGACTTGCCAGAGAACTACCAAATGAAATACTGCAAGTAGACCCACGCAATATTCACTAGCTGCCAATCTAACATCCATTTAGATTTATACCACGCTCTGTCCTGGCCCCAGCTCTCATACATTGCAGAAGACGATAATGGCAAAATCGTCGGCTACGTGCTTGCCAAAATGTAAGGACCTTGTATCCTGTGGACGCGTTCACAGTGTGCTCATACGACATAGGGAGGAGGAACCGACAGACGTGCCACACGGCCATATCACGTCCCTGTCTGTGATGCGCACCTACCGACGGTTAGGATTGGCTCAGAAACTCATGACACAAGCAACAGCTCAAATGGTCAAGGTCTTTAATGCTCACTATGTGTCGCTCCATGTCCGCAAAACCAACCGTGCTGCCATCGGCCTCTACCGCGATACGCTCAAGTTCACGTAAGAATTCGCGTCAAATGTTTTGCATGGTCTCATCCCAACTCTTTCACAGGGTGCATGATATCGAAAAGAAATACTATGCTGACGGCGAAGACGCGTATGCGATGCGTCTCGACCTCGTCGAACCCAAGAAACCTGCTGCACGCGGCGTAGTGGAAGAGATCAACCAGGCGGCTGGCAACTAAATCCTATCCATCTAAGAAATAGAACATCAACTCTACCTACCTCTCTGCCTCTCTCTCACACACACGCCTTCTATACACACGCTCACTCATCCCACGACACGTCTTGTCTCATTTGTAATATTCGGTGAAAACCTGTTTTTGATCCCACTCCACCTTTTCGTCCTCGACTTACGGCTCGAAACGTCACCATATTCTGTCCCGAGTACAATTACAGAGAAAATGCAAAGTATTATTGATTTGGATGGGACTGCGTCATGTGAGAACATACTGTACAAGTGTGGCCATAGTGTAAGAAAGGATGACGCAATGGCCTCTGCGATATCGCCAAGTAACGAGACCGCGTATCTACGCAGCATATCGTAACCAGGCATGCTATTGGGAATGAGTTAGTGTATAATCTGTAAGAGTATATTTCAAAAGAAATATGTTAAATGCATACATAAACTGGTTTTTGACCAGACCTTGAATTTCTACAAATCCCCCTTTTCCGGTTGCTCCGCCTGACTTGCTCACCGTTTCTCTACAACCATGTCCGAATCCGACCAAATTCGCGATGCACTGAGCCGTCATTTTGTTGAATCTGGAGAAAAAGAAAGGTATGCGATATCCCGCTCTCTAGATCTTGGCTCAGTAGCATCACCTTTGTTCTAGACTCATGCGGATCCTTAAGTCTCGCTTAGCAGAGACGGGCTGGACAGATGCACTTTATGCTTATGCTCGAGGTAAAGCAGCTGCGCCCCACCATGCCTCAGGTGACTTTTATTCAGACGACCGATAGATCACGTACGAGCGCAGAATACGAAGAACGTCTCATTAGACGATCTGCTGAATGAAACGTCGGACTATGGTCGAAGTAAGGGTGCTCTCTTCTAGCACAACCTCGAGGTCTAACAAGTCGGTGGTAGGCACCGTCCACGAGAGCGTCAAAAAAGAGCTCTTAGTTACCATCAAGCGCTTTCTCGACGCAGCCCCTGTTGAATAAGTGTATCCATATCGTATCCAACTTCATGATTATTTTACCTACCATCCACACACACACACACACACACACACATCATCCGCCATTTCGCTGTCACCTTGATCAAGTAGTATTATTTGTGAATTTAAGTAGCTGACAGAAGCGCATACCAAAAGACATCGCCTTTCGTCTGAGCATATAATATAACGGGCATAGACATACTCTACATTTTGATACTGTGAAAAATAACTTTTGACTTAGGAGGTCAGCCTTGGCTCGTCGACGCTCAATTCAACTAGAAACTATACTTCAACTAGAAACCATACTTCAACGTTATAACATGTCTCAATCCACCGCCTGCTGTGTACATTCAAATTGATTCATGCAATACTGTATCCTTATCTCTCGAGTGGTGCTTGAACCGATAGATAGAAAGCGTCTCGGCGACCATATGACTCCATGAGAAATTCGTCATTATTTTATATCAATGCGAGAAAGGATGGTACGCAGGCTTGCCGCCGGTGATGCAACCTCTAAGAAGGCTGTTGATTTACTACCGTTGTGATACGTTAATTGATGCAATATATCACGCACATGAGCGTGCTTACCTCATATTATTGCCGTCTGCGTAAAAAAACCTAGACCTGCAAAGAAGAGAAAAGCTGCTGGATATATAAACTCGGGAAATGTAACAGGTCACTACATTGTTTTCAAAAAATGGCTCTCGATGAAATGGACAAAACACCAACATATGAAAGGTCACTCTATTGTGATGGATAATGCATCCATTCAAACGCATGAAGACATAAGAAATATATTGAGTATCGAGAACAAATGTGTATACCTGCTTACTCGCATTAATTAACCCAATTAAACAATTCTGGGTAGTAGCAAACAGTAGGTGTCATAGGTTTTTGCAGGAAGACACTTTGTCAAAGAGGATTACAGAAGTCTGCACAGTGTGAAACAAATCCATTTTAAAGGGGTTGTCTTGCATTCTCCCGGTGTTGAAATAAATGTCGAAACAGACAGCCCAAACGGTAAATGATTAAAAAAAAAAAAAAAAAGACGTGTCGAAGCTGCAGAGGCTCGCCAACTGGAGGAAAATGCTCCGCTAACTCTTTTCTCCTTCTTTTCTCCTTCTTTTTTTCTGCCAATCGTGAAAAGTATTCTGTTGCCAATGTCTCCACCACACATATTTCCTCCTGTGGCAGCTTGCATATTACATGGCTATGATCCAAAATACTGGCAAACCTTGACTTGGCAGTGACGCGAATGCAAGAAATGGACATGGTGCCTATTCATACGCACGACAACAACGTCGTTCATCCAACTGCCCTTAATATAAAAGTGCAGAACATAAATCCATACGCTTACAGTACGTATCCAAGCAAAGATATCACTTTTTTCGCGTATTGGTTTTGTTCATACTTCATATTTGATTTGTTTAGATACGACGTGTGGTATCTGAGTCCTGTATAGATGCTGAGATTTTATTTGGTGACCAAGCACAGTGGGAGTGGGAGTGTGACTGTATATCAGAAAACATTATAAAAGGACAAGGTGTCGATAACAAAAATCCTTAATTCAAGTCTTACCATATTTCATTATTGTGAATTCTATTATGTCCACCACCAACAACAACACAAACAACCTCATGGTTGCTGATAGTGATCTCGTTCCTCTTGACAGTCTGTCAATCCGGGAGGAACTGTCGCGTATTGCCGGAAAGGATGAAACGTCCACGGCTTCAACCAATCCGACCGAAAAGGATGAGCATTCGTCCGCGGTCTTCTTTGGGTCCTCTCAGCGCGAGGGCAAGTCAGTTAACGCCTTGGGTACCTGTGCTCCCATGTATGCGGATCTCTGTACCAAGGCGCGACGAGCCTTTGAAAAGCTCAAGGAGGTGGCCGAGTTGGGAAACGCGTATAGCAACGCGATCAACTACGGCGAGCCCGAGCATTTGATAGATGAGAAGCAAAAGTTACTTGAAAAAGCACAGCAAGAGCTGGAAGTTTCACGCCGTATTTGGAGACTTCAGTACACAACTCGGTTCGAGTTCTTCTCTGATCAAGAGATTGAGGAAGCGAAAAGACAGAGAGTCGCGCTTCAGGAGGAAAGCCGAAAGACATTAATTGTCCCTGAGGCACTCCCAGCTTTGCAGTTAGTGGGAATGGTCAAACACAATGATGATCGAGACGTCCATGTCTCAGCCGCAGCCTTCCTCAGTGCATTTGAGGTTGAACTGCAGTCCTATGGTCTAACCTCTGAAGAAAATTGGAAACGCCTCCTCCCGCCCTGCCTGTCATACAGCCAAAATTCGTGGCTTGAGGAGCAGCTAAAGAAGTCAAAGGAGCCTGCCACGTGGAAATCAGTCTCGGAACTAATCCAAGACAAATATGACTCGCAGACGCACCGCATCCAGGCCATGATTTCGATTCTTAACTTGCGGCAGAAGAACAGGCCCATGGAGCACTATTGCCATGAATTCCAGCAGCAATGCCTTGAGGCCGGATTGACGGGCGACGCCCCTGCGGGTCTGCTGCTCGTCGTCATCTTTTTGTCGTCCCTCTCAGAGAAGCATAGGGAGAAGGCTATGTATGCCCTTGTGTGTCAACACGGCACCAAAATACCCACGGATTCGGGGGAAGTGTGCGACCTGGTGAAAGCTTTGAAGCTGTCCGAATTGCCGTGGCAAGCGCACGAGTAACGGTGAGACCCCCCCCCAGGACCACCGGGACGGCAAGAAGTCGCGCAAGACCGCCCAGCAAGCTAAGAAACAAACCTCGTTCAAGCCATGCAAGGGAGCGTCCAGCTTCAAATGCTGTGTTCAAAAACGCGATGCGCAAGCGCCTCGGTGTTCCTATCACGATGATTTAAAATCAAGAAGTTCTGCCGTCTATTTCTCTTCTGCCTAGATCAATAAATCAGAAAATACTAAAAATAATAGAAATAATAGAAAAAGCACGAAGGGTTTACAATGTAATTATGACGATGTGCCTCGGAAGTCTGTGCACAAACACTGAGTGCTACTTCTTTCTTCTCATCATGATAAATTGCTTGCTGTCCTTTGCCAGAGGCACGTCCACAAATTGTTATCGCCAATGAATGTTGTCAGCAGCGTCAGTTTGTATCCAACGAACTAGATGGCAAAGAGGCGCCGCTTTACAAAGGTGGCATGAGATGCTTGCTGGTGAAGGGTTTTTTCATTTTGCAAGTAGGTGGACGTGTACTCCAATAGTATGAGAGTGTCTTCGTCGGTGTGTAATCCATCTTTTAGGCTATCATAGAAAAATGGGCATCTATCTTTCAAATAACGCGGTTATCCTTACCCAGAGGATTCGATGAGCACACGTTATGTTTGCTCAGTGGGTGCCATGCCAATTCCATCCATCAGTTTTGTTGCCTTTGGAATAACCAAACCTTTCTCGCACCTACAAAAGCGAATATAAGTATAAATTCATGACGTCCTTATCTTTCTTACCACACGAACGATACGGAGCGCTGGACGGACGACATATACAGTAGCAGCGCGGATAAGTTATACTCAGATGAGTCATATTTTCGTCTAAGTTCTATCCTTTTGATCTCCCGAGCGTATAGCTTATCCGCCCGGCTACATCCAGGTGAGTCATATTCTTGCCTAAGTTATATTCTTTTGATCTTCCGAGCGCATAACTTACCCGCGCGGCGACTGTACTTGAATATCGGCACAATCGATTCCACAAATGGCGTTCGTTCATCCGTATTGGTAGGGTGGTCGGGTTTGTTGCAATTGGCAGTGAAGTCGGTGAACACAAGTCGAATCAGTTCAATAACTTTGCTGCTGTCGCAATTCTGCCAGAGGTAGTGTCAAAGCTTTTTCCAGAAAATTAAACGCACGAAGTCGCTTTGCTAGTGACTTATTGGCAGACTGTTCTTCAATGTTCTTTTCGTAAGCATCGATTACAGCTTGTGGTGTCCCTGGCAAGTGTTTGTCGTTCACCTTGATGCAGTACAGGGATGCAAGGTTTGCCCTGTCTTCGTTTGACACTCTGGACTGTAGGTCGACA
This sequence comes from Syncephalastrum monosporum B8922, assembly GCA_000697355.1. Lineage (NCBI taxonomy): Eukaryota > Fungi > Mucoromycota > Mucoromycetes > Mucorales > Syncephalastraceae > Syncephalastrum > Syncephalastrum monosporum. The sequence goes on from JNEN01001256.1 coordinate 129,017, forward strand.
CAGAGGGCGTTGGCTGCGGCTTGAAAGTGTATGTGTTCTTGCCCTTTCTGACACACACAGGATCCTGAAGGCTAACAACGAAGATAAGGTCAGCACCAGAACTTTTTTGCTGTTATCTGTCTTCGTACCTTCTCCTCGTCAGTTAATTGTCTGCACTTGCTTGGCTGCGTGGAACAAACAAACAAGAAAAAAAAAGGCGTTCAGGATGGCAATGTTAGTAAGCATTACGTAGTACATCGCTCAACTTACAACGCCGTCTTGCCTGAAGACGATATAACCCCAGTTCGAGGTGTTCGTTTCGACTGGGGTCTTCTTAATAGCCGAAGCCAGCTAAATAATAGAAAAAGCTAGTTATTTCCGTGCTGCTGCTGTTTCATACAAATTCACTTGCCTTAGTGCTTTGTAGATCTTTTGACGGCTACTTGCAAGCTGCTTGATATCAACGGAGTCAAGCTAGCACGGGACGCCTGGAAGCTTCTTTACATACATGCTGAATAGCAACACCGGATCCCAGTCAGAAGTTCTACTACGTAATACAGTAGCCGCACTCATACTGTAAGTATGTTGTCGGCTTGTGCATCTCGACTGTCGAAAAGGAACAGTTGACGGAAAAAAAGGGTGTGAGAAAGGAAATGCCATGAGATTGTAATTTTTTGAAGGCCGCTGCACACAATGGTTCTGCACGCGAAAACCAGTGATGGCCACCATTGTTCCACCAATATTAGGGGACCAGGTTACATTGTCATTTGCTCTCTTTGTTATAAAAGCAATGAAGAGTGGCGCATACATATATGAGCCTTGACAGACAAGTTCAAAGAGGTCTACGAGAAAAAAGAAAAGAGAAGATAAATATCATACTAGCCTATGACACGCTTTGTGAACCTTCGCCCTACGTTTCGGGTGTGAGTGAGCCCCTTCACCTACGGCTTCGGGTCGTCACAGCCTACACTTGGACTTCGGATCACTCCTGTCCTCGTCATAGGCTAGTAAATATCACATGTATCGTGCGCTATATTGCACAATTACCTGAGCCTTGGGTCCAGAAGAGTCACACATGACCACAAGCCTGAATGGAGATTTTTCCGACCTTTTGGTCCATGCTGTCGTCAGCCGGGACTGTGGCAGAACGGTATAGCGTCCTTCAAGTTGTTGCGGAGCTGAAGTAGCAATTGGTGAGACCAGTCCTTCATAAGCTTCGGAGGCACCGAAAGTCACAGAAGGCGAGAAAAAGGGCCAGTGATGTCGCCAGAGCGTGATGAAGAAACGAGAAGAGGGAGACACCGATAGGGTTAGCAGGTGGTGCAAAGAGGATGGTAGATGCAAACTGCTGATGCATCGTCAGAGATAAAGTGATGATAATTATTGTGAAGAGAAATGGAAGAGAGAAGAAAAAAGAACACAAACTTGAAATACACGGCGGTGTCTCACTCTTCAAATTTAAAGCCAATGTATGCGTGGTGTGTCTTTGGAAAGAAACAAGAATACAACCCGCATAGGTAGACAGCGAGCATTCATTTGACCCATATGACCCATGGACTTTCAAAATTCAGCTCTGTTTCGCCTGTTTTTATGACTGAAGGTCAGTCTGCTGGATAGTACTGTCCACGCCTAGCACCTCCATTAGGTAGCCTTGGAGTCTGTCCTCAAGATATGCGCCAAGGACCTTTATCGAGTTGCTTAGGATGCTGCGCGCCGTCCGGCAGCTGAGGACGAGCATTGGAGATAATGCTAGAGATTAACTTCGGCATATCCACACCGGCATGGTTTCAGTGGGTAGGAAGGCAATCAATGCAAGCGCCATTTATTCAGGCGAAGCGATCGCTGGGGGTGGCGGGGATTTGGACCTAGTATCCGGGGCATGCGCCGTCGTCTGATGCTTGAGTACTTCCGATCTATGGTGCAGAAAATCATCGCTTCAGGCTTTTCGATGATCTGCTCGAGCAAATTTCGTGGGCGTGCGTCGCTGGGTCTATCAATAATCCATGTCAGTCATCTACAGGAAGATGCACTTGTAAGTGTGACTTCTCTGATACCCCCAGTGTTCGTTACCCTCCCAAAAGCCAAGATAAAAGGAGGATATCAAGTACCTGACAACACATGTCTAAGTAGCAGGTACACAGAGTACTTGTATATATTCAGTAAGCGTATACACGCGCTCTTAACAATCATGAAGCAAGGAGGAGAGAGAAAAACAAAGGACAAACGAGAGGATAAAACGATGGAGGAAAGTATGTGTGCTTAGGCTCCAAAAGAGTTTGTTATGTGTGGATTCAGGATGAGAGAGTGTGAAGAGGTAGAAGGTTTGAATGCATCGAGGTAGTTTTTCTTTCGGCTCTACAAAATATTTTTCCTGGTAAGGTTGTCGAATCGCTTGAAGGTGTAGCCAACAAAAGCAAGGTCCTTCTGCGCATTGACTGTATCTGTCTGAATAGCTGAAGAAAAGAAAACACTTTAGCATGCCAGTCCTTTTGGAGTTTCTTTTCCAATACCTTGGTTGAGCATGGAGGTATCGACGGCCTCGGGGACCACATCCAGTTCTTCGGTCGGGAAATGACTGGTATCGGTGATGCTTGTTAACTGCGGCACGTATGGCGATTGTTCGCTGCGAAGGGTTTCCCAGTTGACACCGTAAAAGAACGGATGTGCTTTAATCTCTTCAACACCCAGTCGACCCAGCCGGTACTCTGCATCGCACACAAGGCTGTATCGTTCTCATGAGCTTCCAAGTATTGAAGATACCAATTTTTTAGGCTTACCGTCTGATCAGGTCCTCTGCCTCTCTACTGATAGGCTGGTCATCAGGGAACTGGAGAGTCTCTCGCCAGTTCATGATCTTGCGATAAGTCTCATGCGGGTTGTCGGAGCAGAAAGGCGGATAGCCGCACAAGCATTCAAACATGATAGTGCCCAAGGACCACCAGTCGCATTCTTGGCCATAACCTTTTTGCAAGAAGATCTCGGGAGCAATATAGTCCGGAGTACCCACGGTGGAGTAAGCTAATCCTCGTCGGTTCTTCTTCCACGTTGCGATCTTTTCTTTCGTGCTCAGATGAATGCTTTCCGTCCCGCTTGTGTTTCGTGCGCCTTCCAAAAGCCGCTGGTAATACTGCGAGTGGTGCGTCTTGTGGAATCCTGTTGATAGACCAAAGTCAGACAGTTTGATATGACCATCTTTGTCAATCAATATATTGTCAGGTTTGATATCACTATAGTACAGGTAAGCAAACAGTTTCGTGACACCACTCCCCAATAAGAAAAGGATTACCGATGGATAAAGCCAAGCTTATGGACTGCTTCGAGGGCAAGCACAATCTCAGCCATGTAGAAGCGGGTCACAGGCTCGCTAAAGGTATCGTATTTGATCAACATAGTCATCAGATCACCTCCCGGTAAGAATTCCATGATAAGGTAAAGGAACTGTGCATCCTGGAAAGAAAAGTAAAGTTGGGTCACCCAGGGCGAGTCGGATTCCGCCAGAACGTCGCGCTCGGCTTTTACGTGGGCAAGCTAAAGAGAGAAGAAAAGCAATGAGTGCTATGTCAAGTGATTCTCTTTTGTGTCTTTACCTGATCCTTTTTCAGCATTTCCGATTTTCTAAGGGTTTTCATCGCGTAAATTTTGCCCGTGTCGCCTGCTTGGACGAGTCGCACCTGGCGATGTCAAGTAAAACAAGGTAAGCAGGCAGACACTCGAAAATAAGTATTTTGCAGTGTTACCTCGCCAAAGGCACCTTTGCCAATAACTTTAACCGTGATAAAGTCCTCGAGACCGAGCCGAGTGCGTCGTAGTCGTAGAAACTGAGATTCTTTGCGTCCTAGTGATTGCAGTTGGCGGTTCTTTTTTTCCTGGCTGCCGGGCTCCTCGAGCAACCGTTTTTCTAGATCGACTCGACTAAGATTGAGCAAAAAGTTGGGTTAGGTTTGATTGGAGGATGAGACAATAGAAGGGATAATAATGCATGGAGCGTCATGTTATGAGTGAAGATGCATACCGTTGATTACGTTCTATCGCTTGTTGAAGCGAGACCTTGTAGTTGTGCTCTAAGCGTAGTTTGGCAGCCGCTGCACGATCGAGTGCACTGCGCGGAAAGCCTTGAGTAGAGCGATTAAACTGAACTTCGGGCTGTTGCTGTTGCTGTTGCTGTTGCATTTGTTGTTGCTGTTGCTGCTGTGTCATGAGCGACGACTGCTCAAAAGAGGACGATGACGATGACCCAAAAGCCTGCATCCTTCAAGCCCTGAATAAAACGGGAGTTGAAACTGGCAGTTGAGTGGTTGGGTGCTTAAAAGGAGGGGGTGAATGAGTCTGACTGAAGCTCTTTTCGTCCTCGCTCAAACTCCGTTGTCCAATCCTTTGATTGGTCATTCTGATGTTGTCTTTATTCATATACATACAGTATTACTCACTGGGCAACAGCTCGTCAAAAACATACAATATATCTATTTGAAAGCAGTATAAAATAAGACGTGAAAGCAGGACAACTTGTATGATCTACTATTTTGATGCTTTGTGCGCCCCTTCCCCACTCCTCACATGACAAACAGCTTCCTTTTTTCTGCAGCAAATTGTATACCTAGCATATTTACATAGTAGATTAGGTGGGTACAATGTATACGGACACAAATGATCTTTGCTCTATATACTGCCACATTTTTTGGGAGCCTGCGGTTATACCCATCATATATGCATTGTCTCTTTTGATTAAGTATATGCGGCGGCGGTGCTTCGGTACAAACTAGATAAACATATTTTTTTACATAGCCTTACGCGCTTTGTGTGGGAGTCCCTCACATCGTATATGAGCGTAAAGCATCACTCGTTGGCTGTACATATCTATACATGGAGTAATCTCTTTCTATAATAGCGCGGCCTTATTGGACATTGACCCATCGATATGCGAAGCATGTCGTCAGTGCAATTTGCCCGTTCTGTCCATCAGGTGACATTGCAAAGCAAGACCAAATTATGCATAATAACAATAGCTTTGAGGTAGCACATTGTTACACTGAAGTCGATCGGCTAATGTTTGTAGTTATTTGGAGTACCGTGGAAAGGGGATTATATCACAGGAGTGGTGTACATATCCGTCTTCTAAAGACAATGGTTGGGTGGGTGTTACATACAAAATATATCTATGGGAAGTGGCTGGCCATTCAAAGAGATTGACGTAGACCAAGGGCTATAACCAACTGGGCGGGTTTCCCGGGACACGGACGAGATCGGTATCGAAAAGCTCAATAAACTGCTCATTGAGCAACCGCACTTTTGGACCTGCATACCGCCGGTATTCTTCGAATATGGATGTCAAATTCCACCGCTGCAGTTTGCGTAAACAGCCCACGATGGTGCCTAGTTTTCGTGAGTCACGTATCACTTGGGCTGTGGATGTGGCCAGGGAATGTTGCATACCTGTACGATGACGACCGAGGTTGCACATGATCATGACGGGGTAGTTGCTTGGGTTCAAGATAAGCTCAAGAGTCTCGAGTACGGCTTCTTCTGTGATGGGGTCCCATGCATTGACGGACGAGACCACGCCGAGATGATGAAGGTTGATCTCTTGATCATCGATGAAGTCCATACTGTTTTCTTAAATGAGTGCTAAGAGACGACGAGAGATATAAAGTACGTACAAACGCTGGTTGGGCTCTTCAGGTGCAAGCCAGGCTATTGTCTTGAGTCCCAGTTTCTCAAGGAAAGGGAAGTTCAATTCATTGGGTTGACCGGATCGGTAAAGATCCTCTTCTATCATTCCAAAGTTCTACACAGTGTCAATGATAAACAAGGATCGGGCAGCTGGATGCCAAGAGACGTACCACGGGTGGTATGAAGTGCTGTGAACTCATTCTGAAGTAGAAAGGAAATAGAGCAAAGACAATATTAGAGAGTGGGTTATCAGGCAGGTAAAAAAGAAAGGGCAACGCGAGATGCATACATCTGGGCTTGAAAATGTGTTTCGTCTGCCCAGCAACGACCAGTGCGAGTATCCAATGACTGGTCGTGGCTGCACTCTGGTCTCGCTGGATGAAGATAACAGCTACCTCTGACCAAGAACATTATGAGCAAAATGTTATCAGTAGTTCTGATATTCACATCCGAATAGCGCTTGGAAAAAAACGAAAAGATTGTGTGCATGGCAAAAGACTACGTGTTTCTCCCTAGACTTTTGCCAAGCAAATAGGCGGTAATCCGTTAAGTTTCTGCAGTCTTTTGCTATTCTGTAGATATGATTACATGACTTCGCTACTCCTGTCAAATATTTCTACATTGGTAGTAGACACTATGGTCTTAAGCTTATATATAATAGTTGATGAAGGAAGAGCAAGCATTGGGCTTCCATTGTGTTCAGACAAAATTTGAGAGGCGCACTTGGCGGAGAGGTGACTCGCTTTCGACAACGTATTGCGGCAAGCGTGAAGTCTGTCGTTTGAGTTGAGCTTTTGCCCCATTCAGCCAGTCGGGCCAAGCCAGTCGTAACCAACTGTAAAGGCCTTCTCGTCATGTCGGCTTACACGATCTACAAGGAGCTGTTTCCGCCTCAGACGGTTGAGCACGTCGAATGTGGCCATTTCACTTCTCCAGACATCACCAACCTCATCGTCGCAAAGGCTTCCCTCCTCCAGATCTACGCCTTTGTTGAGTACCTGCCACACAAAGAAGCACCCTCCGCCGCGTCACAAACGAATAATCCGCCTGGCACGTCCTCCGTTATTGAAAACAGCACCAGCTCTCGTCAGGTACAATCATTCACTCCATCGATGACACGCGCTCCTCCCCTTGCACACCTTCTCATTCACGACTTAGACAACCGTGTATGACAATCTACCCTACTTTGGTCATTCTCTGCTGGATAACGGATCGGGTCGCCTGGAGCTTGTCGCCCAATATCAGCTGAATGGCACGGTTGCGACTATGGGCATGATTCGCACCTCCACTGCACGTGGAAAAGACGGCTGTGACAGCTTGTTACTCGGTTTCAACGACGCCAAGGTTATATCTTATCCTTTTTCCTATGTATTTCTATCTAAAGATATACTCACATCAATAAACAGATGTCTTTACTCGAATGGTCGCCCTCTACGAATTCCATCATCACGGTCTCTATCCACTATTACGAACGAGACGAGTATAAAGTATGCCATGCTTTTGCTTCTTTCGTGCATTATCTCATCCGTCCATTATAGAAAGAGTTTCTGACGAACCCTTATCCACCCAGCATACACATCGACCCACAACAACGGTGTGCTATTCTCAACTTTTATGGCGACAAGCTGGCCGTTCTCCCTTTCCACCAGTCAGACAAGTTGGATGCAGCGCAAAGACAAGATGAGGAGAAGGATGCGCAGTAAGTTTTCTGGTTCAGAGAAGGACAACGTTTGACATGGGCACCGTTTCCTAGGCGACCGTATGGTTCAAGCTTCGTTATCGACCTTGAAGCCATCGACAAGCGCATAAAGAACGTCATCGACGTCACTTTTCTCAGCGATTACTATGAACCTACACTTGCTATCCTCTTTCAGACCGATCAAACATGGACTGGGTAAATGGTTCGAACATGGCTTCTATATCATACCTAACAAGCGCATTGCAGACGGCTAGCCCATGCAAAGGACACGGTCTCCATCGTCGTCATTTCTCTCGACTTGTCATCCAAAATTTACCCTGTCATCTACTCCCTCGACAACCTGCCCTACGACTGTTTGAAACTGGTGGCCATGCCAAAGCCCGTGAACGGTCTCCTTGTCCTCGCTTCCAACTCGTTAATCCATGTATCCCAAGGCTCACCTGGCGTGGGTGTTGCTGTCAATGGCTATACACAAAAATCCACCGACTTCCCGGGTATGATGTATGAGGAGGACAAGATCGGGTTCAATCTGTCCTTGGATGGCGCCAAGGCAATGATTCTGGAGGGCGGGCGGTGTCTCGTATTCCTCCAAAGCGGGGACTGGCTCCTGGTACAAATGAAACTGGATGGCAGCAAAGTTGTCGGCATGGAGTTGGCTCCTATCAAATGGTCCGATACAGACGTGCAAGCCTTAATCAAGACAAACACCCGGGAATTCCCACCCTTGGCTGAAATGCCCTCCTGCGTGACGAGCATAAAGAACACCGAGTACTTCTTCCTTGGTAGCCGTGTGGGCGATTCTTTACTTGTAAAGTGGCGCTTTAACGCCCCAAGCTCCAGTAAAAATATTTCTACCAGCAGTTGCTCTTTCCGGGTCTGCGACACGCTCATCAATACAGGACCCATTGTTGATATGGCTATCGGTCAAGCAGAAAGTTTAGCGGTACGTGCCAACAGGAACAAAGTGGGTTTGAGCGATTTATTGATCATGTGTTTAGGAGGACGAACCGGAGGAGCAATTAAAGAGCCTCAAAGCTCTGCCTGAATTGGAATTGGTGTCGTGCTCAGGATATGGAAAAAATGGTGCTGTCTGCGTATTCCAGCGTCACGTGCGACCTATCTCGACCTTCTCCTTTGACCAGTCTGATTGCAAAGCTGTATGGTCTGTCAAGTGCCGCAACGAAGAAGACAGCAACGACACCATGGAAGATGTACTCGACAAACTGCTGTTTATCAGCAAATCGAAAAGCACACTGGTACTAGCTGCAGGTGAAGAACTACAGGAACTGGAGACCTCAGACTTCTACACCGCTGGTCCTACCGTCAAAGTCGATGCAGTGTGTGATAACACTCGCATCGTCCAAGTCCACACCAGTGGTGTCCTGATCCTTTCCGCAAATGGCAAACTTTTACAGACCGTCAACGTGAAACAATCCTCCATCGTGGACGCAAGCATACAAGACCCCTTTGTGTTGCTCAAACTGAAAAACGGTTCCATCATGCTTTTGTCCGCCGACCCTGTCACCAAACAAATCGCTGCTGTACCTATCCCATCCTCACTTGGAGTAAGTCCTGCAATTTTTTGGAAAGAATTCTAGGCCGACATGTCTATCTGTAGGGAAAGGAGATCGCACAAGCCAGTATTTTCTCAGATACCTCGGGTCTCTTCCTCAATGTTTCTGAGAAACTTGCACTATGGACCAAAAAAGTGGAAGCGCGACGAACCAACAATCGAAAACGAAAGCCTGAGGGTGAAATGGGCATGCCTGCAGCGACTAAGAAACCATTTGCAAAATCCAGCAGCGCTGCAATGGATATTGACTTTGACGAACTCGATATGGATCTTTATGGTGATCAGACCGCGCAAACTGAGCCGGCACCCGCCGTCACACAGACTGCATCGAGTACGGTCCCGTATGATATGGATGACGATGATGAAATGCTTTATGGTGATTCCAAACCTGCCCAAAAAGAGCCTGAAGCATCTGTCTCCGTCTCTGAAGAACAAACACCTCCCGAAACAGCAGGATCTCAGGAAGAACCTCTACCAAAGACCTTCTGGTGTCTTTTGTACACCTCGGACGGTGTCCTCCGGGTAAGCTTTTTGCTTTAACATTTTAAACTCTCCTCTTATTCCATGATAGATATTTCGGCTTCCTGATTTCCAAGAGTGCTTCACCATGGAGCATTTTAACGACCTTTCCTCACTCCTCGAAGACGATCCTGAAGCCCAAGTTCGACTTTCCAGCGGCACGTCTTCCTCCACATACATTTCCGGTATACCCGGCGGACGCGTGGATCCTGTACAAGAAGTACTGCTTACAAACATTGGCAAGGAGCGCAAGGATCCTCACTTGGTGGTAAGTTTGTCGTGTGTGAGATGAATTCCTGAGGGCTCACTTTCCACTTTTTTGCAGGTACGAACGCACACCAATGACATTGTGATTTATAAAGCGTTCGATTACCTGTCAGGCGTATCAGAAAGCGACGACGTACTGATGGAGAATGGCAACCGTGACGACACTAATCATCGCCTGGCGCTGCGGTTCTCTCGCGTTCACCATGATTACGTGTCTCACACATCTGAAATCATGGAAAATGATGACTCGACACGGCAAAACTTACTTATCCCGTTCCACGACGTGGCTGGATACACGGGCGTTTTCGTCGCGGGTGCACAGCCGGCCTGGCTAATGTGTTCCTGCAAAAGCTTTGTTCGATTGCATCCTATGAGGACGAACCAACGCAAAGTCATTGGTTTTAGCCAGTTCCACAACGTCAACTGCGAACACGGTTTTATCACGATCGATTCAGAGGTATGTCTCTATGTGTTGTATTTTCGGAGAGCTGACCCCAGATGGGCTTCAGTCGAGTGTACGCCTCTGTCATTTGCCAACCAACGGCGTGACCTACGACATGGATTGGGTCATGCAAAAGGTGCCTGTGGGCCAAACCATCCATAAAATCGAATACCACCCCACCATGCGCGTCTATGCTGCCCTGGTGTCGTCTCCAAAGCCTGTTCGGTTACGCAACGAAGAAGGACAGCCCATCGATAATATGGAAGATGATGGGCGTGCAGAAGGGACGTTCTTGCCTACGGTCGAACAATACTCGATGATTATGATCTCACCCGTCACCTGGGAAACGGTCGACAAGGTAGACTTCCAAGAATACGAGCAAGGAATGTCCTTATTTGCGGCGCAGCTGGAGTCCAAACAGACAAGTACAGGCAGGAAATATTTCATGGCTGTCGGTACGGGCTTCCTTAAAGGTGAAGACAGCGCGATGCGAGGATCGGTAAGCTCAGAAAGGAAATGAAATCCGAGCAGGCGGGTGGCTGACACCGACCACACGCGGTCTAGATCCATATTTTCGATATTATCGAAGTAGTGCCCGAGCCGGATAACCCACAAACAAACCACAAATTCAAGCAACTCCACACTGAGGACGTTAAAGGCGCAGTGACCACCATGTGCGATGCGAGCGGGCATTTGGTTTCTTGTATCGGCTCCAAGGTCATCATCTGGAGTTTCGAAGACAACGAAAGTCTTGTCGGTGTTGCATTTATTGACGTGCAAATCTACGTCACGAGCATTCGGTCGATCAAGAATTTTATTGTTCTAGGCGATGCACAAAAGAGCGTCTGGTTCCTTGGCTTCCAGCTCGAGCCTGCGAAGCTCGTGCTACTCGGCAAAGACTACCAAGCGTTTGAGGTGAGCTGCGTGGACTTTATTATCGATGACAAGTCCATGTACCTGCTTGTGGGCGACACGGATGATAATTTGGATATCTTCCAATACGCTCCCTTCAGTAAGTTCTGGAATCATATAATACTTGCCATTTTTACGTCTGACACACCAAAACAAAAAAAAAAAAAAAAAAATCTACAGTCATTCGCCGGCCAGAAATTGATGCGGCGCGGCGATTTCCATGTGGGGACACAAGTGCAGTCCATGGTACGACTCCCCCAACTCACGCGGAAAGAAGAGGGATTCGAATATAACCGGAGACACTTTTGCATATGCGGTAAGAGAAAGCAATTGATTTCCTAAAATAGCCAGTCTGACAACGCCCATGCACACATACTTGTTACGCACACAGGCACGTTTGGAGGCAGTATTTCTGTCGTGTCGCCGATACCAGAGAAAACATTCAAACGGCTGAATACATTGTTTGGCCAAATCGTGAACGGCCTTCAGCATGTGGCTGGGTTGAATCCGCGCGCATTCCGGTAAGTTAAAAAGGGAAAATTGGGTGATAAGAATAAAAAGCAGACGCCTGGGACCTTAATAATTTCTCATGCCCTTTTATAGATTGATCAAGGGCCCGAAGCAACGGATGTCATCCAATCGAACCAAAGCAGTATTGGATGGTGATCTCGTCTTCCAATTTGCAGGGTTATCTGTAAGCCAGCAGAACGAGATGACCAAGCAGATCGGCACAACAGCATCCAAGATTCGTGAGGACTTGGTAGACATCGATAGTAGCATTGACCATTTCTAACGAAAAACCCTAAAAAAACAAAATGAGGTTACACAACGTGGAGTGCAAAAGCGCACTCCCCCCTTCTCTCTTTCTTTTCTGTTATACTTGAGCTTTCCTCGGCCTTCTCTTTTCTCTTTTTTACTTTCGCTCCCTTTTTTTCCCTTTTCTGCCATTGCCATCGCTACCTCATCGCAGTGGTAGATGGTCTGACCTGAACTCTGTCCCTTCCTTTATTACTTTATCAATACCGCTCTCAACAAGCAACGTCTTTTTTTTTTCGACACACGCGCGCATATACGATATACGTCGGTCGAAACACTTACCATTGGATATCCTCAACATACCCTTTTGCATATATAACAACAACAAAAACCTACGATAAAATTAAGCATGTGGATCATCTCACGAATTGTAAGATACGCATCATCATTAAATAAGGAGAACGTGTAATAATAACTCTCTTTCTCTTTCTCTTTCTCTTTCTCTATCCATCTTCGCTCTCTTACACACTCGCTCGCTTTCTCTACGTCCTTTCTGTCATACCACTTTCTATACTTAGTTTGGCGAATCTCGGTGGACACGGGCCATCTTCTTTACGATTGTAGTGCAAGCCGTTCTTGCGATAGCCTTTGAAGCTGTGATATTTGCGTATCATCAAAATGAAATCAGCATCATCGACAGTGAACGACTCGACCAAAAAGGCTTTGGTTCTGAACTCGCTACAGCGTATGCCAACGCTCGTTCACTCCTTGTCTATTTTGTTCTCTTCATGATTGCACAAATCTTCACTGTCGTTCTCGTCATTGACGCTGTAAGACGCTTTAATTTATTCTCTGAGCCACGTGTATATACTTATAGTATGCAATTGTCGTAGGTATACCAAAAGAATACGATCCAGTTAATTGCGCTCATTGTATTTGAGCTGGGCATGAGCGCCTATTCCATCATTCAGTACCACCAATCTGCAACTCTGTTCGATACGGACAACGCCAACGTCCAACTCGCGGTCGCTTATCTGGGCGACTCGTATCATGCATCCAAATGGGCCGAGATCACCATGATCGTCATCATGCTCTTGAGCTCCATCATCTTCTGTTTCCTAGCGTATAAGCTCTACCTTGAGTTTGGTTGGCATATTTACAAGAAGATTGGTGCTGATCTAACCATGCGAGGTATGTGGGACACCGATTGCCACAACATGATTCGTGTGCCATGGATGGCTGACTGACTGATATGCATGATTTACTTCCACCTGCAATAGACCGATACAAAATGTACCAGATTTTCATGATGCTCCTCAAGATCGACTTTTTCTTCTTCCTTGGCTTCTCCGTCCAATACCTTGCCTTACTGATCGTCGCATGGTGGCCCGAGGCAACCACTGCCGAAGCAAAATCAGCCTTGATTAAAGAGCTAATTGAGCACGTCATCCTCAGTTGCGTCGTGACCATCGCCATGCTCATCCTCGCCTATATTGGAGTAAGTGACCATAAGAGAGAGAGAGAGAGAGAGAGGCTGTCGCATCCGATGGTAACCGTTGAACTTTAGCTACGACGCGAGAAAAAATGGGTCATGTACCTGTTTGTTGCCATGGCAGTGACGAGCTTGGCATATTTTATCTACATGCTGGTCCAGATATCTCAAAATCCTGCTCGATTTGTGGGGTCCAAGGTTTTCTTGACCTTCTTCCGTGAGTATCCTTGATATATATTTGAACCATGACGACTGAAACTTTTCATCTAGTGTGCGTTGATTTGGTCTTGATTCTAGCATCTGTACCTGTTTCCATATTTTGTCTCCGGAACTTTGATCACGGTTTGATCAACCACAGTAAGTCATCTGCTCCTACTCTATTATTAGGTTACTATTGCTCACACACATGCCCCTTAGTTTCCCATGCAACAGGCACCGCATCTTCACTTTCCATGACACCGATAGGTCAGGAAAAGAGACATACCCAGCGGTGGTCCATTGAATAAATATCATCCTTGTTACTTACTTTTATTAAAATCATGCCACCTAATTCTTCCAACTCGTTTTTTGTAATTGGGGTTAGCTGAAATACGGCCTGAACGGCACACAATTTAAATTCGTTTTTCATTTTTCATGAGCCAGCATTCGGACAGGAACGCGAACGATCTACAGCAACAGCAGCAACAACAACGACTCATTGCCAACAAACGCGCTCATAATCCAAGAGAGAATAACGAGAATGCTGACAACGCGGACGATTTCCAAGCTTCACCTTCTGTATCCTCTGCCAAACGCTTAAAAAGCGGCACCGAGAGTGACAGTCAGGACGAAGACAATCACAAGACATGTCAGATTTGTTTCGAGACATTTGCCAACAGTGGACCTCATCGCATCACCTCTATCACTTGCGGGCATCTTTTTGGAGAAAGGTGGGCAAAGCAGACACGTTAGATTGCATGCTCGAATTTTTGTATTTATTGATGCACCCTGCTGTAGCTGCATACTCAATTGGATCAATAAGCGGGAACACACCACCAGTGCCGGCAAAGTTCTTGCCAAGTGTCCGCTTTGCAAGTACGCTTTGTTTTCAGTTACAAGTCGGCTTCCACTCACTCGATTCTGATTAGCACACCCGTCCGAAAGACTCATCTGCGACCTGTATTTGTTTCCAAAGTGATGGTCGAAGATACTACGCGCATTGAAGAACTCAAAGCTGAAAACAGTCAGCTTAAATCCGAGCTGGCACGACTACAGCATGTTTACGATGAAGAAAAGCTCTCGGCAAATCAACAAAGGGTCTGGTTCCGGAAAGAAAGACAGCAGTTTGAAGAAAGAGAGAAGGCCTACAAGACGCAGATCCAGCGACTGTAAGTAGCGTAACACAACCAGCAAGAAGTGTACTAAAGCTCATTATCAGTCAGCGAGGCGGTGCAACCGATGCTAATGAGGTCTCGGAAGAAGAGTCCAAAAAGGCTATGCAGTTTGCCAGCTTTTTCTGCAAGCCGTTAAATTACAGGTTACCAGCCGACTATAAGGTACAACGATATGAACTTGATGCTATTTATGGATTGCTCAGCAGCGCATGGTCCAGATATCCGGAAGAGCTCTGGCGATAAACGTAAAACAAGACATGCTTGTGGCGTCCGTCAGCCAGTCCCAGACACCTGCCCATGGCCTGCAAAAGATCAGTCTTACTGACACGGACCAATGCGACTTTATTTGGAATCACTCAAAAGTCGTGCGGGATATTCAATGCTCGCCTTTTGCTGATACCAACGTCCTCTCTACCGGTCTAAGCAAAGAAATGAAGTTGACATGCATCCACAGCAAGTGCGATATTGTGTCATACCCTCTCGGCAATCAAGGCTGGTCCTGTGCCTTTGACAACCGGGACAATAATCTCGTGTACTGCGGCCTAGCGAATGACACCCTGAACGTCTACGACGCACGATTTACAAAAAACGTGTTAGCACAGCTCAAAGGTCCAGCAGACGGTCCGCTCCATTCCATTGCCGTTGTGACTCACCCGCGGGACGGTCAAAAATACATCCTGTGTTCCAACCGTACCAAATCCTATTTCTGGGAATGGCACGGTCCAGAAGACTCCATCCTGAAAACGATGCCAGACCAAGGCGATGGTAAGTATGCACAAAAGCCTCATCCGAGGGCACGTGATGTGCTTTATATTACCCTTTTTTTTTCTTGTGTGCCTCATACCCAAATTATCTGTTTTACCTTCTTAGGCTACAAACCCTATTCTCTTTCTTTCAATGAGCGCACAATGTCTGTATTAGTCTCTTCACGTGGACAAGATGTCTCGCGACATGCCATCTACTCGCTCAATAATCTCCAGGAGTATGTCTGGTCTATGAATAGCAAAGGACCTCAAGCACCTCTTGCTCGGACATGCCATTATTCATACAGCGCAACCCAAAACCCTGCTGACTCCACAATTTGTTTTTCCGATCACGATTCGGTATGTATTAGTGGACAGTCAGGAGTCGAGGAAGTGTCATATCCGGAGAAGCTCAACTTGAACCTTTTTTTTTTACAGCTATCATTGTGGAACCGTGCCGGATGCGTGCAGTCGATACCCACAGGCGGGATGGTCCTTGATGTCAAGAGCGCTCAATTGGGCAACGGGCCTCTTCTGGCTGCGCTAGGGAATGACCAGCGGCTCCACCTATTTAATTACCGTTAAAACAGAAGACAGGACATGTACATACGCTTGAATACATAATACCCAAGAACCATGCAGAGGTGATACTTCATCTGAGCGAAAAGAAAAAAAAAAGCTATAATTAGTACTAGCTGTCGGGCAAAAGCGAATTTGTGCACAGACGCATATAAACTTCAATACCATGGGCAGGACTTCTATACTGGGTTGAGGTGGCAACCAATGTGGCTCGTAATTCAGAGAAGTTCAGGAGGAGCCCTTCTAAGTTTAGATATGGCGTGGCAATTCATTGTGGCTCGTAACCAGACAGAGAGCATTTTTCTTTTTCGCTACATCCCGCATTAGACCATCGTGTCACCCCACTGCTTGCACACCTCAGTTGTAATATTATTATCACACTTGACTGACCTTTTGATCCCTATCTTATTTTTTGCGTGCCTAATCTTTTTCAACCCGTCCTTCTCTTCCTCTTTCTCTCTCCCTCTCTCTCTTTTCTGTTCTGTCTCCTTCTCTGCCTGTGCGAGGGAGCACCCAGGATGCACATTGACTGAATCTCGACATTGGCCATTTCCGTTCCTTATGACAGAGCCAACTCCTGCTTATTCCATCAAAAAGCGTCGTCTCGTGCTTTTGGCGTGCCTCATATCCTCTCTCCCTACCCCCGTCCATTCCGCCAGCTCCTGCCTCTCGCTTCAGTCCTCGAAAGCCTGCAGAAGCTTCACGGGCTACTACGTCGACGTTGACTCTCTAGGACTGCAGTACCCGTACCTGGCCAATGTGTCCGACGTGGCCGCGTTTGACAGAGCGCTCATACAGCATTTCGAAAATGTACCGGATTATCTCGGTCTCATTGGTTGTACCACCAACCAAACGACCCCGAGCTATGCGCGCTACAGCCTGACGCGAATGTGCGCGCTGCTCACCCAGGACAGCGCATCCTTGGAGTGCAATTTCGCGCGCGATATTGTGCCTGCTCCCATGTGCGAAACCGATTGTCTGGCGTGGGTCAATAGCGTCGGCAACATCACGCAAAACATGTGCAATACAAGTGACTCCACCACTGCGCTGGACAACCTCGCGAATCAGTGTGAAACCTGGCCCGGTTTTAGCGGGACTGCCTCCCGATGCATCCCTGGAGCTGAGAACGAACCTGACAACTGTGGTATGCATAGATTTCATTCTCTGCAGTGAATGGATCAAGCACAGTGATGTGTTCTCTCTCTTTCTTTTTCCCCCCTTTTCCTGACCGTGTTTTCCATTAGGTTTCTTGAGCGATCATGTCGCTGCATGCGCCTACTGTCAAGACAACAGCACCGACACTTGCTGTAGGACGGCGTGTCGGCCCGCTCCGTTGGGTGCCGGTGCCATTGCTGGCATCTCGGTCGGCGGCGCGTTTGGCGCCATTTTCATTGGCGCCGGTTTGATATTCCTATATCGGAGGCGCAGCAGATCGCACCAGGGCCATGGCAAAGAAGATGTCCAGTCACTGCTGATGGGCGGAAAAAAGGATGAAGAGCAAGTCCATCACCACCCGAACACTGAACCACTCCTCACGGTCCACGCCTCTCAACAGCAGCACCAGCACGAGATGGTTCAGCGTCAGCCACCGTCTCCTGTACCATCTATGGAGATGGTAGAAGCGTTCTGCGAGACGAAGCACAACTATCCACCTCAGGCATCCGACGAACTTTCCCTGACCGAAGGTGACATTGTGTATCTTATCTTCCAGCTGGATGACGGATGGGGCTATGGTCATAACGTCATGACCGGCCAATCCGGCGTGTTTCCCCTGATGTGTGTTGCACCAGCAACGGAAGAACGTTTGGAGCAACTTTTGGCCTCATCCAGCTCGGATGCTTACTCGGCGAATGCATCAGCCACGGGTTGCAGCGAACCTTACCAACATGACAAGACCCTCGTTGAAGACGATGACAGCAGCAAGACGCCCACAAGCACGACAAGCAGCGTGCTGGCCATGCGAATGCAGAGCATTCGGGAAAATGTCAGACGGTCTATCAGCCTCTCTTCCGTGCAACGCATACAACAGAACCGTCTCTCACGGGCTGCATCATCTCCTCCACCACCCATTCATGACCCGATACCATCCTCTGGGACGTCACTGGACATGGCGTCCTCGCCTGAAACATACCATCTCTTAACTATACACGCAAACCACCATTAATCTTTTCATATATGCCTGCTCGATTTCGTTTCTGATTTATGTACCGTACCATCTTGTTTTAGTATATGTCAAATAGTTTTGCCGATATTGCCCGCCAATTCGGGATAGAGAAATTTTTAAAAATGGAAAAAAGGCAAATACTGATCTCATCTCTTTCTCTCTCTGACTCTCACTCTCACTCTCACTCTCACGACACTTCTCCTTATGTCAAGTACAATAGAACTGCAGCAGCCACCTGCTGCAGCGGTCAACAATCCAGTCAAGCGTAACAGCGTTATCAGCTTGTCCACTGAATCCGCTACGGATGTCACAAGCGAGACACAACCACCACATGTCAGCAAACATTCAGGAACAACGACCGTAACAACACACAATCAGATCCGAAGGATCGGGCAAGTCCTCAAGGCCTTGTTTAAGCAGTACTGGTTTTTGCTCGGACTGGGCATTGTGATCGGATTGGCATGGGCCTTTCCCCAGGTCGGCAAGACTGACGGTGCGATTGATGCGCAATATACCGTCAAGTGGGGCGCTGTCATTGTCATTTTCTTGCTTTCAGGTCTCGGTCTCGAAGTCAAGGTGATGCTACGTACCATTGTACGCTGGCGACTTCACCTAACGGTCCAGCTCATCAACTTTGCTCTTTTGCCTCTCACCATGTGGGGTGTGGTTCATTTCCTGATTGCTGTCGGTGCACGGATTGATACCACGGTCTACCAGGGTTGGATGATTGCTGTTTCAACTAGTACGACCGTTTCCTCCAACGCGGTGATGACGAGAAATGCAAACGGCAATGATAGCGGAGGTGAAAGAGCGCTTATCAAAAGAAAAAAAAAAAAGATAATTTTGACTCACTTCGAAGTCGCGCAGCTCTCGTCAATGCCGCATTGGGCAACATCCTCGGAATTTTTATTTCCCCTGCATTAATGTCAGGTAAACTTTAGACACCTTCTGGGAGAGGAGTTGGAAAGAAGAGGAGTCGCACTGAACGCCTGCTTTCGTCTCTCTATTGTTCCTAAGGTTTTGGGAATGATACCAGCATCTTTCCACCCGGTGACCGCGGTTCACCTGACTACGTCGGCGTACTTCGCAACCTTGGCTGCACGGTTCTCTTACCACTCGTTGTCGGTCAGGTGCTACGATACTTCTTTCCCCGTCAAGTTAAATACTTGGCCGCCAGGTTCCATTTTTCCATCATCAACAGTCTTGCCTTGCTCTGCATGGTGTGGTCTGTCTTTTGTGACGGTGTAGCGAGCAATGCATTCCGACGAATGAGTGGCGTCGACATTGTTGCCATAATTGGTATCGACATGTTCATGTACCTCTTCGGTTGCACGGCGAGCTTGCTGCTCGCCCGCCTTCCCTATGCTGGCAAGCATCGCTGGATCGATGCCTTACGCTTCTCTCGCAAGGACGCCGTAGCTATTATGGTAAATTATTCATGATGCTGCATGACCATGCAGCATACAGAATAACGAATCGACGCTAAACTAATGCGGTATCATAGTATTGCGGAGCCACCAAGACAGTGTCCATGGGTATCCCTTTGATCAACGTCATGTATTCCAGCCAAAGCTATGGTGCCGTGGGAATCCTGTCCTTACCTCTTTTGATGTATCATATTATCCAGTAAGCATCGCCAATAGTGACTACGAGAGCATGGTGACAGCCAACATACTCACCAACTTTTAGACTTTTTATTGGCAATTTTCAAGTGCCATTTCTCAAGCGATGGGTGGGTCGCGATGAAGAAGAGCGGGGCCAGGAGCACGAGCTCGCAGAAACGCAGCAGGTGCCCGTCACGTCACAACGGACGTTGCCCACCTTTACGCGACGACGACCCCCGCAATGATTTAGAACAAGAAATTAGGATGCGCGTGTATTTAATTTATATTCCCTCTGTCTTCGTCTATTGTATCAGTAGAATCCTCCTGATGATGTTGGCTATGATTCTTTTCGTGCTTTCGCTTGGGTGGTCGATGCTCCGCTTGTTGTTGTTGCTGTAGAAGGTGCCATTGTTGACGCAATCGGTGTTTTCGTTCTGCAGTATTTATATCGCTGGCGGGCACACCCTCGGTATCGCCTTCATAACCAGAAGACGGGGTGGGGATACCACCCTGATACCTTTCTTGATCGGACAAGGACGATGTGGACGAAATCGAATAAGGGATTGTTATGTTAAAAGCACATGTGGGCGACTGTGGTGGTGGGTTCGAGGTGGAAGAGGTGGAATTATTGTGGCCAACTCCAGTGCTGCCAACCGTGCCGTTTCCGGTCACTACTCGATGCAGTAGAGTCTGCTGGGGTGGGATCTGGGCACAAGGAACACCCATTACACTATCATCCTCATCACCCGCAGACGAGGCGGATGCCTCGACGCCCGACTCGGACTCGGAGATGTACATCGGATGCGGCAACGGTGAGCCCTTTATTGACGAGCTGCTTGACATGCGAGGGAATAAGAAAAAGCAGAAAAGAGAAAATGAAAAAGGAAAAGAAGCTCAAAGAACTAATGCGTGAGGATCGCGCGCGACCCTCGCCACCATTTCTGGTTTCTCTCGTTTTCAACCTGCTTTTGGTCCAACATTCAGCCAATCGGTAGCTTTATTTACATGCTCCGAGTCCTCTGCGCTTAAATCGAGATGAAATGCCCATTGGCTGATCCGATCAAATTGTACATTCTATGCACATCCCCTTCACGATTCCCCTGTCTCTCTCTCCCTGACATGGCCCCAAACATCGCACATAAAACGGCATTCTATCCTATAACGGCAAAAAGGCTGGCTGAATCAACCTATACCTCTATTAGTGCAGTGTTCTACCGTAAGCTTATGGTAGCTATGTACGGCCGAATGTAAGAATGCACCAGTCCACTTACTCGTTAATTATGACATGGAATAAATGAGTATGGCGTGCGCATATGTGTGCAAGGTGTGTGTGTGTGTAAGCTGGTGCTTAGATTAAGCTCATGGTTGCGATGAAAGCCCTCCGTTCTTAATAACCAACCACAAAGGATACTCCCGCATACAAAGGTTTCACCTGCGCACAGCAACCATTTGACGATGCCGATCAGACAACAACTTGTTGCATAAAATTTGAGCTACGCGCATGATACACAAATATTCTGGACGATATGGCTATACATAGTAACGGAACTTATGGGAGAACGTCTCCATACTTTCGAGCAGAGAGTAGCATTGATAAATACCTCTCGGCTAAATGGCCTCTGACAACCGACTGCAGTGGGAGTTTGCCACATAAATGGTGGGCATCCCGCAACTTTACGCATTTCAACACAAGCTATGACTGGACTCATAACATTTGGAGCATACATTCTTCGTAAGAGCTGGTACGTGATTTATTATACATAAGCATTAGAAAGGAGGCGTTGGGATTCTGATACATTGTAAAAATCTGCAAATGGAGGGGATCATCATGCGATCATGCAATTGAAAGGCCGACACACATCATGGCAAGACCTCGTATCGAGCATTGTGCTGGGTACGATTGCTGAAGAAGCTAAACGCGAAAGCCGCAGACAGTCAGAACGTGGCATTCATGGATCCATCCCACTTACTAGTAAATGATGATACCAAGCACGGGAAAGAAGAAGATGAGGAGCGACCAGCCAATCTTGCCCCCGACCGTGCGAGTGGAATTGAGCACTTCAAAGATGGCGATAAGATCGAGAATGAGGACGACGAGACCAAGGAAACCGCCGCTGTAGGACAGCATGTTCTTGTCGATGGGGCTCATGGTGTTGATAGGACTCATGGCTTAAGTGTGAGGTATGAGAAAAAAAGAAGTGTTCTTGCAAGATGAAATTTTTCCTCTGATCTCTTTATTTTATGCTGGGCTGACGTCAGCCAGTGGTCAACCCGCACCGAATAAGAAGCTTTTTCTCAACTCCCAAATCCGCACGTACAATTGGGAAAATAACATGAACTTCCTGACGAATTGCGTGTACTCGACGAGTCTGCTTTTGATATAAATATGAAACGCTCAAGAGCCTGGTCTAATAAAGGTGCTCGTGCTATTGTTGCCAGGCCTACTACAAGAGCAAATACAACGCCTATTGGGTTCTATCTCTGTCTCGGGTTCGATTATCGTCGGCGTAAAAGAATGTAGACCTGCAAAGAAGAGAAAAGCTGCTGGATGTATAAGCTTCGGGACGGTAACGGGTAACTACATTAATCACCTAAGAATGACTCTTGATGAAATGGACAAAGCACTCATATATATAAGGTCACAATATTGTGGTGGATCATGCACCCATCCACACGCATGAAACATGAAGAATTATATTGAATATCTAGAAAATAGATGTATTTAACCTTCCTATTAACTCTCCTGAGCTGAACCCAATCGAGCAATTCTGGGCAGTGGCAAAAGTAAATTTAAGCATCATAGGTATTTGCAAGAAGATACTTTGTTTCAGAGGAGTACAGAAGCCAGCAACAGCCTGAAACAAAGCCATTAAAAGTGTTCGTCTCGCATTCTTCCCAGCGTTGGAATAAATGTCGAAGCAGACAGCCTATGTAATGACCCAAACAGCTAACAATAAGAAAAAAAAAAGAGGCGTCTAAGGCTAAAGTACCAAAAGGCCGCACAGGCTGGCTAACTCGAAATAGATGTGCATTGCTTGGCAAACATGAAGAAATTTATGATGGTATGGTCGCGAAATGTGGTTAAGATATTGTGGATTGAGATTAGGTAGATCGGCGTTTGGGGCTCATGCGACAGTCGAAGCGGGACAACAGATCATCGTTTTCAAGCAGATCATCGCGTGTGTATAGCTCGAGTGTTAGACCTTGGTCTACAACCAGTTCTTTGATCTGCGGATATCGCCTATGAATATCATGATGAATATCGTAATACTGCTCCCTCTTTTTCTACTTTTCTTACTGGAAGAAATCTCGAATATCGTTTGGTTCGGTACTGAGGCCAGCATAATCAATGACGACCAATCTGATCGGTTTAAACTTTTTGTGCAGCATTGCGCGCAATTCTGTATAAAGCATTAAGCAAATGGACGCTCAACCAAGAAACCATTATTACCACTCATATCACCGAGCTGGGAGAGATATAGACTTTGGTGCAAAGACATCTCCCCTGCAGTCGCTTCACCGTGTTGTGTAACAAGTTGCGCCTTTGGCCAAAACGTTCTTTGCCTGGTGATTTCCGGGCATAACCGACATTCGTCATCGGGTGGTTGTTGAGATGGGTGCGATATTTGTCAAGATTATTCATAACGTCTATCTCTGCAGAAAAAACCTGAGTACCATTATTCTTAATATCTGCTGATCTATATCCTTACCCAAGTATTTGTCTTGAAGCACCCATATATGACGACCTTCGATTCGTATTCCATGATGTCGTTTCGCCTGGCGCGCACCCCTAACCTAGCAACGGGATTCTTGGTATCCTAAATCCATGATTAACGTAATCCTGAGTCCAGGATAAGCCCAGATGCTGGGTTTGTTCAGCTATCGCTCAATCTGACGGGTGGTATTTGTAATAGGACCAAATCTTCTCTCCAAGATGTCCTTTAATTTGGCTGAATCCACAAACAGATGCTCGTACAGATTTGCTTCTGCGGCTGGTGGCAAGGTGGAAGACATTACTTGCTGTAAGTGCCTGAGCGCCTCGTCCTTGTCAATCCTCGCTATCATTACAAGATGCATAAGTGTATATAAAAAAAAAAAGAGGAAACAAATTTACCACAGTAATCTGGAGCAGAATTAAGAGGTGTGCCACTGGATGCTGAATCACTGCGTTCCAACGTCGAGACTCAGTGGACATCGATGTCTTTTTGGATTTCTGTGCTATCTAAAAAATCAAATATGAATTATGAACAAGATTACTTACGCGAACAAAATGGTACCTTTGCTGGGATACGTGATGTAAGCGTATGAATTCATTTACTGCACTTTTGTATTAACGGCAGTTGGGTGAACGCCATTGCTGTCGTGGTCGGCAGCGAGGTCATAAACCCTAGATATCCGGGACACGGGCAGCGCATCACCATTTAAAAGGGTCCCATAAAAAAAAACGCGCGTCATTCTTGAATACTGCCTTCCATGCTCCTTTCATAAGCATCGACAACAGCTTTTGGGGTCCCTGGCAAGTGCTTGTCATTGATTTTAATGTAGTAGGGAGAGGCAAGGTTGGCGCGGTCTTCATCCAATACTCTGGACTAGTGAGTTGAGACAGAGGGCGTTGGCTGTGGCTTGAAGGTGTGCTTATTCTTCCCTTTCCTACGACACAGTACAAATTGAAAGGCAAACAATGAAAATAAGATCAGCACCAGGGCTGTTTTGCTATTATCTGTCTTCATACCTTCCCATCGACGTTGGACTACTGTTTGCTCTTGCTTGGCTGCGCGAAACAAAAAAAAGAAAGTTTAGGATATCAATGTCTGGGCGGCTCTCGCGATACACCGCTCAACTTACAAGACCGGGAGCTGCTAAGTGTTTCCGTGGCTGTGATTGCGAAAAGGGAGGAAACGTCTTGACACGGTTCTTTACTCGCTCATTTGCGCGCAATCTCCAATGAGTCATGAAGACTTGTTAAAGCGCACTGACCATGTGAGTGAAGTCGTGTTCCTGGCGGTGGAAGAACAAAGAAGCAAAAAAGCCGTTTTGACGAGCGGCATAAATGGATTGAATTTCCCACAGACAGTTACGTCATGAAACGCGTGTTATAAAATGAGAACAGGCGGCACCCAGAATATGAAAGGACCGCTCTTTGTCGTGCGCAAAACAAAAGGAGGCTCCTCCACCCTTGAGGATGGAATGGGAGACCTATTTCCTAAACGCCATAACATACCACCATCGCAGCTGAAGTCGATCTCGCAAGATGAAATTGGTCTGGACCAAACAAGCATACGAGGACGAGCGCATCATTCGCACACAGCGCTCATCTGGATGGTGCAATCTTGTACAAAAACCGATGGAAAGGCCCCAGTCCTAAGGTCGACACAGGGGAGCCGTACGAAAACCTGAACGGCCACGAACGCATGAACCACTATCCCCGCATAATAGTGGACCTCAAAAACGTAAACGCGGAACAATCAAGTCGTGCACTAAACGCATCAAGAACTGAACATACAGTACGCGTCTCTTCTCAAACGATCAATACGTAATCCCCTCATTTGATTCTCACAGTTTTCTTTGACTGTTTATTCTGTCACCTCAAGTGGAGCATTCCCTGAACAACAATTGAACACAACGATTCAGCGTGCAACTACTTCAGTAATCGCAGTGACGTTTCGATGGCGTCAGCATCCGGTGGCACACCTCTTTATTCTGCTCCAGATTGCTATGGTAAATTTGTTTCCTCATTTTTTCCTTATCATGACCGAGCTGGTACTAGTTAACAGACGTGTCAGCAACATCGTGGTTAGTCAGCTCATTGGTATGGGCTCACATACTTTCTGGCATCCCTTTATCTGATTTCCTTGTTTTCTTTCTTTGTCAGGGCAACATGCTATCGATCAGTATGTGTCAAGGCCCACAGAATGGCTGGACTTCTGGTAGTTCATACATGCTTTACACGACCCCATCTGCACGCGACGGGGATCATCTGCCGATCCTGGTGGAAGTACAATACGCCGCAAATATGGCTTTTTACCGTCGGTTGATTGGCGATGGGTTGTCCGTCACCAAGTAGCGCTTGGCGGCACCAGTTGTGCTGGTTATTGTAGTTCACAACACTACTTGTATCAACTTCCAGTATCAACTTCAAGGCTCCTCACGGCAACTTTTTCAAAAGTTGCGCCACCAACTCGCTTTTTTCCCTCGATTTTTTACTCGAAGGGAGATTCAGGTTCAAGTTTCAAGGACCAGCTTCAAGTATCAACTTCAAATATCAACTTCTAGTACGGAGTTGACGGACTTAGCAACCATCTCCGAAAATCATCCATTCCTTCTGGAGTTACCTTGCATGGGCTGGGCATAATCGTGCTATGTCCTGAACGCCTGCTCCATCTCTGCGCATATCAAGGACATGCCTCTGAATACTCTGGTGTCACTAGGCCATTTTGTCCTGCAGCAGAAGCCGTCCCTGCGCTACGTGGATAGGAATGACGATGCCACTGTCCGGCATTTGTACTCGATTGCACAAGAGCTGTTTGGTGAAGATGCACAGAACCAATCCAACCCGTTGTATTTCCGACAGTAAGTGCACGAGAAGTGCCGCAGTACTAAAACGGTTCTGTGCGAAGATGTTCCTGATGTCGCCGCAAGAAAGCGAACCATCGATTGCCTGAACGAGACCAGGAGACAATGACAGCTGCTGTAAAGTGTCAAGTCCCATCAGGCACTGAGAGCGGATAGGTTACAGCCACTTTCCTATTACATCCGTTTGTTGACTCTTCTTTTGCTGCCTCCACCTTTTTTCTTGTAATTGCTCTACCCTCCACCTTTCTTCCCGTAACCACCTCATCCTCCATGTTTCTAATACTGTATTTCCTTTAAATATTCAATATAATGGACATGAGATTCTCTTTTATTTTTTCTTATTTTTGTCAACTTCAAAGTATTTTCTGTTCAATCCTCATATTTTAGAAACAGTATAAATAGCTAAGTAGTTTTTGTCTCAAATAAAATAGTCAACTGCACATTTACAAATACAAAGCAACCTTTTAGCTTATATTATCCTTTGCCTCCGTTGGAATCGCCTACTCCACCGATAGCACAAGTCGCCCCGTTATTTCTTTTTACACACACACACAAGAGACGTAACATACCTCTTTGTCTATTCTCTCCATTTGTATAATCAAGAGACGCATATTCCTCTTTGATTCCCTTGCTGTCTCTATTTTCTTTTCTTTTCTTATCCTCGTACACGTTAAACACACACCTTGTGGTTTGACTGGTGCTCTTTACATATTCCTC
The DNA here is from genome assembly GCA_000697355.1 of Syncephalastrum monosporum B8922. NCBI lineage: Eukaryota > Fungi > Mucoromycota > Mucoromycetes > Mucorales > Syncephalastraceae > Syncephalastrum > Syncephalastrum monosporum. The sequence goes on from JNEN01001256.1 coordinate 156,076, forward strand.
TTTTTTGAACTTACCAACCAACACCCCCCCCACAATGATTCACCAGGCAACGCCTATGGGTCCAACAAGGACTGACAGTTCGTGTAGCAGTATTACGCTCATCTGCTACAGTTGGGAGAATCTTTTTGCGTTGTGTAAAGCCAGAGCAAGTTTCAATACATACTCTTGGCGTTTTATCGACACAAAAAGCAAAAGCGCTAGAGTGGGACAGAGTGAAGATTAGAGTGGGGACTAGAGTGAGGTTAGAGTGGAGACTTCGAATGTAGTCCCCAAGTACAAGAGAACTTGAGCCTAGAGTGCTGTGATCATCTTTTGAATATTCCAGATAACTGGGGTTTTTTCTGTATATAATAGCTACAGTATCTCTACCATGTCCATACTCCTTTATCGTCTCGCTTGGAGCCTTGGAGGGTTGTGGTGGGAAAACTAGCTTCACATGTGAAATACGCGGTCGTGGGAAGGAAATAATCATGCCACTTCTATGAGCAGATGGTGATACTTCACTTGTTGAAATGTACAAAATCCTGCAAGGAATGTCAGAAACTTCAATATTGTGAAGAACGGATACAATCCTTGGCGTCCGATTCGAGCATACATACCTGGAGATCACTGGGCCATTGACCTCGCGGTACCATTATCCACGCCTTCGAGAGGAAAACAACCAGCTGATGGTGCTCGTTGATCTGTGAACGATTTTGTCGCCTGATACCCATCATAGATCAGCAACCACATACGATCGCCAGCACGCTTGCACAAGTATTCTGTGACTTTGGGTTACCTCGCATACTGCAATCAGACAACGGCACTGAGTTCGTGAACGATCTGATGAAGCGTTTTAAAAGAGCTGCCGGCTTCGACCACCGCCTTGTATCTCCTTATCATCCCAGAGCTAATGAAGTGACTGAAACGTGGATCCATACATGCACGCGCGCAGTCAGAAAAGGAGTTGAAAGTAGCATACGCGACAGCATACGCAATTGGGACTTGTACACACCCTGCCGTGCAACTCGCTGTGATTGCGAAAAGGGAGGAAACGTCTTGACACGGTTCTTTACTCACTCATTTGCGCGCGATCTCCAATAAGCCATGAAGACTTGTTAAAGCGCACTGACCATTTGAGTGAAGTCGTATTCCTGGCGGTGGAAAGCAGAAAAGCCGTTTTGACGAGCGGCATAAATGGATTGAATTTCCCATAGACAGTTACGTCATGAAACGCGTGTTATAAAATGACAGCATGCAACACCCAGAATATGAAAGGAGGCTCCTACACTCTCAAGGATGGAACGGGTGACCTACTGCCTAACGCCATAACATACCACCATCTCAGCTGAAGTCGATCTCGCAAGATGAAATTGGTCTGGACCGAATAAGCATACGAGGTCGAGCGCATCATTCGCACACAGCGCTCACCTGGATGGTGCAATCTTGTACAAAAGCCAATGGAAAGTCCACGGTCCTAGAGACGACAGAAGGGAGCCGCACGAAACCTGAACAGCCACGAACGCATGAACGCACTATCCCCGCATAATAGCAGTCCTCAAAAACGTAAACGGGGAACAATCAACTCGTGCACCATCAAGAAAGACATCCAACAAACGCATCAAGAACTGGACATCTATTTTCAAACGTCCAAGGGCCTGGAGTGGGGTGATGTGGTATCTTACTATAGATGGCGGAAATATATCTGGTGGATAAGCAGAATGGGGACTTCTACTTGTGACCGTATTGTAGAATACATTTTTATAAAACAGGGGCCCGGTGATAGAAATCCCCTCATTCGATTCTCACCGTTGTCTTTAACGTTTAGTCTGACACCTCATGATTTTTTGACAGCAAGTGCAAGAAGTGTGCAGCAAGGTCCAAACGGCTCTGTGTGAGGATGCTCTTGATGTCGCCGCAAGAAAGCGGACCACCGAGTGCCTGGAACAAATCCTCAATTTCGTCAACGACAAACAGGAGACAGACGACGCCAGTGACTGGCAGTCTGCTTAGAAGTACTACGATGACAACGGCTGCTACAATTGGGAGAATACTTTTGCATTGAATAAACGCCAAGTCAGAGTTCCATCGATCCAAAGCCCAAAAAGCGCTAGTTTTTACTGTACACGATGTCAGACGCTGCCGCGAGATTTAGAGCCCAAATTAAGTCATACGTATCGTAGGGCGGTATCTCAAGAGCTCTTCCCTGCGGTTGCACGTTGCACTCCGCAGCTCCGAACGCATAATTGACGTGAAACAACTCTTCGTCTCGCGAAATTATACCTTTCAATGTACCTTCGCGTTTATGTTCTACGGAAGCCTTATTGCGTTCATTCTTGCCAGTACAATGCTGAGATAGCAAATTAGAGTGTCTATGTGTATCTTCAGGTTCGAGCCATGCCTGAGTGCGGCAGCCTGTTAAGACCTGCATAACATTGCTTGGGCACTTGAAACTCAGGACACCAATTGTAACTGACTGACTGAACCCTTTTATACCACACAGAAGACAGCTCAGTGCAGAGATACACAGAATTTGAGCAGAAGACAGCTCAAATTTTATGTAAGGTAACTCACGACGACGTTGGGGATTTTATGCAAGATATGTGCCATGAGGCGATCACCTGGAGTGCATCAAAGTGTGTGCCTCCTCCCTTGACACACTGGTAAAAAGACTTAGACAAACCATCGTCCAGGCATGATTCTAACCCTTTATCCATTCTTCCTAAAGCAGAGCGCACCCATAGCACTGGTTCAGAATTAAGCCACAAACCGTGAGTAAATAAATAAAGTGCTGCGGCAGACACGTCCTTTTTCCTTCATCTTTCTTTTTTGTAGTTTGCTGCGCAGCACGAGGATGGACGTATCCAGAGAGATGTCTGACACGAAAAAAGCAGTTCAACTCTAATTTCACGATCACCGTCTCTCTGTTGAGCCAAGCCCTCATTACGACAACACCCACGATTGACGTATCCAGAGAGATGTCTGACACGAAAAAAGCAGTTCAACTCTAATTTCACGATCACCGTCTCTCTGTTGAGCCTAGCACACCCGCTGTGCTTAGAAAGTGACCCTGCTACTCATGATGATGTCGTTTTCACCAAGTTTAAATCTTGGACAATTCCTATCTGAGTCATAGCAGTATTTGCATTGTAAGGTGAGCCATGTAGACAGCATATATACTTGCATATATACTTTCCTGAAATCATAAATAAACCGTCCTTTCCGGGAGCCAAAATTATCCAAGAAGTAGGCAGCAGAGCCCACGCAGATGTAGCCTGCCCCTCTATAGAGAGAGTGATGTGGACTGCTGGGCAAGACTGTAGGGTGGCGGCCCCTTCAGCGACTTGGCCGTTTCGCCCCTGGTCAAGACGACCGTGATGGGCAAGAGCAATGGGCATCGGTTCGGCTGGGCAGGTGTGACCACTCGAGGCTGTCAAAGCCGGCCGATGGGGTTTTGCTCCCCCCCCCCAGCCTTATTCTAGTCCTTTCTTTTTTCGTATGCCTTCCTCCTCAAGCTCGCTCTTTGCTCTGTTCTGCCACCCCTCTACCAGCGGCTGGCATTGAATGACTACAACGCAGCTTTGTCTGATGCTGTCACTTACAGTATCTGGTGGGTATTCGTATGGTATAGTACTTCTCCTGAAGAAGAGTGACATGTCTCGAAGACGCAACTGGAGTCCAATTTCCCACATTAATACGGGTGCCAAGTTGTTTACCCGACTCGCTAACAATCACTTAAATCAGGTTCTGCCCAAGAGCATGTCTTCTGTGCAAACGAGTTGTATGCACGGTCGTTTTATGGCAGATAACGGACTTTAAGCCAAGCTACTCATGGCTGATATCGGTTTGATGCTTGGTAAAAATGTGTACGATTGCGTATATCCCCAATATCTCAATCGAGTCATACTTTTGTCTGGCAGTTTGCGAGAAGATATCCCTTTGTCTCCCACCCTATTTAACCTGGAAATAGAGCCTTTCCCCAGGGCTTTCCTAACTTCGTTTAGGATAGTGTAAAGTCGGTCAGATGTGTGCACTATTACATATATGCTTTGAAAGCTATGTGTGAGTTAAATCATGCGCAAAAGAAAATTTCAAGGGAAATCTGACACCCGAAGACTTCCGCACACTGGAAGCGTGAGAACTGACAAGACCCTCATGTGCGACAATAGATATAGCTCGGTCACAGCCGACTCATCTTATCAAATCTCAAATGAGTATTCGATGAAGTCAAACAGATGGCTGTACTGTATCCATGCTGTCATAAAAATCCTTGGAGATGCATTCCTTGCTGTTATTTCAACCTCCCATTTTTGGAAAATTTATCCTTTTTAAACCTACAGAGTCCTAGAGTCTTGGCCGCCGATACAGGTACTCAATACATTGATCTCAAGAAGCCGAACAAAGCTTCTCATGGGAAAAAGTGGAAGTGGAAGAAAAGCAACCCCCCATGGGTACTACCTTATAGGGCGAGCATCATTGGGGTGGGTGGGAATGCAAAACAAGATCGAAACTGTATCAGCTTTTAGCCAGCGCTAAATACTCATATCTTATCTTATATTCCGGTTGATGTTTTATCAGGCTGCTTTAAGCGCAAACTTTCTTTTACGTTTCCTCCAATGGCGGACGGCTTTCTCTCATCGATTTGTCACAGTATTTCCGAGCATTGTAACATTACTTCATCCAATAGTAGGGCGATTAAGCTGTTTATGGCGAAAGTAGACCATGCGGTACAATGTATAAAAAAGTATTGACAACATTTCTCATCCACGGATATTTTGGCTTGTCTCCTTTTTATTTACTAAATATTACGATGGAGAAGAAGTCTTGTGTGAAGGTATATCACAGAACGTTGAGCTATATTATACTTTCGAATTGACAAGTAGTCTATAGAAAAGTGGCAGCGACGGTGATCCGTCGAAAGATCACTCAGTCGAGCATCTCGAGACAAATTCGCTCGACTATGATGCCCAGCGCCTGCAGGATCTCGGATACAAGCAAGAGTTCAAACGTGAGATCAATCTTTTTGTACAAGCTGGATTTTCCTTCTCGACAATGGCTGTTTTACCGAATTGGTTCGTATTATATCTGTTGTACGCTGGGCAGCCGATTCACATTCTTATTGTCCATTTCCCAGGCTTGTAGGATTTGGTCCTGCTATAAGCGCCGGTGGACCTAGCTCGCTCTTTTGGGGCTGGTAAGTCACGAATTGGAAGATGGTAGCTACAGCAAAACTCACCCACATCACCTTGTTGTCTAAAGGATCGTCGTTACGCCGTTCGTTTTCTGTATAGCAACGTCAATGGCAGAAGTTATCTCAGGTGTGCGGGAGGGGTGTGTGTTCTGCATTTGCAAATATTCATAATTTTGTTATATAGCATATCCTTTGGCAGGCGGTATCTACTCATGGTGCTATGTCTTGAGCAGCAAAAAATGGGGTCCTTGTGAGTATTTAGCATCTACCAGCATACACATGCAGCAAGTGCTCATACGTTCCATAGACATGTCGTGGATGGGTGGCTATATGTACGTCACAGGTCTAATGGCTGCAAATATGACATTGGCTTGGAGTGCTGCACAGTATATATACGGTAACGAAGCAAGTGACATTATAGCAAAGACATTATGCTTATCCGTCCAAAGGTCTCGCACAATTGTGCTCTGGTTTTAGCAACTCTTCCACCGGAGCTTACGTTGGCTTGTATTGTGCGATGATGATCCTCGGAACAGTCTACAATTTTCTTGGAATGCGAGCTTCCAGTTGGCTCAACAAATTCATGGGTAGTTCACAGTTCTGTAAACGATAAGCAAGATTGATGTTGCTGACATGACGATCTCGATAGTTGTCTGGGTCTTGATTGGTACAGTTGTTGTTATCATCACCGTTCCCGGTATGCCAAGGCTCCAGCGATATGGGACTTAGTATCTAACATATATGTCTACGTAGCCATGGCTCCTTCACATCACGATGCAAAGTGGGTCTTTACCGAATTCATTAATGATACCGGTTACAGCAACCCTGGCTTGGTCTTCCTTTTAGGTCTCCTACAGGCTGGGTGGACCTTGGTAAGGCTCGAGGAACTTATTTTGCACACACCCTTACTATTCAGTGTAGGTTGGCTACGAAGCTGGCGCGCAGATAGTGGAAGGAACGAAGAGGGCAGACGTCACGGCCCCCAGAGGCATTGTTGTCAGCGTTTTCGGCGCTGGTATCCAAGGATTTTTGCTCATTATCTCCGTCTTGTTCTCCATCCAAGATGTCAACGAACTTATCGACGCTGACTTGACCGTGACAGTATTTTTACAGCGCGCGGTGGGCAATTCGGTGGCAGCCTTCTTCCTGGTGGTCCTCCTCGTGGCTCAATTCGGATCACTCTGCAACTCGATCCTCGCCACTGGTCATCTCTTCTGGGCAATGGCACGTGACAACTGTATCCCCTATGCCAGCTTTTGGTATAAGCTCAGTGATAAGGGTCGGATTCCTGTCCGAGCCCTGTTTCTCCAATTGATTGTCTCAATCATTGTCATTATGCCGGTAATTTCCTGGTCTTACCGATGTAAAAGTGATATAAACTCATCCCTTGAGTTATAGATTTTTGGGACAGAAGTATACTGGGAAGCCATCATGAGCACAGCAGTGATTTGCATCAACGTTTCTTATGGTAATGTACTAAAGTGGTAAGTATACATCTGACACTGATATATACCTGCCCTAGGCCTTCCGTTGCTATGCAGGCTTATATGGGTGCGACGCGATATGCCAAAAGGCCCATTCTCGCTCGGCAAAATGGGTATCGTGCTCAACTATATCAGTGTATGCTGGATCATCTTTTTTATGGTCATTCTGTGTATACCATCCTCCTTTCCCGTTTCGCCGGAGACGATGAACTGGTCGTGTCTGATGATTGGCGTCGTCTTCTTGTTTGCAGAATGCTTTTGGCTTATTTCCGGAAGGAAAGGCTTTAAAGGGCCCATGCAGAACGTCGATGAAGATTAGTAGAGCACGCGTAGATAACATAACTGTTATCATCTGTATATATCTATATCTATATATATCTATATATAATAAAAATAGTGTCTTGTATCCATGCAGTTACATAAGCAGGAGGCTGGTGACTCGGGTCCAATTCCCGTCAGGGCCTCTGGCAAAGTAGGCCACTTTGAAACGTGAGCGGTACCTGACGTAAATCTTCATCAAGTTCTTTTTCCTGTGACATTTGGTAAACGCAAACCGTGTGATAACAAAGTAAGCCAATGAAACCTATGAAACGCGAAAAGTACTTGACGCCAGTTCCAGTCAGGGTCATTTTCTTTGCGTTCTTTTTCCGTTGGCAGTCGCGGTTTATGTAATCGCATGAAAGTCGATCAATGTGAGCTGTCTCATCAAGACAACTGTTTTCTTCCATGTCTACTTTTCTACTTTTCTTCTTTACTCTGATCAAGTCTTCCTCCTGGCAGGTACATACGAAAGGATTTAGATTTAGCTACAAGTTATAAATCAATCAGCGCAACATAGACCCCACGAGTTCCACCAAGTTCCTCTGCCACCGGTTGCCCACCGCAACTGCATCGGTGTGCATGATAGTAAGTTGTCGCGTCAAGAGTACGTGATCTTGGATATCAATAACCTTCTTGCGATGTATACTTAGCTTGCGATCTTCTTTCCCGCCTCTTCTTTCGTCTTCTCCGTTCGCACCTCTTCCTCTCCGCTTCCTCTCCCTCTTTCTTCCCCGTTTGCGTCGTGCTAGCCTAGGCGGTCGGCAGCCGGAACCACCGTCAAAACATCTCTCATAGACATCGCCTCCGCGCGAAATGTCTGCTCCCCGGCCACCGGTAAATGTTTTGCAACCTGGTAATTTGTCACTGTGACTCAAATGTGCATTCAGCTTAAGTGAGTCGGAGGCAGCGCGCCGTGAGTGCGGGTTAATGACCCTAGCTCCGGCCGCTTAGGTATGTAAAGAAAATGAAGGGTAGTCCACGAGAACTAATTTCGGAACGAAATTTTGTAGGCTAGTTATACGATACTACTCACGTTACTAGGTTGGCGTAATCCATAAGTACTGCAAAAGAATATATGTTACTTCACCCAACTGTATCATGTGTCTATATACATAGTATCTCACCCATTTAATGCCCTACTTGTGAGAGGTATTGCATGCATTCAGATTCTAACTAGTGTAAAGAGTACAGCTTTGGTTTGTAAAATACAAACAACATGAGCCTCCAAGAATTTGTCCATCTTTCCTTCTTTCCCAAAAGATTGTCCTTCGATGCCGAACCAAAAAGGTCTGTTCTTTGTGTGCGTCCTTTCCTTTGTGGTATGGATGTGCGCTGCGGATACATCCTCTTCTTATTTATCCGCTGTTTTCGATGACACGACCGGTATGATAATATTTTTGTTCTGCACCGCATCCTTCGGTGACACATTGAACTTTTTATAGTTAGCTCGGCTTCGTCTGCATTGGAAACAATGCCTGGCAGTACAAGTAGCAAGGAGACATATGAGTCACTGAGCGTTATAGACGGAGATGATATGCTTCGGGCAGCAAGGCTGGCAGAGACGGCAAAAAAAGCGGCAAAAGGTGCCCAGGCGACCTCGGAAGTTTTGCCAGATTGGGAGGAACACGGCGAAGCAGCGAATCCCAGTCCGCCTCAGCAGGATGAAGAGTCAGCGACGCATAAAGTGGCAGCCATTGCAGGCGGTTTATCCGGCGCAGGTGTGGCTGCTGCTGTCGCCATTGGTTTCCTCGTCTGGCGATCCCATTACCCTAGTGACCGTCCTCCAAAACCCGACATCTCGATTGCTCATCCACCCGATTTCGACCCTCACGAAGAGGATCTATCGCAATGGGAAACGCGTCAGAAAGCCCTGGACACTTCGGTAAAAGAATTTGGTACAAATTCCCTACAGAATCTGGAGAAAACATGGTCTGCCGCATCGTCGAGCTCTTCTTCCACAGGAAAAAGCCTGTCAAGTAAGTTCCCGTGATTTTCTTACTCTCCTTTGGGGCTGACAGATCTATCAGAGACAAGTGAAGAGCAAAATAGCGTCGGGGGGAGTACCACCCTCAGGCATCAGACAACAGAACGAACCGCATGCCAACAAGACTATGCAGCTACGACAGCCTTTCTTCAGCGAGCTCGAAAAACCATGGCAACCAACTCACGACAACAACCGGATGCTTATCCAGACAAAACGGTCGTCCCGCTCAATATTTTTGATCAACAGACATCGGGCTCCTCTGCAGAGCACACTCCACTGAGCACAGCCATTCTTGCCCGTATCGACGCCGCACTGCATGCTGAAGATGCCCGTTCTTCGTCTGTAGCAGAATCATCCGATGACGTGGCCACGCAAAAAGCGGCTGCCCAAGTCGTCCTTCAAAGAGCCATCCATGCGCTCGCCAATGCAGCCGAGGAATCTTCTGCCGCCATTCTTCATCAATTGAACTCTATCGCTGACGCAACGCGATCGAGCGGGGCTTACTCGGATGATAAGGTGTATCTGCGTGAGGAGCAGAAAGCAACAATCATTGCGCTCCGGGAGCTTAATACCATTGCACGTGAGACGCAGGGTCAGCCTTCAATGATACCCGAGCATGTGTCCTTTATGGACGCACGTTTATCGCGACGGACGTCCATAGAACTCCAAAAGATGATTCACGAGCTGCGTGCGAGCAACGTCGAGCTCATTGCTTCACTTGCTCGACTCCACGCGTCGCCTCGCTACGACGAAGCAGCTGGCACCAGTACGAGTAGTGACTCGACGCGCAGAATGAAAAACTATCCATCTATACCCGAGCCCGAGCAGCAACCCAATGGAACGGGCAGGCGAGCAGAGAAGAGAAAATTGGCGACGCCGGATGAGACCTTTGGTATGACGTCGGCATCCCCACCCTCCACCTTCATTGGTAAGCTTGTGCGGCAACGCCAGCGACCTACCTCTGATTTGGAGGCCGGTGGTGAACCAGGCAGTGACCCAACACGCGTGCCGTTAAACCTGCATGCGACAGTGGTACATCGGGCAGCGGACGCGGTCATGCGACGGCGAGGCACAGACCACCTCCAAGGCTTGGCGAAGTTCCTGCATTATCCCAGAAATGTCGAGACAGAGCCAGTCGATCCAGCCCGTGTCCCTGTTGAGCAACGCGTGCTCAACAATAAGCCGTTGACGCCCTTCGACTTACCGCCAACGGCGTACTTACCACTCCAAAACACACCTTTTCGACTCGTATCCAGGCAGAGCGTCATGGATGATCCCGTCCTTCGGCACGGTGTCCATGATAACGCTGGCTATTGATGATGCGTGCTGTACATAGCTCTCCTATTATATCTGTAAATGTTTGCGTTGTAGTTACTAAAGACATAATATCTATATCTGAAATTTGCCACGATTCGGATGTTTTTTTTTTTTTTGTTATACATACAGCATGTCCCTGACAGGTGACTGTCACACACGAAAAAAGGGCGACAAATTTCACGCGTCCGGGAGCGCGTGCGCGTTTCTCCACTTTGCACAATGATCACCACGGCGGACGAGGATGTCGACATGAAGGATGTTGACGTCAAATTAGAAGTCAACGAAGAGAACGAGCAGAACAGCCTGACTCCCCAGGAACAAAAGGAGAAGGAGAAGCAGGAGTGGATCAAGCAAATGCGTCTGAAATTCTGCATTCGGCCCGAATACGAAATCACAAAGAACATGATCTTCCCCGACGGCACACTGAACCAAGAGTAAGCTTCCACGACGAAAGGCACGAAAGGCATGCGCTGCCGGTCTGCTCACTTTCTTTCTTTGCACAGCTACTTCCGGCCACCAAAGGGCGCCAAGGTGGAAGAGGCGCGCAAATGGACCGAGGTCGAGAAGGAGCTTTTGATTCAAGGCATTGAGAAATACGGTATCGGCAACTTTGGTGAAGTATCCAAAGCACTCCTGCCAGCTTGGGTAAGTCACACATCTACCTATGAGTGTGTATGTGCGTATTCAGGTCTGCTCAACCGCTTCCGCCTTTTTAGTCAACCAACGATCTCCGTATCAAGTGCATCCGTCTCATTGGTCGTCAGAACCTCCAACTGTACCGCGGCTGGAAAGGAAACGCAGATGATATCGCCCGAGAATACAACCGCAACAAGGAATTGGGCCTCAAGTACGGCACATGGAAGCAGGGTGTCCTCGTGTACGATGACGATGGTTTGGTCGAGAAGGAGATTTTGGCTCAAGACGCGGCTGCCAAGGGTGAGGATGTGGATATGAATTAGACCACTTGTAAATACAAATACATATATCTTTCTATATTAAAAAAAGCCAGCAACCATGTAAATAAGACGTGTCTGTGAGCAGTAATAGCACGATCTTTGAAAATGCATGATTCCATCTCAGTGGGAATGCAGTATGATATTGCCAAGATCAACAGTCACTTTTTTGCAGATCACTGTGCAGGGAAAATGTGTCATTTCCGCTTTTTTTTTTTTTTCTTTCTCGCGTAGAGAAAACATAAACGGGCCCCCCACACCATGTCGCAAAAGATTGGTAAGTTCATGGACGCCGCTCCAGTGAAATGACAACAGACTGACGCCTTGGGATTGCAGCTCTCCTTTCCGTGTACGATAAGACCGGACTGCTCGAGTTCGCGCAGGCGCTCCACGCGCAGAACGTCCGTCTCTTGGGTTCCGGTGGCACGGCTAAGCTTATCCGCAACGCCGGCCTTCCCATCGGGTATGCATAGTCCTCTATCCCTCTATGGCTAGCATGTTATATTGACAGCATTATCAGCGATGTCTCGGATATCACCAAGGCCCCCGAGATGCTCGGTGGACGTGTCAAGACCCTCCACCCCGCCGTCCACGGTGGTATCCTCGCCCGCAACATTGAGAGCGACGACAAGGACCTTGCTCAGCAGAACATTGAAAAGATCGACATTGTTGTCTGCAACCTGTACCCCTTCAAGGAGACCGTTGCCAAGCCCGATGTCACCGTCCCCCAGGCTGTCGAGGAAATTGACATTGGTATGCCGTGGGCCCTTGGTTTCATTTCATAGCGGTGTATTAAACATTTTTTAATCGTAGGCGGTGTGACTCTTCTCCGCGCTGCTGCCAAGAACCATGCCCGCGTCTCGATCGTGTCCGACCCCAGCGACTACGCCAAGGTCATCGAGGAGCTCAAGCAGGGTGAGGTCTCGCAGGAGACCCGCAACACGCTCGCCCTCAAGGCGTTCAACCACACCGCCGACTATGACGAGGCCATCTCCAACTACTTCCGCCAGCAGTACGCCCAGGGCGAGGCCATGCTGCCCCTGCGCTATGGTGCCAACCCCCACCAGAAGCCTGCCCAGATCTACGTCAAGGAGGGCAAGCTCCCCGTCACGCCTCTCTCGGGCTCGCCTGGCTACATCAACTTCCTCGATGCTCTGAACGCCTGGGGTCTTGTCAAGGAGCTCAAGGAGGCCACCGGCAAGGCCGCCGCCGCTTCCTTCAAGCACGTCTCGCCCGCCGGTGCCGCCATTGGCGTGCCCCTCTCCGAGGTTGACAAGAAGGTCTACCACGTCGATGACCTCAAGGAGCCCTTGACCGAACTCGCCTCGGCCTATGCCCGCGCCCGTGGTGCTGACCGCATGTCCTCCTTTGGTGACTTCATTGCCCTCTCCGACAAGGTCGACAAGGCCACGGCCCGCATCATCTCGCGCGAGGTCTCGGATGGTGTCATTGCTCCCGCCTACGACGACGACGCCCTCGAAATCTTGAAGAAGAAGAAGGGCGGCAAGTACTGCGTCCTCCAGATGGACCCCAACTACGAGCCCGCCGACCAGGAGGTTCGTCAGGTCTACGGCCTCTACATGGAGCAGAAGCGCAACAACATCAAGATCGATGCTTCGCTCTTCAACAACATTGTCACCAAGAACAAGAACGTAAGTGAACTATATTGCACTCCATTATGTGTGTGAGAGAAAACTCGGGCGCTCATATCTTCATGTATCTAGCTTCCCGAGGATGCTGTCCGTGACCTGATTGTGGCCACGATCGCCTTGAAGTACACCCAGTCCAACTCGGTCTGCTACGCCAAGAATGGTATGGTGATCGGTCTCGGTGCTGGCCAGCAGTCGCGTATTCACTGCACCCGTCTTGCTGGTGACAAGGCCGACAACTGGTGGCTCCGTCACCACCCCAAGGTCCTTGCCTTCGACTTCAAGAAGGAGTGCAAACGCGCCGACAAGTCGAACGCCATTGATCTGTACGTGACTGACCAGACCGGTGAGGGTGTCGAGCGTGAGGCCTGGGAAGCCAACTTCAACACCGTGCCCGAGCCCCTCACTGCTGCCGAGCGCAAGGAATGGATGGCTCAGCTCAAGGACACGGTTGTGTCCTCGGATGCCTTCTTCCCCTTCTCGGACAACATCTTCCGTGCCCACCGCTCCGGTGTCAAGTACGTCGCGGCTGCTTCTGGCTCTGTCCAGGACGACGCTGTCATTGCCGCTGCTGACGCCAACGACATGGTCCTCGCCCATACCAACCTCCGTCTCTTCCATCATTAAAACCAAAAAAGAAATATGCATTGATCCCTTGTATTATTTATCCCACATTTGAAATAAGAAAGCTCATTGAAGACCATGAATGAACGAAGAGATGCTGATTTTTACATTGATTTCCTTGTGTAACGATTGAATCACGGGGCCGTCTGTTCAAGCAAGCTAAGGTGAGTATCTAACTTTGCCGGGTTTTGCCACGTTTCCCTAGTGTATTTGGATAAGAAGGGTGAAGAGGGGTTTCATGTTGCCGTCCTGGACTGGGGTTACGTCATAGAAGGCCTGACAACAGGCATAATACCAAACAAGTAATTCATTATCATCCTAATTGCTGGAGAAGCAGCAGCAGTAAAACAGCTCGTGGCGGGGAATCAAGTGCAATAGGTGAATGCGAAACGCGCGCTTTTTTTTTTTTCTTTGCTTTGCACACATACACACACAACTTCACACAACTCTAAATCTCCAGTTTACCATGGGACAAGCAGAATCACACCTTGAGGACATGGTGAATTCCTCCAACTGTAAGTCATCATCTTGAGCCCAATAAGGAATATGGACCATTCACCCATCTGTCTGATTGTAGTTTCGGCTGAGGAGATTCAGCGCCTTTACAAACGGTTCATGAAACTGGATAAGGACAACTCGGGCTCTATCGACAAGGATGAGTTTTTATCGATTCCTCAGATAGCCAATAACCCGCTGGCATCCCGCATGATTGCGATATTCGACGAAGACGGCGGCGGCGACGTGGATTTCCATGAATTTATCAAAGGTCTCTCGGCGTTCAGCGCCCGCGGCAACAAGCGAGAAAAACTGGCATGTAAGTGCATCATTTTCATTATTTACCATGGCAACTTATAAGAGTGACACATCATCGCGTAGTTGCGTTCAAGGTGTATGATATGGATCGCGACGGCTTTATCTCCAACGGCGAGCTGTTTCTGGTCCTAAAGATGATGGTCGGAAACAATCTCAAAGACAATCAGCTGCAGCAGATTGTCGACAAGACCATCATGGAGGCTGACAAGGACATGGACGGCAAGATCAGCTTTGACGAATTCATAATCATGGTCGAAAATGCAGATGTCGCAAAGCAAATGACCCTCGAGAGTTTCTGATCTTGCTTCTTTTCTGTCTTTTTTCCTCCTTCCCCGGTCCCTACTCGCTTTCGCCTCCCTTTTTATACTGCACTGCATATACTTTGTTGTCTATAGGGTCGTGTGCATTCAGATATGTACTACTTTATCATCCTTTTTTTATGCTTTTTTTCTCTTTTTTTTTTTCACATCATAAATCTGCACACTAAAATATACAAACCATCCATCGTTGCATTCTTTCAAAGAGCGCGAAAGCGAGAGCACAAGACAGACGCAGAGACAGAGACAGCAGACAGGTATAATAATGATGACTTTAGAATATAGATCATTCCCAGCTTGTCTCACAGAAGGTCAAAGATGATAACTTGCCAACTCAGCGAACTGGGGCCGTGGCTTGTGCTGCTAGACCCAACAATATACATGAAATACATACATGCACCCTTTATTTATGACGCCTTGCTTTTATGTTCATATGTAAGTACAAAAGGGGAGTTGTGGTATCTAAATGAGTATATATCGTGTATGGTATGGAGTTAGTACATGCTGTCATTCGGCTTACTATGCTGCCCCACACTTTCATGTGTTTGGGTCCAGATGGTTACACAAAGTTATCGGCCAGAAGCGATCACCCTTGGGTCCGGCGGGTCCCTGATGTGGCTGGCTCGTATTCTGTGCAATACTGTACATATACATCTACATATACATACAGTATAGTATAGTATAGTATAGTACAGTACAGTACATCGATGCGCTCTCTCCTACGTGATCGATTGAAGCCCATCCTGCCATTCAGTAAATTGCGCGTATTTATTGCATACGGACAGGGTGTGGGATTGTTGGATGGAGAGAGACAGAGAGAGATAGAGAGAGACACCTTGCCAACGTACGTAAGAGATTCATGACTGAACGACCCGAGTTGGAAGAAAAGAGGAAGATGGATCAAATGTCCCGGCTATATACATGCAGACATCGAGAGAGAGAAGAAAAACGGCAAGAAGAAAAGAAGAGAAAAAAAAGAGATAAACAAGCAGGAGAGAAGAAAGAAGGGAAGGGTAGAAGAGGTGTAATGATACAAAGGGAAGTTCGCAGGGTAAAAGAAGAAGAAGAAAAAAAAGGGTCAGCAGAAAGGATAGGCGTGCGTGAGGGAGATAGAGAATGTCTGTTTGGGGGATGGAAGAGGAGGCAAGTTGAAAGATGAAGAGAGTACAACATTAGACCACGACTTCGACAGAGCCTTCTGCCTTGACGTTCTGGTCCTCTTCGTCGTCATCCACAATAACAACCTCTTCATCCTCGTCGTCGTCGTTGTGCTCGTCTTCCTCTTCCTTCTGCAGCGCAAGCGCTAAGCTCAGGGCCTCGACGTCGTCGTCTTCTTCTTCTTCGTCCTCTAGGCCAGCCAGCTCGGCCTCGAGCGCTTCGAGGTCGAGGCCTCCGTCGGCTTGACACTGCGCTAGGAGATCGTCAAACCAGGACTCCAGACACAGATCGCTCTCGTGCCGCATCTGCCGTGCTTCCTCGTTGGTTTCATCCGAAGACAGCCGCTCGATCTGAAGCATGACCAACTTGAATGTTTCAAGTAACTCGGCCGAGATCTCTCCCGTCGAGGGCGTTGAACGGATCTCAGCAAGGACGCTGGTCAGCTCGGACAGCAGCTGATTGTTCTCGCTCAACGGGGCCTCGTCTGCCCGCGCCCGTTTATTGTGAGTCGCTGTGCTTGGTTCGGGGGAGAGACTCCGTTTGTTGTGGGCAGGTATGTTCATGGTGGGCTTGAGAGGGGATTGATCGAGATGGGGATGGGTCCTTGAGGTATGATTGACTTTGTATCTGACCGTCGCCTGTGCAGTGAGTGGGTCTTGTACGTGTAGGTCAACGTAGTAAGTGGGAAAGAAAGAGACTCGGCTGGCGTTTGCCAAACCACTGGCCCTGTCGACTACCGAATTTGCTGGCCAATCACGCCACCTCATCTCTCTCCCAGCCCGCGCCTATTGAATTTTTTAAAGTAGAATCATGCGCCTATCATTCACCTTATCCCTCAGGGGTGAAGTTGCCAAAACTATTTCACTCTCGCTTTTCCTCTTTGACAGCTATGCAGATTCAGTCACAAGCACGTTATCTTGATACACATCTGATCCATGTAAAATGCTATCTCAGTTTAGCATGCACCTATCTATAATTCGTGGTATTTTCAAAGCGATCGCTATACCCTCCTCTAAGTGGCAAGCTCACTTATTCTACTTTTTGTGGGATAAACTTACCTTGCCGTATTCTAATATATCTGATATGCTAAAAGAGCTCATTGCATTGATAGACGCTCGTGAAACTCAGTGATGTCATACTCTACGTTGTTCCCACAGAAGAATTATGACAATGCAAAGATAACTTACGGGCCATCTTATAATGTCTATCTATCCCAGCGTGGAAAGGATTCTTCAGTCCAAAGTATTCTCAGCCTTCACAATGCAAATCTTGACAGACAGCAGTATATATACATATAAGTAGGCATATATATCTCTACATGTAGAAGCCTGTGGTTGATACCGGCCGTAACTTGGGTCATTGTGCTGACAGGAATACTTATCAATGTGCTACTTTTATAGTGCTGCACTGACTCTTACATATTTAGACTAGCATGACTTTAGTATCTATAATTTGCCACACACATTCACATACGGCTGGTATGTGCTCAATGGTGTAGTATGCAAGTGCGTAATGTGCCTTGTCGTTCGTTCATACATATAAGCAGGATTTTCCTGGAGCGAAGGGTCTCTCATTTTTATCTCCCACACCTTACATATTTGGAGATGGATTTTGGGGTTTACATGGTATATACATCGTCTATTGCAGATCTTACCCTCCGGTCAATAACGCACGGACATGTTGTCGTTCCATTAATACAGCTAGCCAATGGTTCTTTATTTGGTCAATAGGACTGCAGCATAGTTCTTCGTATGAGAAATTGAAGCTGAAACGTGTTTGAATGCCATATGTCCGCAAGTATCAGCAGCTTCAATCTTCCTTCTATACATCGAGTGTATATTGACCAACGGCTGGATTATCTCGCATCCCATAACCTGCATTATTTCGGAAACCCCTTTGCCAAGATAATTTAGGGTGCGCTAAATTTTGTAGAAGATGGATAGGGACCAGTTGCTAATGAGAAGCCCGGTGACAAGAAAGCGAAAAGTGAATCATATGCATTTGCACTCTTTGTCCCACAATGTTTCATTTTAAATTAATGTTTATACAGCTTCCTTGACAAGGCATATACTTTTCGTGGTTGCCGGCTGTGCGGTACCGGGAAAAACGGAAAAGCTAACCAACACGGGCATCATCATACCATTAGAGTTAACGTTTACTCAAAATTTTAAACGGTCGGGAGGCGCATGCCATGTCTATAGACAACAGTAGCAGAATGTCTCGTCCTGGTTTATGTATTCATCATAGTCCTACTTGTTGTAGTATTCGCTTCATACAAGCTAAACCGGTAAACGCGTTACTTATTGTCCTAATGCTACTATATCCTGTGGTGGCCAGTGCGAACTCTCTTCCGTCTTCATTTTATTTTTCCCTTCTGTGCCTGGAATAGTGGTACAGTCGAGGTGTACTGTAGTGATAGTGCAAAGGTAGAACCCACGAATTTGAACGCGTAAAATCATATGCTTTCGCTTGTCATCAACATTCAGATAAACAAAGTTTGTCCACAATATATTGCATGACCGGTCCAGTGAGCTTATTCCTTTTGTGATGGTTAAGAGGGCATCTGTCAAGGACATATACAGTAATCGTGAGACTGTCCTGATTTTAGCTTTGTGTCACAATCGCTCGCTGCTTGGGACAACATGTGTCCTCGGGTCACTTCGTGCAACAGAAGGTATTTGGTGACTGGGTTGGACTCCAGGCCTATTGTTGTTGCCCACTGGCGTTCATATGCCCAGCCCGTTTATACTGGTTTGGTACTTGACATAGCCTAAATGTGCGTCATCTTCGAAATTCTTCGTTCATCATCGATTAGAAGCAGAAAGATATCATACATACGTCAGATAGAAAAACAAAGGACAGGCGTGGCGCACACTGTTGTCATCCCCAACATTTCTCACGTAAAAGGCAAATATTTACACACGTCACTTGGACCAAAAAGAAGTCTGAAGTGAGTAAGCAATCTCTGTAATTCGAAACCGCAAACAATTGCCTATCTTTTGATTCCTGATACTGCAGCTGGGGTCGAAACGGAAATGTAGAGTAAGTGGTATCGTATCCCTGAAACCTCTGTTTCTGCAGGGGAAGAATGCACGATGACGCTGTACTCTTGGGATAAGAGCCTCCCACCTTCCATCTGATGAGGAATCATCATTGGGCCGGGCCACGCGCGCAACATCTGCAATTTCGGGGAATGAAAATGGTACACGGTGAAATTTCATACCACCGTCACACAACCGATAGATTTTCCGTGTACCCGGATTTAGTGCCATTCCATTACACTGGCTACGATGTGTATGTAGTGAATTACAAGATGTATATTACATGAATAAGTGCATGCATGCGAATAAAAGAATGATGTAGGTAGTAGTAAAGAGTAGCATTACAGTAGGCAGTAAGGTGTAAGTAGTACAGTAACTGGTGATGCGTAATGGAAGTACGAGAAAGGTGATGCAAAAGAGGAAAAACAAACATTAAGTGGTAAGAGTAGTAGTAAGGTAGAAAGATGAGTGGAGAGATTAGGCCTTCGTCTGAAGGGGGAATTGAGAAAAGTTGAGTGGCGTACGAGGAGTTGTTGGAGAGACTGGCTCGGCAGGAGATGAGGGGCCAGACGATAACCCGAAGTTTTCTTCCTCGTCTTCAGAGTCGAATTTGCGCAGACGGAGGGACATCTTCTCCTCGACCTCGGGCTCCATCAAGACATATACATCCTGGGTCTCGCCATCGACTTCGAGGGTGCTCGCGTGGACCATGTTTTGAACCATCGAACTCTTTTCCGCGCGGAAATTTCGTCTGAACTCAATGGAGCGTACGAGAGAGGTCGCACAGGCAGACAAACTCGGTTGTGGGATACCAAGATAATCGAGACGCGTTCGTGCATCTGCGCGGCGAGCTGGCAAATATCGCCGAGCGATGAAGAAGGTCGACAGGGCATAAATGGAACCACCAACGAGATCGATCAGGTAATGGTGCGTCAAGTACATGGTTGCGAACCACATCCACATGGTGTATGCGACCGCGAGCGGCCAGAGTCGAGGACACAAGTAGGTAACAAAAGCCATCTCGATAGTCGCAGAGCCCGAATGCAGGGATGGGAAAGCGCCAAAGACGAGGGGTGACGAGCCAAACGAGGAACCATACAGACTTAAGCCGAGAATGTCATCAATGCGAGCCAGACCACCCGCCTCGCCGGGGATAGAGTAGTCAGCAGGCGAGGAGCCATACTTTGCTTCGTACCCTACGAATGTGATAAAGAAGGTGAGGATATGTCCCGATGACTCGGATCATATGACTTCATGACACTTACATGGCGACGCATTCGGGAACAAGAGCTGCGTAAGTACACCTGCCAGGTTCATCCAACCAAAGGCACGGCCATAGATGGGCAAGCTGCCAGGAGGACCGAAAACAAAGAGGATGGCGGCGAAGATGAATGGCAGAGAAAAGTGAATGACACCGTAGGGAAGCCAAGCAAGGATGTCGAGGACAGGGTGTTGGTGTTTCGAGATGATTTCTGAAAGGTTGCCGCCGTAGAGGATGCGTTCGAGGGTCGGGAGGACATTGACGAAGATATGGTTCGGTCTGTAACCGTCAGGAATGAATTGGCAAGCGTAAAAGGTGATAAGCCAAGTAAAGATGGGCATCGCGGGTATGGTGAAGCGTCGAACGTAGGGCGTCTTTGTGGATGCTGCGAGAAGTCCCGCCAGTATCAGCCTCGCCCACAAAGGGGGTGACTGGATGATGATGAGGTCGAGGCACAGTAGAACCGTCATGAAGACGTTTCCTGCGTTCATCCAAGTCAATCGGCTGTTGACGAACGCCATCGGGTTTACCGAGAGTTGTATTATTAGTGGGAGGAAAGACAAGAAGATTGAACAGATATATCTGCGGCGCTCGTTATATATATGGGCACCGAGATGGCAGAAAATTCTTGCGAAACACCCTTGTGTCACCCGAAAAGCTTTTCGCATTTCGGGCCGAATTTTTCGCCTTCGGCGTGTCCCCACGTGAAGTCGTCTTGGAGCCTTTCGTGCTCAAGCATACTGCGTCGCAATCATCATAGTGAATTACTACAGTATAAGCTGTCTACAAATGCAATTTGGGCATCGATTGGAATCTTCGCCCTTCTCGAAATCAAGGGTTTGTCAGCCGATGTATGAACAAATCCGAATCCCCGCTCCGCCCGATTGGAAGAAAAATACGTCCAGAATTGGAAACCTGAGCGGGCTTCTCAGTTCGCCTCGTAGGCACCCTCGCGGCAACATGCACCGATTCCCCGAAAGCGGAGTGTCACGACTCCCACACGTGACCTTCATGCAATGGGTATTGTTTACGCGAGATGACCCAACCCGTTCAGTTTCGGTGCATCCCTCATCATAACCTACGTTGTACACGGCTGACATATTGGAATGGAAAACACCATGAGGCGTCTTTAAGGCAGACATGCCTTTTATTTTTCGCGGGCATCTGGTCCGTGAACTCCGATTCCACTGGCGAAACGCAGCCTGCATCGAATTAAATGTATTTGCAAGGAGCAGCTGGTATAAAATACAATGATAAGGGTATCTAAAATCAGGTGGGCAAGGCGAATCCCACACGCATGTTGTCTAAATCAAACACCTAAGCAATGTTTTTGTTAGTCGATCGGGATTACTGTTTATGCGAAATGAAAAATGCTCACAGTGTAAAAGCCTCTCATGAAAACATCGCCGAGGATCCATGTATCGGGGGATGAGAGCGCCTGCCCCGCAATCCCTGAAAGACACATTGCACTACCGGGTGACTCGGGTAAAAGAACGTAATCGCGTGCAGCCAGCGTCAGCACGGTCCCTCCGGCTACTGTGAATTGCAGCGAATGTCCACTTTCTCCCCACTCACAAGGGACTAGCCATGTCCCATCATCATCTTCGACGGCACCGGGGATAGTCTCATGGATAACATGGGCATCGCTGAGGGTGGTCACCAGCAGAGTCGTGCCTGCAAGGGAGAAGAATTAAAAATTAAAAATCGCAATGTTATATTTTAAGCTTTTTGTTTTACCGCTGTCAATGATAGCCCGACGCGGGCCGACCATAGGGGAAAAACCAGGTATAGTCGCGGCGTCGAACTGGACCATCCAATAGACAGGATCTATCACGCTTGTGTAACGGATCTCGCCCGTGTACCGTGTCGGGTCCACACCCCCAAAGTCGATTTCTGCTTTGGCTACGCCTCGGGTCGCAATTGCAAACACTCCCTGCTTGATCAGATCCTGATTCATCATGCTGTAGAAAGGTGGTGCGGTATGGCCTTGACTGAGTTCGCGCAAACCCAGACCAAAAATTCCGTCAAAGGGCGTATCCCGAAAATCATTCGATAGCTGGGTTGCTTCGGCGACTGCCTGGTCTCTCACTCGAATCCCGGCGACCTCAAGTGTATCGTATCTCTTTTGACCATAAATCGACCCCGTCCCGTATTGAATATGGATGCTATCCCCTTCCTGAGCATCACCGGACACGTAACGAGCATGCTCCTGGCAGATGTCTTTGGGTTGGCATTCGTCAGAACCTGAGACGACCCAGACATCTGCACTGCCCGTATCAAAAACCATGTTAAACGTCTGACCCCCTATGGTAACTGGTCCATGGTACCCTGCCCTTGGTACATGAGTAGGAGCCCAAAAAGATGATGTGCTTTTGCTTACCGCTGCCATGCTGATAGCCCACTTGCACCTCCTTGCCTATCGCCAGAGGCGGCGCCTCTTCTTCTGGGATTACTGCACCGGGAAGTATTCGTCGTCGCTGCAGATTCTGTGCAGGAGTGCTGTGGTGTTTATGGAGGGTCAACTTTGCCGGCTTTTCCGATAAAAATGGGGCACTCAGCACATGCTGCAGTAGAAAAGCAAGGAAACACGAGACAAAAAAGATCGGCGACATTTAATCCCGGGTCATCCTGTAGCCACTGGTTAAGGTGGTATTATATTTATATGAAGATTACTTCTATTCTGTATTGAGCGGTTATCCCCGGGATAAGGGCGACATCCTATATACAAATGGGATGGGTCATAACAAACAATCTATTTAAAATGATATCGTTGTATCTAGACATTGACTTCTCATCTGCAAGTTACTTTGTGTTTGCTTGTTATCAATGCGCATGGCGTGTCATATGCGCGTGGCGAAACTATGCGCCGAACCTCGCGTTACTCTGTTCCACAAATGACTGTGCATTGATGCTGAGCTCTGGAAGCACGTCATTCCTTGCCGTTTCTCCATTTATGTGATGAATCCCGCGTGAGCATGCCCTCCAGGCGAAACAAAGATTCCATTGATGCCATCGCTGGAATTCAAGTATTTGCAACGCAGCACGCCCGTCCCACTTCAATCACTGTCAGACGGTGTCTTGGTCTTGGAAATCGTACCTCCCATACAGATTGGCTCACTGCCACCCTTCTCTCTTTTGCGCCACTTGTGGTCATAACTGTGCATATGCACTCCAGCCATGACTAACAGCATACAATATCTCTTACATGCTCTTGAACGATCTCCTTGTATAAGATGTGTCATCGCGCAATCCGGCGTAGATTGTGTTCATAAACACATGGATCTTGTGTTCAGCCAAGAGATTATTACAATCTGTGCCTTTATATTATATCACACTGGTAAGACTGAAGAGAGGACAATAGAGGTCCATTTGACGCTTGTGGTTATTCGTACCTGCGGAGACAGGCTTCGACCATTATGATTGTAGTCATTTCTTAAAGAAGGCGCGCAGATTTCTTGCGTATTCGAGTGTGGACCCATTCGCTCCTGGCTTTTCCTAAGTGGCATTGCACATAATATACTTGACAGATGACCTGTGGCAATGTGAGGACAATTGAAAGGGAAACGGGATAGTTTGTAACTGCTGTCAATGATTTGAATAAGTTGTCAGGGCAATCCACTGGATCGGGATGCTAGAGCTTTGTGATAGGTGGGATCAATGTGCCTGGAAGAAAGATCAACGGGAATGGCTGGACTTGATTTGTCTATTTAAAACATTATTCTGCATAAGCGGGATCACATCACACTTCAGGAAGCATACATGCGCGTACTATAGAAAACATCTACTGAGGTGTATGACGCAACCTGCTTTATTACCCTCGGAAGGACATCTATTTCTAAGAAATATGTGGTCAGGACAAACATATTGTCGCGAGACCTATTACGGAAGAATATATTGCGGTGATTGGTGGTGATGGAAACGGAAGAAAACTTGTCTCACATTCTAAATCGGTGTCGTGATTTCTAGACATCATGCTCTCCGAGTACCACCAGCGGCAAAACTAAAGGCGTCGCGGCACTTTATGTAAACTTATACAAGGTCGACACTATGATCTTCCAGGCACATATGTAAACGCTGAATAAATAATAGCAATAAACGCAAAGGAGAATTAAAGAATACCTCTCTCCATCATATCTACTTGGAAAAGGTGACTGTGACGAGGCGATGTAGGAAGCATAAGCATCCCTTGGTACTGTTCGATAAGACGTTATTACCCTGCAATTTTATGCATAGATACGGAATTACTGTACCAGTATCAAAGCAATCAGGCCGTAGAAACCTTGCAACGTATAAAGGTTCAGACTTGAGGAAAAGAACAGGTGCCTTGATTTATCCGCGATCGAAGCTCTGATAAAGAAATGGGTCCTCGGCAGGCACATGAAAGTCGCGTATTATATCCCAGCCCTAAAGCAGCCAAGCACCCGGAGCGAAGAATATCAGAAACTTTATTGTTCATCCCTCTGAACATATAAGGACTTGTAATACATATGCATGAATTATTCTAACCACTTCAATGACGGCTTCATATAGTTTCGGGCAGACATTCTTGCTCCTTCAGGTGAGAAACGGTACATTGATCAGGATGAATTACCTTCGCGAGAGCTTGGTCCCACGTGTCACAAAGAAGTCTAAAACGGAACGTCAGCGGCGTTTCAATTCGGAAGTGTTGCAAGGGTTTACAAGGCCCATTTCCATTGCCGAAACGGAAGTGTATTGATCTGTAGAAGGGCAATTACTCGTAATTGGGAGACGCTTGTCTGCTATGAGCATGGCAGAGTCATAAGGCGATCGTCTGCATGTGTGCAGCACTCTGCATAGCCGCCAATGCACTGACCAAAAGGGGTGTTGTACGCAGGCCGGATAAGTTAGTCTTTTCCAAAGTCAGAAACATTCTACCGCTCTCACTGCGGGTTGGAATTTCAGTAGATTGTGATCCACTCGCTGATTATAAGGAACGACATGTATGTGTATAAAACTATGATCTCTCTGCGGATACTTATGGTGTCGAACAATAGAACTTTTGCTATATGCTCCCTTCGTGTTCTATAAGATATATTTATCATCCAGACGCTTGTGGTCGCGCGCATTCTGCCCACTTCCTGTTTCGTGTATCAAGAAGGAGGGATAAAATTTCTCGAGTCCGCCTTCGGTAGAATTATCAACCTCAACAATTTCCTGGTATTTACCCCGGCTTGCCTTTTGAGTCGTTTACCAGAAAATTGGTGTGGATAATCATTCTACTTCGAAAAGTGCTATGCACAAAAATTCCATTGGGGTTTCAGGCGAGATGGTAGTATAAAAAGACGCACCCCCTTTACTTCCTTTTAGAGCCACATCTCTATGGATTCTGAACCACTAGAACAGAGACCACAACCATGGTCTCGAGATCAATACGATCCACATGAACAAGATGGCGCACCACTCTCGCGTACCAAGAGCAGCGCAGGTGGCTATGGTGAACGTGATGGCAACGCCGTCGACTATGACGATGCTATGGCGAACTATGAAGACATGCGCCGCGAATTGACCAAGCAATCGACGGTCCATCATGGCGACATTGACGTCGAGAAAGGCCAAGTCGAGCAATTCGATCTTACTGACTATCTCTCTGGCATTGATCGCAAGAAGGGCGAGGAGAATTTTCAACCGAAGGAGCTCGGGCTTGTTGTCAAAGGCCTGACGGTCAAGGTATGCCTTTTATTGGTATGATTTGTTTTGCACTATTGTTTACTTATCATTGCCATGAACAGGGTCTTGGTGCTGATGCCGAATGGATTCCCACAATCACAACTGCCTTCGAGAAATTTTTCAAGTTCTGGAACTGGGGCCGCAAAATGGGCCATGACCGTACGATTCTCAAGGACATCAATTGCTACTGCAAACCCGGCCAGATGCTCTTGATTCTCGGCCGTCCCGGTGCTGGTTGTACATCACTCCTCAAAGTCCTTTCGGAGATGCGCAAGGGCTTCACAGAGGTCACGGGTGACGTCCGCTATGGTGGTATCGACTCGAAAGAATTCGGCAAGGTCTACCGTGGTGAAGTCTGCTACAACGAGGAGGAAGACATCAACTACCCTACACTCACGGCTAAGCAAACTCTCCAGTTTGCGCTTCGTCTCAAGACTCCCGGCAAACGCATCGAAGACTCCAAGGGCGAGTTCATCAACAACGTCCTGTACATGCTCGGCAATATGCTGGGTCTTACCAAGCAGATGGACACCATGGTCGGCAACGAGTTCGTCCGTGGTCTCTCTGGCGGTGAGCGCAAGCGTCTAACCATTGCTGAAGCCATGACGACTGGCTCCTGTATCAACTGTTGGGACTGCTCCACCCGTGGTCTCGATGCCTCGTCAGCCTTGGACTATGTCCGCTCTCTGCGTATCATGACCGACATTCTCAAGAAGACAACGGTGGCGACCCTCTACCAGGCCTCGGACAGTATCTACCAGCTATTTGACTTGACCATGGTCCTCTACGAAGGTCATTGCATCTACTTTGGCCCAATGGAGCAAGCGAAGCCCTATTTTGAGGATCTCGGTTTCTTCTGCCCCTCGCGCAAGTCCACGCCCGACTTCTTGACTGGTATTTCCAACTGGCAGGAGCGTGAGGTCAAGCCCGGTTTTGAAGGCAAGACCCCCAACACCCCCCAAGAATTCGAAGCCTGTTATCGCAACTCGGAGATCTGCAAGCAGATGCACGACGTCGTTGCCCAGTACGAGGCCGAAATTGCTGAATCCCGTCCTGATATTGCTTTCCGTCAGGCTGTCGAGGAAGCTCATCAGAAGCACGCTGGCAAGAAGTCGCCTTACACTGCTACGCCCTTCCAGCAGGTTAAGGCACTTACCATCCGTCAGTTCCAACTCATCTACGGTATGTTTGGATTTTTTTACCCTTACAGGATATGACATGTACTTATTTTCTTTGTGTATAGGTGATAAGGGTGCCCTTGTCTCTCGTTATGGTGGTGTTATCGTTAAAGGCCTGATTATGGCCTCCGTCTTTTTCCTTATGCCCAAGGATGCTACCGGTCTCTTCTCCCGCGGTGGTTTCCTTTTCTTCAGTTTGACATTCAACTCGCTTATTTCCCAATCCGAACTGGCTACTTTCATGCAAGGCCGTGGCGTGCTTGAGAAGCACAAGTCATTTGCTCTCTACCGCCCCGCATTCTTTTACCTTGCCCAGGTCATGGCTGATATCCCGCTCGCTATTATCCAGGTCATCATCTTCCAAATTTGTGTGTACTTTATGGCTGGTCTCAGTTTGACCGCTGGTCAGGTAAGCATTCGTATGATTTTTTGATGTTCATGCAGAAATGCTCAATCATTTGCTTGCTACTTTCTAGTACTTTACATACATGGTGAATCTGATCTTCATCAACCTGGCTATGAACGGCTTCTTCCGTTTCTGCGGTTCCATCTCGCCCAACTTCTTTATCGGTTCCCAAGGTTCCAGTGTCATCCTCATTGCTATGCTTATCTACTCGGGCTACCAGATCCCGTATATCAAGATGCACCCCTGGCTTATGTGGATCTACTGGATCAACCCGATGGCATACTCTTACAAGGCGATCGCGGCCAACGAAATGCACGGCAACTACTTTTCTTGCGTAGGTGCTGGAAACTCATACCCATCCGGTCCGTCCTACACCGACCAGGCTTACAAAGCCTGCTCTGTCCATGGTGCCCAACCCGGCGCATATGCTGTTCTCGGTGATGACTACCTCGAAGTCGCTTACGGCTATGCGACCTGGCAGCGCTGGATCAACTTTGTCGCTGTTGTCCTGTTCTTCTTCTTCTTCACGATCCTGACCGCTCTCTCGATGGAATACCTGAACATGGCCAGCGGCGGAGGTTCGCAGATCAAGGTCTACAAACGCAATCGTGCCCCTCAGGAGGATGCCGAAGGTCATGCTGTCGCTCAAAAGCGTGACAAGAATGCCAACCTCGAAGCCGTCGCGGAAGGCACAACCTTCACCTGGCAACACATTGACTATACCGTGCCCGTCAAGGGTGGCCACCGCCAGCTGCTGTGTGACGTCGGTGGTATCGTGCGCCCCGGCCATCTTACTGCTCTCATGGGCTCCTCCGGTGCTGGCAAGACCACGCTGCTCGATGTCCTTTCGCAACGCAAGACCATTGGCAAGATCGAGGGCCGCATGTACATGAACGGCGAGAAGCTCCACGATGACTTTGAGCGTATTACCGGCTACTGTGAGCAGATGGATGTCCACAACCCCAACGCGACCGTTCGCGAGGCACTCAAGTTCTCTGCCTACCTCCGCCAACCCGCCGACGTGCCCAAGGCAGAGAAGGATGCCTATGTCGAGCAGATCATTGGCTTGCTTGAGATGGAACACATTGCCGACGCTCTGATTGGTACTGCCAGCAGCAACAAGGGTATCTCGGTCGAGGAGCGCAAGCGCCTGACCATCGGCGTCGAACTCGTTGCCAAGCCCAAGCTGCTTTTCTTGGATGAGCCTACCTCGGGTCTGGATGCCCAGTCTTCGTTCAACATTATCCGCTTTATCCGCAAGCTCGCCGACGCCGGCTGGCCCGTGCTCTGCACCATCCATCAGCCCTCGGCCACCTTGTTCAGCTACTTTGACCACATTCTGCTTCTGGTACGCGGTGGCAAGACGGCTTACCACGGCGAGATTGGCCCCGACAGCCGCACCATGATTGATTACTTTGAGTCGAACGGCGCCTCCAAGTGCTCGCCTTCTGCCAACCCGGCAGAGTATATTCTCGAAGTCGTTGGTGCCGGTACGGCAGGGGTCGCGCAAGCTGACTGGGCCGAGATCTGGGAGAACTCCAAGAACGCTAAAGACTTGCAAGACGAACTCGAAGGCATCCATGGCACGGTCGACCAGAACCAAAAGAAAGCAACCCTGACCTACTCGCTTCCCTTCTGGAGCCAGTTCTGGATCGTCTTCAAGCGCATGAACGTATCCTGGTGGCGCTCGCCCTCGTACAACGTCGGTCGCTTGATCAAGGTCTGCTTCGTTGCTCTGATGTCTGGTTTCTCCTTCTGGAAGCTATCCAATAACGCTGCCGACATGGAGAGCCGTTTGTTCTGTATCTTCACGACTCTGATTATGGCCAACTCGCTCATCGTCTTGGTGCAGCCTCGTTTCATGGAAGAACGCCAATGGTTCCGTCGCGAGCACGCCTCCAAATACTACGGCTGGTTCCCCTTTGCTCTGTCCTGCATTCTTGTCGAAATCCCTTACATCTTTGTCTTTGACGCGCTGTTCATGTTCTGCTTCTACTGGACCGCCGGCTTGCAACCTTCGTCGGACCGCGTAGGCTATTTCTATCTTCTCTTTGGTACCTTCTTGGGCTTCTCCATCTCCTTTGGTTTCTTGATCGCCTCCTTCTCGACCACGCCCACCATGGCCGCCGTTATCAACCCGTTCTTCTCGTCAATCTTGATTCTGTTTGCTGGTATCATGCAGCCTCCGTCGGCCATGCCCCACTTCTGGAGCGCGTGGATGTACTGGCTTGACCCATACCACTACCTTATCGAAGGCTTTATGGTAAACGAGCTTCACAGCATGAAGATCGAGTGTGTCGATTCGGATTTCCTCAAGTTCCGCACCCCTGCCGGTCAGACCTGCGCCCAATACACCGAAGAGTTCTTTGCCTCGGGCGGCCGTGGTTACGTGGCCAACCCTGAATCGACCGATCTCTGCAACTACTGCCAATACTCTTATGGTGACGATTATTACGAAAAGCTCGGCTGGTCCTTTGACAACCGCTACCGCGATTTCGGTATCCTGCTCTGCTTCTGGATTTTCAACATCTTGGCGTTCGCTGCCTTTGTTTGGCTCTTCCGCAAACCCAGACGTTAAATTCCCAGTATTCATTCAACTATTTCCCCTTCCTTCAGTTCACAACTATTCTCCCCCTAGACAACACCATCTTTCATAATCTTAGATTTCAAACACCCATATGTACAGATTATATATCACATCTTTATTCAGTTTACTGTTCTTTACTCATTTATAAAAAGCAACATCGTTTTTTACTCTAATTAGCATCCAATTTGGATGACCTTTTATGTTATG
Organism: Syncephalastrum monosporum B8922; assembly: GCA_000697355.1. Taxonomy (NCBI): domain Eukaryota; kingdom Fungi; phylum Mucoromycota; class Mucoromycetes; order Mucorales; family Syncephalastraceae; genus Syncephalastrum; species Syncephalastrum monosporum. The sequence continues at coordinate 186,234 of JNEN01001256.1, forward strand.
CGCAGGTCCTCATATTCTGTGCAATACCGCGAAACATTATACAAATCAGGTCAGGTGAAGGCACATACTAATGCTATGCAATTTACTGGTCCTGATGACAGTATACTTCTGGATCACTGATTTTGTTCTGTTTCGGGTAAGGCTTCGGTCGGTACGGACATGGCATCCGCGCGAACGAGTTAAAAGCCACGCTTTGTGCATGATGCAGCAAGAATGCATTTTGTACATCTCAAGTTTGTTTACTACAGATGAGCTGGTCGTTGTTGTTGTTATTATTTATCACGCGTGCGATAAGTCAACAGAAGGTCGCGTGGTCAATTGTCACTACCACGGACAATGATCTCGGTATTCGGTTAGATAGATTGATAAAAAATAAAAAAAGCTGATTAGTCCCAGATACGAAAGTGCACTCTTTTCCTTACTTGTGGCACACGAGCTGACATACAAAAGGCAACTCAATCCCAATGGCTGGGTTTCACTTTGATGAAAACAAGTCAAAATGGAGAGAAAAGAAAGAGTCTCAGGGTGGGTTGCTACATCTGCTGTATTTTGCGGAAACTTGGGGAGATAAAAGTTGTTGTAAAGCGTCACGGTTGCACACTCCTCTTGTATTTCCCAAGCGGACTTAATGAAGCTCAACGCCAGACCGTCTTTCTTTTTCCGTGGTCTCTTCCTGTTCCCGTAAACCTGCACAGAAGGGGCAAACGAACTCTGACACAAATTTCATTGATTTCAACATTGAAGAGAAACATGAGCAACTCCGTGCTTTGGTTTCATGCATGTTGCATGTCGCAGGAAAAAGTTTTTTTCTGTATATCCGGGCAAGTCAGGTGATGTGACACATTCTTTTTGTATGTTGGCCAAGTGAGAGATGGTCGTGGCACAGCACCACGTACTCATCCGCCTGTGCCTGGGCTGCTCGCGCTAGCATCAGCCAATCTCGCTGTTTTACTCCCCCGAGAATGGATCAATGGAGATCTTCTTTTTTTCTTTACACAAGCTCTATTTGTTGTTTTTTTTTCTGGGGGGGGGGGGCTTGCAAAATTGAACCGCGGAACGGCTGCCGAAAGTAACGGCACATTGTCTTCACCTTTTTTTTTGTCACTTTCTCTCTCTGGTGTTTTCATCATATTCAGGCACATGCAAAGAGTTACGTCAAAAAGGACCAAACAGAATGGAAGTTAAACTCGTCTTGTGTGTGGTAGAAGATAGAGTTTTGATTAATGACGTTGATGGGCAAAGGCCGCAGAGCTGCCCTGCCCGTGTTTGGCATGTGCTTGATTTTTTCCTTTTTTTTTCTTTGCCATGACGAAGTAAGTCCGATTGGGTGTGAAGTGTGAGTGAGTATGAGTGAGTTGTGTGTATGTTTTTTTTTTCTCGTCAGTCGCTGTTGTAACTTTACGGTTGTTCTTCTTTTGGTGCGGATTGCCCCTTTGTCCCTTTGTTCTTTTTCTTTTCTTGTCATCTTTTGCTTTGCTATTGGTGTTCCTTTTTCTTTTTTTTTTAATTCAATTTTTACACGACCACCAACACCATCGGCTTATATCTTCTGCTACGGCTCGCATAGACTCGACAACTTCAGAGCTGTTCATTGACATTCACACAACACGCGCGCCCTAGCTTAGCCTAGCCTACTCAGCCTACTCAGCTTGATTGCAACAAGATGCCAGGCACCACCCACGGCAGACTCGCTGATCAACCAAGCATTCTGACAGCACCGCGTGGAGATGCCACCAAGAATGGAGATTCTGACTTGGGGTAATCACCGTTTCTTTTGAAAAAAAAAGAGAGAGCCAAGAGAGGGAAAATGAGAGAGATATCGAGTGATGATGATAGAGACTGTGCCATCAGGAGCTCTTACTTTCGTCTCTTGTTTTCCTTTCTCTCTGGCCCCCTCCCCCCATCGCACACACACATTTATATCTGCACACATGCAACCTATATACAGATGCACCCCCCGAAAATAAGTGGTCGAACCTGTCTCTCACATTGCATTATACTTTTTATTATTATTATTATATGATGCTATCCCTACGCTGCCATAACAGAAGCGACTCGGAGGTCATGGACAGCCTCGCACCTGCCGCAGACGGATTGATACGGCTTCGGGAGCATCCCGACGACGACCCCGGGCAATGGCAGCAGCGGTCACGCGAAAGGGAAAGCGTGCGCTTTCCACAGGAGTCGCTCCACAGCTTTCGCTTCTCCTCCTCTTCGTCCTCGTCGAACAATCACGACCTCGTCGAGCTCCGCAAATCGCTGATGAACCGCTCTCTCGACTTCATGAAGCATGCTGCGTTCAACCACTCGGACACGCTCCCCGGCCACTACTCGCCCTCTGCCCTCCTGACACACTCGCTCGTCGACACTCGCACCAAGACCAAGTCCGTCGACTACAGCCCCGTCTCTTCCTTTAAGCTCGACCACTACAAGGCCGCCCGACGGCGCCGCCGCAGCAACCCCATGCCTGGCATCCAGGAGTCTTCCTCGTCGTCGTCCCTTCCAGGCACCCCCGCCGACGAATCCGATCTGAAGAAGCAGCCCCTCTCCTCTTCGTCGACGTCGTCTTCTCGACCGCTCACGCCCGACGACACCGACGATGTCACGCCCTCGTCCTCGTCCACGCTATCATCCACCAGCACCAACCAACGCAAGCCGTCGCACATGCTCTTCCCTCACCCCGCCCTTCACAACCCCTCCCGCTTCCTGCCCCAGAATCAAGCCATCCTGACAACATACGACGACTGGCGTGTCATTCTATCCAACGACGTCGCTGGCCTGGTCCTGGTCGGCACCGGCGGAAGTTGTCGCGGCCTCGTCGGCACTTGCGTCATTGATTTCATTGAACCTACCTACCGATCCCGTTTTCTGGACATGGTGATGCGTCGGCGTGACGAGCTCGGCCGGTCCGACGAGAATACAGGTGGCATGGTCCTTATTTGCGGCAACGTGGTACGTTTTTTGCTCCTTCTAGAGGAGTCAGCCCAACGCAGCCGATCTAAAGCGCATTGCTTTAACACTTTTCTCTTTCCTTCTTTGTAATTAGTTGCCCATTGTCAAACAAGACGGGACACGTTCGGCAGCCTCACTCTGGCTAAAGGAGAAGCGAAATGACGCTGGTTCGTCCGTGTACATCTGGATCTTCGAAGAGGTGTTCGAGACTGTGATCCACGTGTCCGTTGATATGGATGTAAGCCCAAACTCTAATTTTTAATGCTTTATATGTTCTTCTTTGTCTTTCCTCAATTCACACACACACGCCCTCCCATCTCTTTAGGGCACCATTCACTACGTCGACGGCGCTGTCCAGGACCTCTACGGTTATCGCCCTGACGAATTAATCGGTGCTCCCATCGACACATTGATCCCGTCCCTCGCCAAAGACAAGCGCAGCGGGTGGCAGGACGTGAACCGGTTACGGTCCTTTGGCAGCAAAACCAAGCTCGGCGCACACTTCCCCATCATTGCCAAGATCCACACCGTCACGCCCCCACCACCACCACCAACACTATCCGACAACACAGCTGCCTGTAACGATGCGCCAAATCATCAGCCGCGCTTTACTCTTCGTATTACATCCATCCCAATGATCGCCGGTCTGGTGACCATACGGCGGACCGGTATCATTGATGGGTGTAACGCGGCATTTGCCGGGTACATGTTTGGCCTTTCGCAGGAAGAGCTGGTCAAAAAAGATATTGCCGAGCTCGTGCCTCAATTTCCGCGCTTGCTCCATTGCTTGCAGCGCGACGACCTCCTGCAGCATGGCATCATCATCAACAACCTGATCTGCCGCAAGCTCGTTGCCGACGACAAGAGTGTTGAAAAATCCCTCGACGGCAAGCCGCGGCGGCTCACGCAGGCCCCCAATGGCCAGAGCCTGCCGGTCCTGATTGCTATCCACCGTGACCAGACTCCTATTGAGGTGCAGCTGCAGCTCAAGCTCGTGGAGGGCTCGGATGATGTCTGTGCACTCTGGATCACGTACGACCGCGAGGCGACCTTTGCACGTGTCGGCCACTCCCAGCCTGCGACCACGCCCCCCCTTGAACTCAAACAACACAATGGCCTTGGCCTCCCCGCCGCGCGCAGGCCTATACCCTCTGACCCAGAACACGATACAAAAGATAAGCCGTCCTCGACGGCGCAGCGCTCCCTCGCAGAAAAAAAGAAGCAGCAGCACCAGCAGCATCAGGAAGCCGAGCAGTACTCGTCCTCACCGCCGCCCATGCGCATTATCACCAGCTTCACCCGTCCCGACTTCTCATCCCAACAACAGCCGCCGCCGAGCTCGCCTGTGTCACCGAGCACGCCAATCACAGTGCGATCCGCCACACTGGAACATAAGCGATCGTCGCTGCAGCATCAAGTTATGCCCGCCACGCCGCCCGCCCTGGTCTACTCGGCACAGACCAACGCGACCTCAATCGATGACTTTGAGATTCTCGAGAACCTCGGCCAGGGTGCCTACGGCCTCGTCAAGGTCGCGGTGCGCAAGGGTGACCCGGAGCGCAAAAAAGTCGTGATCAAGTACGTCATCAAGTCGCGCATACTTGTCGACTGCTGGATCAAGGACCGCAAGCTGGGTGTCATCCCTGTCGAGATTCACATCCTGCATACGCTTCGCAAGATCCCACACAAGAACTGCAGCGACATGTGTAAGTGAAAATTAGAAAAAGAAGATAAAAAGGAGTGCGACAACACGGATGACACACCATACTCATCTTCACTCTTTTTTCTCGCTCTTTCTAGTGGACTATTTTGAAGACGACGACCATTACTATATCGTGATGGGTCTCCATGGCGCAGGCATGGACTTGTTTGACTACATTGAGCTCAAGGAAGGCATGGCGGACAAGGAGATCCAGAGCATCTTTCGCCAGATTGCAGAGGCGGTGCAGCACCTGCACGAGCACAAGATCGTCCACCGCGATATCAAGGACGAGAACGTCGTGCTCGACCAGGACGGTGGGGTGCGGCTCATTGACTTTGGGAGCGCGGCGTACCTGAAAGGACGGCGCTACGATACGTTTGTGGGCACGCTCGACTATGCCGCCCCCGAGATCCTGGCCGGCAAGACGTACGAAGGCCCGCCGCAGGATATCTGGGCCCTCGGCATCCTGCTCTACACGCTCGTATACCGCGAGAACCCGTTTTACGACATTGACGAGATTCTGGGGCACGAGCTGCGCGTCCCGTTCGTGCTCTCCGAAGGATCGCTCGACCTTATTCGCAAGATGCTGGACAGAAACGAAGACAAGCGATTGACGATTCAGGAGGTGCTGGCCCACCCATGGCTCAACCAAGAATAATTCACAGTTTGCCTTGTTTTCTTTTAAAAAAAAGTGTGTAAATAAGTCTCTCCCCCATCGAGCTTGGATGAGGGGTTGTATATACTTTTACTTTGCTTTCTCCCTCTCTCTCTCTCTCTCATCTTTCTTTCTATTTTACCCGATATCCCTTCCTTTTTTTTTTTCTTTTTCTCTCAATTCTTTCACTTCTCGTAGTGTCGTATACATATATACATATATATCTATACTTTTATATTACAGGAGTAGAAGAGTTCAATTGATAAATGCGCAGGGAATGGGGATGTGTATACAATGCAACATAATGCGAAGTATGTATGTATTCTATAGAGTCTAACCTCTATTCTAGAAGCCTTGGCCTACACCGACCTTGTCAACAATGGACTTGATCTCAGACTCCTCTTCGCACAGCTCTGGGTGGATATAGAAGAGTGACTTTGGCTTGGCAGGTCGACCGGCGACCGTCGCCTTGGCAGCCTCAGGGTCGGTGACCATCCAGGTCGTAAAGATGCGGGTCGACGGTGCAAGCGCAGTGACGGGCACAGTGGTCTGGTGCTCTTTGGCGAGCAAGTTGAGGGTGTGGATCGTGATCTGGTCGGGCTGGGTCTGGGTAATCTTGGTGACATAGGGCGACATGACCCACTGGATCAAGCCAGTCGAGGCTGCACTCGTGGCAATGGCAGCACCGACCAGGGCCGTCTTGGCCACCATGGGCACAGGCACGTCAATCATGAACACAAACGGGCTGATGGAGGTTCCCAGACCCAGCGACGTGATGCTGAATAGCTTGAGCTTCTTGGCGACATTCGAGAGCGGACCCTGGTAGATGGTCGCCTCTTTCTTGGCTGTTGACAGGAACCGGCGTAAAACAAGCATAGAGTTGACAACAAGAAAAAGAAAACAAAATAGCAGCTGAGTTTCGACACTGCTTTAAACCTTGCACTTACCATGGATGACAGTACGTCAAAACACACACACACACACACAGAGCACAGACTCGACTGGCCGCTTTATTGACACTTGACAATAGTAAAGATCCCAGAGGGCATTCAGGTGTTCACGACGATCCAGACGTTCCGGCACTGGCGCCGTGAAACCCTGCTCAGTGGCAAGACAGTCGGTTTTGTACCGACGATGGGTGCGCTGCATGCCGGCCACATGAGCCTGGCCACGCAAGCCGCCAACGATACCGACGTGGTGTGTCTCTCGATCTTTGTGAATCCGGCTCAGTTCTCGCCGACGGAGGATCTCGCGACGTACCCTCGCACGCTGCAGGCCGACCTCGAGACGCTCAAAGAAACGCTGCCCGACAAGGCCTGCGTGGTGTTGGCGCCTTCGGTGGCGGAGATGTATCCCAACGGGATCACGCTGGACCGGGCGCAGCAAGAAGGTGCGTTTGTCGAAGTGCTCGGGCTGTCGCATCAGCTCGAGGGCAAGACGCGCCCGCATTTCTTCCGCGGCGTGGCGACGGTGGTCACGAAGCTGTTCAACATTGTTCAGCCCGAGCATGCCTATTTCGGGCAAAAGGACGTGCAGCAATGCATGGTCCTGAGGCGCATGGTGCGCGACCTGCACCTGCCTGTCCAGCTCCACATTGGCCCCACCGCACGTGCTGAGGACGGTCTCGCCCTCTCGTCGCGCAATGCTTACTTGACGGAGGACCAACGCCACGACGCCCTCGCGCTCTACGCCGCCTTATCACGCATGCAGTCGCTGTACGACCTGGGCATGACCGACGCAGACACTCTCCGTGATGCTGGCAAGGAGCTTCTTTCCAACTTCCCCAATGTGCGTCTCGATTACATTAGCGTCGCCTCCCCTGATACCCTCAAAGAAATCCAAGGTGCTATTGATCCTGCTGTCGGCGCCGTCATGAGTGGGGCCGTCTACGTCGGTACCACTCGACTTATTGATAATTTTTTGATCGATGCCCAGCCATAGTGTGATGGCGTCGTGCCCATAGATATGTATAAATCACACAGCAAAGTAAAAATAAAATAGAAGCATGAAGAGACTACATATTGGGGAAATTTTCGTTTTTGTATTGGTGGACGTTGCTGCGTGCTGTGAGTCATGTGTCTGTGGCAAGAAGAATAAAACACGAGAGAGAGTGTGTGTGTGTGAGTGAGGGACGAATATTGTGTGTGTGTGTGGTTGTGTATGTGTTTGTGGAAATGTGGAATTGGTGTTGTTTAGCCTCGGATGAAGATGCCTCGCTCAAACATGCTACCGAACCGACTTGCCCTTGATGACTTGTCCACGCGGTCCAGTCCCAGGACCCCGCTTTCTCCCAACTTCGCATCACGCAGGACAAAGTCCTCTTTATCAATTGGCTGCACTTCTGGCTCAACTGCGTCCAAATTGCGCACGATCGCAAACTTGACCTTGGCCCACTCCTTATCGCTGATCCCCAAGCGCGACTGGAGCCGCTTCTTGGTCTCGGCAAAGGGCTCGCCTTGTTTGGCCACGAACCGGAACGGCACGCCATGCAAGCGGGCCGGGTCCTTGTGATAGTGGACAACCTGGATCAGCCGGTCGTTGTCTTGGTCCATCGTAAGCTCGTCCTCTGGTATTTTCTATATCGAGCAAATCAGCTATCTACTTTCCCTTTGGCAATTGGGGGGGGGGTTTGCAGTTATTATAATTATTATTTTTTTTACCTCGGCGTAGATATGAGCCGACTTATCATTGACACTGTCAATCGACTGGTCCGGACTAAACTCGGCCGAGATCTTGCCGTCAGAGGTCTCAAAAACGCGGACGTGCTCCGGCTCAGCCGCGTCTATCTTGGCCTTGGCGCACACTGACGCAACCAGGTCGCGCACAATGCCCGTCCGCGGCACGAGCGCGTGGACGGTTGTCTCGTCGCGCAAGGTAGGGTAAACCACGTTGACCTTGAGCGACTTTTTCGTCTCCAGGTCGGCCACGCTTACGTCGAGAACCTCGTAGTAAATAAGACCGGGCGGCACTTGCGTCCGGTCTGCTGCTAACGCATAGTCAGCGGCGCTCCACAGACCAGGTACCATGTTCTCGAGCGCGAGGCGCGGCGAGTAGGGCAGAACGTCCTTGGGCTGCTTGCTCAGACCCGCGGTCGTGAACCGGATCCGCATCGGGTCGCACTCGAATGGGAGTGCCTTGGCGAGATCGCGCGCAACCGACGAGTACATGATGCGCCGGTCCAACTTGAGCTTGACTTCCTCGCCACGCTTGTCTGTCTTGGGTTTGAACTCCACCTCGACTTGGTGGTACAGTGACGCAAAGTACTCACGCACCGTTGCGTGCCCGCCCCGCTCATTGATTTGCTTGGCTCTATCCATAGATGAGTATGCTTTGAAGGGTGCCTTTCCTTTTCCCTTCTTTTTTCTTACTTGTCTTCTGTCAGCGCAAGCTGGTAGCAAATAATATCACCGTTCTGGATCTCAGCCGCATGGAAGGTCTGCTTCAGGTTCAGATGCTCAATCATGCTCGGCTTAACTTCTTCGTACAGCGCAAGCGGCGTATCCTTGCTGAGTCCAGCACGCTCGAGCAGAATCGGGGTGATTTCGCCCACCTTGTCGCTGCTCTTGATATAGACATGTCCAACGCCCCTAATGATGTACCATCAGTCACCCATCACTCTGTCGCGATTATGGCGCTTACTTCATGGTCTGCTGGAAGACGTCAAAGTATTTGAGGAAGACGATCGAAACGTCGTTTTTGATGTGAGGAAACTTGAAATTGGTAGATGTATTGGTCGGCAACTCCAAGTAGAGCTTGGCAAACCCAGCGCCGCCATACGGGGCTGCGCACACCGACTCGCGAAGCTTGTTGACAGCTAGCACGATCATGAGTATACATGAAATCTGTATAAATGCCAGGACTTACTCTGCTTTTCTTCAGTCGGCGTCAAGGGCTGATCCACACGCACTGTCTTGTTGGTACGATTCACAATTGACCACAGGCGGAACTTCTCGGAGGGCAGCTTGAAGTGCTCTTGGAGCATCGGTCGCAGGCTCGCAATCTTGTCTGTCTTGGCAACCTTGAAGACAGCGACACCGGGCGTGGTCTCCAGATTCTTATCGTCAAACATGGCTAGATCGAACTCTTGACGGTCTGCAAACGTTGCATCCGTCACCACCGCCACCTTCACATGCATACGCATCTCTTCTCGATCTCGCTTCTGTCGCTCCTGAGCAGCTTGCTCCTCGCTATGACGTTTTTCTATTAAGCTATGTCAGGAATCCAGACAAGGGCGTTCGTCCCACTTACGCAGATGCGGCGGGATGTCCGAGTCTTCGACCGCGCCCAGCACCTCTTCGAGCTTGCTGCGTCGCATATACACCAACATGTACGCGTTCGTGAAACGGCGCATCATGCGCATGCTATTGTTGCGCCCGTTCATGAACAGGGCGTTACCGTTGCCCTTGACAGGCTCGTCCCCAAAGTTCTCGTCAAACACTTCCTTTAATGTGACGGGCGTGACACGGTCGTCGTCAAATCGCAGCCTAGGGAAAAGCAATGAATACAACAAAAACACAATGCGAAAGAAGAGTACCATTTGCCATCCTTGTTGGGCTTAATCAGTGCAAAGTAGTGGCCACCGTGTAGGTCGCCGCTGTGTACAAGCACGCCATGCAGGACATAGTCATTGGGGTCGTTTGGATCTTTGTTGGAGCAGAATTCATCCAAATTAATCTCGGGAGGAAATTCATGGCGGTCGTTGATCTAGAACACAAGGCGTTATGAGGATCAGGGGTCATTTGTCAATACAGACAGACACATACCTTGACCATCGTGTCACGCATAAAGTCATATTCAAAACGTTTGAGTTGCAGATGGAGCACAGGCGGGAAACTCTCAAAGATGACACCCTTCTCGGCGTCTTGCAGACCATGTCCCTCGGCCATGTATTTGTTCTCGCCTTCCATCGTTTCTACCGTGACGTAATCTTTGAAAGACTCGGTCAGGTTCTTGCAACCTTTGACATTCAGTTGGATATCTATGCCAAACCATACGAATGAGCGATTCCAAGTGCACATGATATCTCTATTTTCTCTCTCTGTCTCTCTTACCATAGTAATCTTCGACACGGGACGATTCATAATTGACATTGATACATTTGATGTAGCTCTTCATTTTACCCAGGAAGAGCTTGGAAATCGCGCCATCCGCGGGGGTGCCCTTCATCTTCTCCTCGAGGCGGTCCTGCAAGACACGGTTGAACTCCTGAACATCGTGCTGCATGAAGGCTTCGAGCGAGTCCCAGCCAAAGGATTTGGTCAGTTCGGTGGTCCCGATCGGCATGTCTGAGAACTGGAGGTTGTAAAAGCAGCGCTGTAAAGCCAAAGATACGCTGTCGGTCGGTTTGTCGCTCTCGGTGGGTATTTGGTAGACGGCGCGGCGGAAGCTGTTGGTGCAATACAAGGACTGCAGCAGCGAGTTCATGTAGCACGTCGCGCCCTGATTCTTGATGCCGACATAGCCTGTCTCCTTGCGCGAATCATAACTAGCAGAAATAGATAGACAGGGTGAGAATGCCACATGGCCCGAAGGAAACCTCCCCCGCCCCCCGCCCCCCGCCCCCAGCGCGGGTGTCTAGGATGGCTTACTTTGCAAAGTTGTGCCACAGGACACCGGTCTCGTCTTTAACAACGCGCAAATAGACGGAAATGACGGCTTGGTTGTCGACCAAGAAAGGGCCCTTTTGGGTGGTTGGGTGCGTTGAGCGCAGAGACTTGAGCTCGTAAAAACGAGTAAAGCCCCAATCGATCTCTTCGCCGGAAAAGCGATGGGTGGCGTCTGGAGCGCGTGTTTGAATACAGGTGGAGGAGAACCCAATAGGAGTTGGAACTTACTGTTGTGAAAGTGGTTCGTAGGGTCCTCCGGGTGGGAAATGACGAGCGAGAATTGTGCACAGACGTGCCAGTCATCGGGCAAACCATGGCTGGCAGGGTCGGCGACTTCAAGGTAGATGGACACATTCTCGTTCTGGTTGTTGCCCTTGGGAAACAGGAGGATTTGCCTTTCGATGGAAAAAAAAAAAAAAGAAACAAGTAAGCTTGGAGGCCCTGGCCTGCTTCATTATGTACAAGAACAAGCGTTTACCAAGGGAAACCACCTGCACGAAAGACAGGACCATGGCTACGCGCTTCGAGGGCCTTCCAGTCCTTGATGTGCCAGTGGAATACTTGGATGTCTTCTGTCTCGAGGTCACCAGTTTCTGGCAACAGCTGTGGTATCATCCTTTCATCTATAGATACAAATAAAAAGGAAAAGGTGAATACTGAGGAATGCAGGTCCAGGTCCAAGTCCAGGTCTGGCAACGGCATGGCATTGGCAATGCTTACGATCGTGGACGCTCAGTTTAGTGTCCTTTGTGCGAGGGGTCGTGTCTGAGTCGGGTGTGTTGGTTGCGCTGTTGCTGTTATTGAGAGTCGTATTAACGGTGGGAGAAGACGCTTTCTTGGGGTCAGCCTGGTCCATCTCGGAGGAATCATCGCTTGCGTTGTCGGTCATGTCCGGATTGGTGGTGGTGTTATTTGTGCTGTTTAATGGAGCGGGTGGTGACGGAGTAGGAGGAGTAGGAGAAGGAGTCGTCGTAGCGGTAGTAATATTCCTATTACTATGATTATCCTCGTTAAGAGTCATATCGGAAAGGTCTGCGGCAGACGGTGGAGAGACTGCGGCAGGGCGGAAGCGCTTCGGCTGAAAGTAGTTGAAGACCGTGTTGGAAAAAGAGAGAGTGTGTAGTTTTTGGCTTGTTTAAGCCAAAACAGACAGTGAGCACAAGAAAATAGAGAAGAAAAAGAAGAAGAGCCCTATTTCTGCGACCTCGTACACGTATACACAACGACACACACCAGGACTTTTTGTGGGCTCTCACACATCCACCACCAGCAACGCGTACGTAACTGCTTGGCCCTCTCTCTCTACATTGTAACCGGGTCGATTTTGAGTTTCCGACACCTAAAACCAATTTGTAACCCATGCTACTCTTCTGCCTTCTCTCTTCTCTCTTTTCTCTTTTCTGTACTATGCTTCTTCCCTTTCTTTTTTCTGTTTTTTTTATAATTGAAAATACAAGACAGACCGCCGATCCCCATTAGTACCACGAGAGCATTGGTTGACGAGCGACGCCCGCTGCAACCGTGCACTCGTCCTTATATATATCTATATATTATATTACGCCCATCAAGGAAAACACGGCTGTCGTGGGAAGCACTTCTTGAAGGGCCGATGGCGGGAAAGAGAAAAAGGAAAGGAAACAAAGAGGTTGGGAATGGGGCGCATACCCCCATATTTCCCTCATCCATGTTGAGCAACTTTCGCATTGTCGCCCCACCTGCGTGTACGATATGAGCAAATTTTATGGATGTTCTGCAGGCCCTATCCCTGAGATCCCCTGCACCCTCACTTTTGTGCGGATACCCATTACTTATGCACGGTTCTATCTAAGAGCAAAAGTATGCCCCAATCAGTACCTCCAAGCCTGGCATGATTCCGTTCTTCAGTCCAATTTCACAGGAGGAAAAAGGAAAGAAAAACATTATCATAATGGCATTGACGACTTCCCACTCTGACTTTTACATTCGGGCTCAATTTGTGAATGCTGGACGGAACGAATGCTTGCTCGGATTTTTGGCCAGAAACACGATAAACACGTTTCCCCTTATTTCTCGATGCCAAGACTCATAGCTGGCCGAAAATGGGCTAGCGGCCTTGCTTTGTGCATGATCAGGGCTGCCCGAAGTGAGTGTCCCTGGCAATAGGATACAAAATTTTACATTATCTTGAGGAAACATGTCACATAAAACGCGAAAGGTCCACACGCAGGCGGCAGTGGAAGGTGGGGGTCCTTTGCTTCTTGCTATTGCTGTACGAGGCACAGCAAACAGATGGCTGCTTCCCTTGATGTATGTGCACGGATGCGGGTGCGGCATATGTGACATGCATGTAAAGCAAAAAATATTGAGGCAGAAACAAACATCATCCGGCTCACTCAGTGTTTGTCCATGTGTATCCTGATTTAGATACATCTCAGATGAAGGACGCGGGCTCGTTGACGATGTCTTTCATCGATAAGATCTCTGCACATCGCCCAAATCCAAGTGCGCAAGTCACATACATAGTTCGAACTGTGATATTTTCTTTTTTATCTACTCTACCGATGAATGCAGTACTGTACATGACGTGGAAGACAATAGGACATACTGCTTCCTTTTAGACCTTTTCCCCCCTTGCAAGCCTAACGCTAATTACTGGGTACGTATGGTAACTCATAATGCGACGCTATGTACTTGGGGTAGTAGCACATCAAATAAATAATGACACTGGCCTGAGATGATGATCTGTCGCTACCTGTTTCTCGAGGTTCGTCTACTTTCTAGGGTACAAATTATATGTGTATTGATATAATGACACCACTTAATGTGGAACAGTATCATGGAGCATATAATTTGCACGTATTGGGAAAGGAAATGGCAGCTTTGCCTGTACCCTGTCGTGTCATGTTAGCCGTTCCTCCTCTGTTGTCGAAGACACGTACTTTATTAGGTCGCGATTTGCATACGCACTAAGGTCGTTGCCCTGATCATCTTTTCTGTCTTCCTTATTTTTGTTAGCTTTTTGCGCAGCTTCTGCAGCAAGATCAAGCATGACGTATTTATAAAGGGATGGAGCGTGACCAGCGCAAATGATCCTATATCCGTAGGTACGGACATAGAAGACAAAAAAGACGGAGGACGTCCCGCTTTCACATTCCGGGTGAGGCTAGTCGTGTGCGGAGGTGGAGATGAGCGGTAGGACATCATCTTATTGCCTCTCCATCCCTCCCCCCAACCAAAAACTACCAACACACTAAATCAAGAACCCTTCCTATCAACTTGACAAGCATTAGATATGACATAGAAGATAGGAGACGTTGTGAGTATGTGAGATTGACATGTCTTTAGCGCCTTTTTTTAATGATTCAGACAGAATGAATCTTTTTTGTCCAGAAAGCGGGCAGAAGATAAAAAGGAAATATATTGTATACAGCGGATGACGGTGCGGCTTCCCTAGCCAGAAGGTTCTAATAGTAGCGGTGGTAGTAAAAATAAATTATGCAATCAACAAAGGACAGTCGTGATGCGATGCGACTTGATGGAAATAAAGCTTTAAATTGGATGTTTTATTTCGTGCGATTGGAGAACACCCTAGATGGAGGGACATATCGTGCAAACAGAGACAGAGCAAAAAGAACGGATAAGCTGGCACATGTCGAGAGCAATCATACCGGATTTAAGCTGTACGTAGTCACGAAACAATAAAATAAGAAGGAGAATAGGCTCTACAGGGCGAGTGACAGACAGAGAGAGAGAGAGAGAGCACACTGCCAAGAAGGTTATGTATTTGATATTCTGCATGTGAGCAATGACGGCAGCCGCCACGATAGCGATGTCCATGTTTGAATATCCGCCCCTTGTGATCGTGAACATCACCGTGCAGAACTTCTTTGTTGTGTTCTACAAAATATAGAGCGCTCGTCATCGGCTCGGATCCGCGCGTGTACCCCGACAAGCACAAAAGCGACACATGATGATGCTGGTGATACTATTGGGTGAATGGTGGGGGCCACTGCCTGCAAGGCGACTGCCCTAAAACTCCAGGCTACCGGGTCGACCGGAAACGAAAATGTCGCTCCAGTATGATCGGCACGCAGCAAAAAAAAAAAAAGTGCCTCTGGTCCTCGCATCAGAAACCATGACGTGTGATCGAGTAAAATATTTCTTTTTTGCCGCACAAGAAATGACACGCACAGGGCACAGGCATGCGATAGGGTGCGTGTGTGTGTGTGCGTGTGCGATGTGTAGAGCGTATGGTTGATTTAGGCTGGTCCAATGGATTTGGAGAACACAAATTAAGTGAATAATGAAGGTGTTCAAGAATGGATAACCGACCAGAAAGGAAGACAGCAAAAGGAGAGAACCCATTGTCCGCGGAGAAAAAAAAAAGGATCATGGCACGGCGTTGGGAGAGCAAGTTTTGCGACTGTCTCAGCGGATCAGCCAGATAAAAAAAAAGCAAAGTTGGGTTGCGATGAATTGGATGAGATAGTGATACTCTGATATTATTTGACAAAGCGACGTTCCTGAGCCAGAAGTGAAGCAAATCACAGGGGATATCGTTTGGGGGGAGAGGGGCAGCACAATGAGGTTATTTTGCCTGTGGTGAGAAAATGCTCAATTGCTGCATATGGCTTGGACAAGACATCCCACCATGAGTGACGATAATCTCATATAAACCAGCCATCTTCGTCGTTTTTTGTCTCTTTCACTCTCTCAATCAAGTCTACCCTTTTTGCTTTTTTTTTTCTTCTTCTTTGTATCATATCGCTTGAAAATCCAAACACCACCGTTTTTCGCGTGTGTGCTGTATTTCTATAAATATTTGGTTTATGATGGCAGCATTGTCCACGATGCCTCCACCGTCTTCGTACAACAAACATAAATGGCGCAAGAGCTTTGCGTCGATGCTATCCAAGACGCACCTTTCGCACAAATACGATGCTGCCACTGTACGAGCGGCAGCGACCGAGAAGGTGGTACGCCATCGTCCCCAATCCGACGATTCGTCCCAGGGTGTTGCTCTTGTGTCGCCTGCCACCCTGAGCTCTGAAGATCTGACCGCCAGTCAGTTCGCGTCTCTGACAGGCATGAAAGTACGCAAGCTGTCAGGCGAATCCGACCCATACGACGATGACGACGATGAAGACGCTATAGATGGCCCACTCACGCCCAACAGCACCCACCACCCTAGCAGCGATCCAAACGACGACGAAGACGACGAAGACGATATGAGTGCTAACTATGCGTTCACCAACCCTACCGGTTTGCTGGTTCAGCATCAGAACGCCATGCTCTATCAGGTACCCATGACACGCAGCCTGTCTACCCAATCCGAGCAGCGTCGTAGGAGCCATCTACCCCAAATATGGGATTCGGCCTTTTGGCAGGAGCAGACCAAGAACAGCAAGCCCGGTGTAAACCCACTGCCGCTGCGCTACTACGCATCCACCTCGTCCACCTCCTCGAACCGGCCTTCATCGATGGGCTCGACCTTTTCGAGCTGCTCCTCTGCCCACAGCACAGAACGTCCTCTCACGAAAGCAAATAATGTCATCCTCAAGGGACGCTTCAAGATCGTCGTGGGCCAGGAAAATGCTGATGATGAAGAAAACGACGAAAAACCCGCAGAGCCTCAAGTACTCGAGTGGCGCCGAAAACGCGCTTGCACGACCTAATCTGCTCATATATTAACAACTGAATGCAACGTACACGCACAGCACATTACAGCACAGCACACACACGCGTCTCTCCTTTTTCTTGTACAAATCCGGCGAATTTTGCCCAAAAAGGTGGCTCACTCCATTATGCCCCTCCTTCTACACCCTCTCCACCCCTAAAACAACCCACCCTTTGACACATCTACATATATACGCGGCTCAACAACTTATGTTTTCTGTATGCCCTTTGAGCGTTGTACGCTCTTTTTCATACCCGCTATACCACCCCCTTGTCATATAAGCACTTTTTTTAATTACATCCGTAGTACTTCCTTCTTATTATGCCCCACACCATTTGTACACACCCTGTTGTCCTCTTTCTCTAAACGGTGGATCACAACTCCAAACATGTATATAATCTAATTGCGTTGCGTGAATAAATCAATTTACGATATAAAAACATGCATGTTTGCGATGGTGGTGGTTGAGAGAAAAGAAAGAAAAATGATGATAGATATGATGCGAATAAAAAGGTAGGCTTATTTGTTCTTGATGATCTCGACATTCTACAGAAAAAAGTAAAGAAAATGGAATAAGCATCTACAACTCGTGTCAGATCGACTATCTGATGACTTACCCTGTGCTTCATGAGCTCTTTGACAGCATTCATCTTGGCCTGCTTGTGACCCACGTTGGCATTGGTTTTTCCGAGCACCTTCTTCTCGCGCTCCTTGAGGGCCTGATCCTTCCGCTTGAGTTTCTTCTTGAGCGCACGCGCCCGCTTGCGCTCCTCCTGCGACATTTCTCCCTGGCTCTTGACATCGCGTCGCTGTTTGTCATATACTTCCTCAGGCGCCAGCATGGTCGCGTCGGACACGTTGACGGGCATCACCTCCTCCATGCTAATCGCAGGTGCATTAGTAACCACGTTGATATCGGCCTTGGGTGCCTTGGGTGTGTAAAAGAAGTTGCTAAGCGCGTCGAGTCGGGAGAACAGGTCGTTGACCATGCCGTCGATCGCCTCGTGTTCTTTCTCAAGGGCCTCATCTTTCTCGTTGGAGGTATCACCCGTGCGCTGCTTGACATAATCTTCTTCGTAGAGCTCGGCAAGGGATTTCTTGCCGCGCTCGTCACTGATGCTGATTTGTTTGGATGGTAAGAAGGGGCGGGCGGTGGGGTCGGATTTGCGCTCAACGTCGTCAAAGTTGTGGTCGATAATGCGCTTTTTGATCATGTCTTCTAATGCGTCTGTGGTTTCTTGTGTGATGACAGGGACAGGCTGACAGAAGAAAAAAAAATAATTCAAGTCAACACGAAACGTCTCATACGACCGCTCTGCTTTTTACCTTGACCGATTGGTCAAACTCGAGATCTTCTTCGAGCAAACTGTTGACCGGCCGAGACTTGGCGTTAGCTTCACCTTGCAGGGTCCAATGTCGTGCGTTGATGTTCTCGTTTTCAAACTCTTCAATTTGGTCTTGCACACGCTGCAGCCGCTTTTGATGTGTTGAGGTTGCGTCTGCCTCTTCGTCTTCCTCATCCGCATCAAACAAGTTTCGCTTTGTCACCTGATCCTCCTCGTCCTCTTCGTCTTCATCCTCTTCATTGTCGTCTTCCATTGCGTCGAACCCGAGCTCTGCATCGCTCGGCTGTTCTTCAATGTCGTCTTCCTGTGCAAACTGGACCTTCTTCTTGCCCTTGCCTTTCTTTGCTTTGGGTGCGGGCTCGAAGAAGTCGGCGTAGTTGATATCTGTTATTATTATTATTTGATCAATTATTAGACTCCACCTCTCGTCGTATATATTTTGTTGACTTACCAGCTGCGTCGCCCAGGTCATCTTCGTCATCATCCTCTTCCCCCGCCAGGTCCTGATCGAAATCGATACCGTCCTCGTCGTTTTCATCATCGTCCTCAGAATCGGATTTCATATCGAGTTGTTCTTGTTCCTCGGACCATTTGTTGAACTCTTCGAGGTTGAAGAAATCGTCATCGACCTCAGACTGCTTTTTACTGCTACAGTCCGTGCTGTTAGTACCAGAGGCAACATGTTTTTCTTAAGTGAGGTATACCTTTTCGGTGCTTCTTCTTCACTCTCTTCGTCTTCGTCGTCTTCGTCTTCTTGTTCGTCTGCCTCAGGATCCATGTTCATATCCATATCCATATCCATATCCTCGTCCTCGTCCTCGTCCCCGTCCTCGTCTTCGAGATTGTCCTCTTCTTCAATGTCATCCTCCATGTCGACGTCGCCGTCCACACTTGCAGCGTCCAAGTCATCGCTCAATTCGTTCTGGGAGTCATTCAAGTCCTGATCGAGGGAGTGGCCCGAAGCGCTGGCATCGTCTTCCCAGGCCATGAAGTCCTGTACTGTGGCGCTGGCGTATTCGAGCATAGGATCGTTTTGTGTCGCAATTTCCTCCCAAATCTGATCGTGGTCGAATCCCTCGGTGAGCAGTTCAGTGAATGGCGACAACTCGACCGTCTCGTGTTCCTTGGCTGTACAGACGTTAAATCGACAGCATGTGTTGCTTTGTTTTAACGCTTACCGGCAGCAAAGAAGTGCTTCGCCATATTCAGTGCGCGATCTGCAACAGCATTGTCGGGTGTAAAGAAGACCTGAGGTTTGTCGACGATGGTCGAGACAAATCCCTGGACGGTCTCGGCTTTTGGCATGATCGCAGTAAGACGACTTTTTTTTTGTGCGTTGCAGGAAAAAAGCAATTCTTCAAATACTATTTATGGCCCGCCCATATCGAATGCCTCCCCGACTCTCCCATTCGCTGTGGCTTGTAATAAGGTACCATGCTGGCGTTTAGTTGATGTTGCCGTCTGCCACAGTACTGTATAGTACAGTGCATTATACTTATGACACTGTTAGAGCAAGCATTCCTGGTCATGATACAAGTTTGTATTAAACGAACACTCTTCTGTCTAGGATTGGAAATATGGCAGATAACTTATATTTTCTATACTGCTTGCTGCACGATCGTGTTTGGCTTCCTTTTCTACACTGATGCTGCAAAATAGTCCCATATAGCTCACACATGACCAGTATAAGCTATACTCTCAAGCGAAGCAGAGAAGATGATGTACAGATCTACTCAGGTATATACAGTACTTTCTTTGTCGTTCTATCCAGATTCACCACTCAGTAGAAAAGTAGTAAGGCTCTTGTCGCATATAAGCTTCCTAGCTACAATTTTCAGACAAGAAATGATCCGCAGCTGCTCGCTATTTATTTTTGCAAAGCATATAAACTGGCTATTTGATGTGCTGATTTGGTTATGTTGAAGCCTATTGCAATCCTTTTCATAGGAAATTCAAGAATGGGCAGTCACGGAGCTATCTATTCGAAAAGCCAGTGCATGGCTTTCACACAGTTCTACCACACCTTTGCAGACAAAAAAATACAAAATCGCTTTCCATCGTCTCATCCTTTTTACAGTGTTTTCTTGCTTATGCATCTAGTAAGGTTGGGAGCCGGAGGAGGGGGGGAACCTTGGGCAGCCATTTCATGATGAATACTTAGCCAAATCAGAACGTCTCGTTCGCGTTTAAAGTTTGACTGTGGACAGCACCGCACAGAACGGGAGTTGAACACGTCTTCTTTTTATGTCGGACACGTACAGACATGATGAGTTCAGACGCTGAGAAGGAACCAAAAAAGTACTCTGACACATGGTTGGCCCACAGATATCTGGTTGTATATACTGTATCCTAGTCTCTGCAGGCGGGTTGTGCGACAATGTGTTCCTGTACTCGTGCACATGCATCCTTTCAACTGCTGTAAATGTGCGGCAGGCAACATGGAAGGTGGGAGAAGGAGAGAGAAGCCTGTTCCACAGCTAGTGTCTCTCCAGTTATCTATTTCTGATGCGGTATCTGCGTGTAAATTATCATGGCGATGATAACAGAAAACGGAAAGCTAGAATGTTATGAGCAGCAGGTTCGTTGTCAATCTGGAGAAATAGGCGTCATGGAAGAGAAGAGAGTTCTCAACAAGCATACGCTTTTTTAGCTTCAGTGGAGCATGATGATCAGCCAGTCTTCTTTGCTCTTCTCTTCCATCTCAGTTCTCAGGAGAGGAAGCAGAGAGAACAATAAATTCCTTCCAGTTTCATCTCTATTCCTAGACTACTGATCTCCCCTCCTATTATCAATGACCACAGTACTGGCGCATCAAAAGTACTGCATGTATACCGAATACGGAAAAACTGTGGCCGTAACTAGAGCAATGTAGAGACAATTGTGCTGATACAGCGTTGACATAATTGAATAATCTCATGTGAGTAGAGCATTGCCTCAAGCTTCAAAAGGAAGCTTAAAAAACACCAAAGTTCAGGGCATGTCACTGCATTGCTTTCGCTTCCAATGCGATACCGACGGATGAGCTGAAGTAGTGCTTGGGGTTTGGGCGATAGGCGGATTACGCTGAAACTTCAAGCGGTAAGATTGTTGCCATTGATGCCCTTTGGGCTCTTATTGGCGTACGCACTCCTGTATCGCATACGCATAACCGTCTTTTCTACCCGCGGGAAAGCATTTTTGATCGAACCATCGATTCGAACAAAGCGGGAAGCAGATGGCGTTTCGGCGTCATATCGACGCTTATACGACAACTTCAACGTGGTATAGTCTGACGATAAACCATGACTTTGAGGAGCGCGCGCAAGAACACGTTTCCACCAATAATCCACTGCCACTGTGTCCTCGCACAATCAAATGCGACGATAAAACCAGGAAACTGCGAGCAACCAGTTCATAGCCGAGTAGCAGAGGACGTAATCGAAAAAGAGTTCGAGGACTACATTGATACCCACGAAAAAAAAAAAGACAGTCTGGAAATGAGCTTCATTAAATCCGCTTGGGAAATACAAGAGGAGCGAACGACCAGCACGGATGGCGAAACGGAACTGTAGTATTTGAAATTGGGTTTTGAGAGAGGAAAGGTCGGCAAGTACCAGGGTGACGATAGTTGGGCGGTGAATGGGACGGGCTTGTATTGTGTGCGAGTTCGGCACAGCCTCGTTGCGCACGATCTAGAATTTTAAGCTGGCAGGCACAGAGGAGTGATGGCTAGGCCATACTCGAGGACGGTTCGAGTAAAGGTACGATACGTGCGATGAGCTGGTCAAAATTCAAATCCGTATCGATGGACACCTTTAAGCCGCAGAATGGTCATAGTCGCAGTGACGCGCTGAGTGCGACCATGTATGAGTTGACCGGTGTGGACAGCTCTGTATAAATCATAGCGGAAACGGAAATTCTTTCTGTACATTATAGCACATACATATGTACCAGCCAAGACGAATCATGGTGCGGATCCAGCTAAGCTTCTTTATGCTTTCGCCATATTGCCATCCTGCCACGTCGATTATTAAGGGGTGCTTTTGTATGCCAATCAGTTTACCACTTTAAATGGTATGTGGACCAATGAGATTATCATTTTATTTTATCAAACAAGCAGATTAGTTTTGGGGGAAGATAGCTGCCTGTGCAAGATATAGTTACTTGTACATAGTATGATCTCTTTGTTGATCAGTGGTGGTGACACTGGGCCTCAACGACAGTGTATGTAGATGAAGAACTGTTATGAGGATTAGGGTAGTTTGTACCGCCTTCCGCTTTCTCCTTTTATTTCAACCAACCGTCCATGATCTGATACGTCATGATCACATTTTTTCTCATTTCGGCATACTGTATCTGTCGTTTTTTATTCTCGGGGTAGAAACAGCTCGAACAAAAGTATTCATCATGAAAAGATACAAGACACGTAACCAGCGATATCAATTGCAAGGAGTCAGAAAGCAGGCAAGAGACAGAAGATCATGTTGGGTGCGGGCCTCGAAACACATGCAAGAGTGGGCAAATGGGGACCAAGAAATGGGTACACAATATTGCACTTACTTTTTTTCTTTTTTTGGAGGGATCTGAAAGACGTCTATAAGCGGGCTTTTTTTTACGGTCACCCATGTGCCTGACCCTCATCCCTTATAGTACCCGTCAGCAAAACAATGTGTAGGCGTCTCCTCACTGGATATTCTATCCCTTCCTGAGCCCACCTGCTTCCCCAAGACCGCAGAAAATGACGCATTAGTACATTTGATTCACTCCTATGACCTGTTCTGTAAGCTTCGCCCAGCGTGTTGGAGACGCCCCGTTTCCTGGGATATGAATCCATTATGCGGAGTGCCAGGGGCTGCGTCCGTCGCAGAAGAGAAATTCGTTTGTGTGTACAGCGTTCGTCTGTACAAAAGTCCCTGCTAACGTCCTCATGGCCGTGCGTTCAAATTCACCATGTTGTATATAACCAAAATGCACTTGATCCTCCTTTTGCTGAAATACAGAAAAGGTGCATATCGAATTAAACCAAAAACATCAAAATGGGGAAATTTTCTACGATCCAGCGTTTCATACTGTAAAATTAGGAGCAGACGACAAATGGAGAAGGAGGGACAGTAAAAGACGGTAAACAGGAATGACCAATACGGTGTTTAGGACGCAAAAAAGAGAGAGATAGACAGTGAGCTATATAAAATACTATCAAGCCAAGTTCAATGCGGGCGTGTGCGGGTGTGTGTATGCATAGATGCGAGAGGGTGAATAAACAAACGAGTACAAATACGTTGCGACAGAAGAGATTATGATACAGTGCGTGTGAGAGACTGAGCACCGGAAATGCGGGCTATAAGTGTGTCTCTGCTGAGTGTGTGTGTGGGAGGGGAGGAAGGGGAGGGGTAACAGATGGTTTGAAAGCAGTATATAGGTGGTTTTTCTGCGTGGGAGTGGATACAGAACAGCAGATCCAACCAGACGTTAGGAAGGTGACGATGATGCACTACTACTTCCTTTGGACGAGGATGGCGAGCGACGCGCACCCGTTAACGTATTAGAAATGGCCTCGGCAGCGTCGCTTATTACAGCCGACGTGGATGCATCCGACATTTGGGGGTTTTGATAGACGGTAGTGAGCCGGTACTGCGGGATATTGTGCGGGTGATTAGAGGAGGAGAACGGCGGAGCGGGTGACTGGGGTGGTTGTGGTGGTGGCTGTGAATATGGCTGTGCGTACTGTTGTGGGAGCTGCGACGACATTGGTTGCTGCTGCTGCTGCTGTTGTTGTTGTTGTTGTTGTGATGGTTGTGATGGTTGCGGTGGTTGCGGTGGATGTTGTAGTGTAGGATGAGATAGGCCTGGAGAAGAATAGGCGATGGAGTCCATAGGAGAAATCGACGCCGAGGACTGTCGCTCTTCTTCGAGAAGCTGCTGTTGGCCGTGTCTGTCTTGCTCGGCGTACAAGTCGACGTGCTGTTGGATGTACTTTATAAGCTGCTCTTTGACAAAAGTCGCCTGGCGCACTTGCTCCCAGACCTCCTGACGGAACGATTCTATACGCTCGCGCTTGACATGTGGGGTTCGCTCCATCTTGTCCAGAATGAGGAGCAATATCCGGCAGAGTCGTGAGAACTTCTGGAATGTCTGGGCGAGGTATTCATTGACCCGTCGAACGAAATCGGCTGATCCTAGACGGGGATCGTGCATTGCGGTGGCAGCGTGGTTGGGTTCGTTGTGGGGCGAGAGGCGAAGGGCGGGGCAGACCGAGTCGCTGAAGCTCTCGAGCTCCTTGACGATGGACTTGGCCTGGTACAGGCAGCGGGTGAATTCGATGAAGGCTCTGTCGTTGAAGGGCAGGCTGGATGGGGTGGTGGGGTCGAATCGTGATGTGCTTCGATTGTATCCACGGCGTATTGGGCCGTAGGAAGGCATGTCGGTGGGAGGAGAAGGAGTGCGGGATTGGGTGTGTGGTTCGGGTAGGAAAGAGTTTGTGTGTTCTGAGGCCTGCTCAACGCTGGGTCGTTGCGCCTGCCTCATAGTGATAATATGACTAGGTAATAATAGAAGACGTAGAGCCCTCCAGAAAAGACTGGGGGCGGGCATTCAATCCGTTAGAAAGACGAAGAAACTTTTGCCTTTTTCGGTTGTTCACGCTATCTGCGAATTTAATGGTTTCATTGGTTTAAATTCTTAGCACGATGCAATTCCGCTGTCTCTGTCAAACATATCACTGTCACTACTACTAATTCCACCACCACCGCTGTGTCTCGATCCGTCTTTAACATCATCGTGATGGTTCTTGACTGGAACACTATGGCTATGGCTGCTCCAGCTTCCAATCGTCATGCGTTTCAACGCCCGAGACCATCCACTGCTATGGCCGTTTGTTGTGCCCTCGGCGAATTCCGACGTACATGCCTGTTTCGGCGTGGAAATCCACGAAGAAACTGTGCTTCGCCGGGGTCGACTCGCATCTTTGCAGTTCAGACCGTTACCCTTGCATCTGGTATCTTCTTGCTTGACTTGAGTCTCTTCGGCTTTCTTGCTAGGTGTGGATGCGGGTGGGGCCAAATCGTCAATGTTGAGTACATCCACAAGCTCTTGGTTGTCGATAATCTTGAGCAAAATCTTGTTCATATACAACGACAGCGCCTTATTTGATTCTTGTAACATTCGATTCTCGTCTGAAAGTTCTAAGACATTCTTTTGAGTACAGTGGTTCTTTTCGTCGCTGTGCCACGTGCATGCGTACTTTTGAGCTTATTTGCATATTCCTCATTTTGATCCCCACTGCCGCTCATTTGAGAAGCATGGTCGAGCTCAGCCGCCAGGCTGTTGGGTTCAGGCGCATTATCTGCTACCTCGCGTTTTTCTTCCACCTTCTATTGCATCGCACAATAAATTGATAAAGGGCGAGAGGGGTTGCGGTGTGAGAAAAAAGTGAATAAAACCAGGGTCACTCTACCTTCAGAAACTCGCCCGTCATTGTCTTTTCGTGCAGCAGCATTTGGTAGCTTTCATTATCCTCCATCAGAGAACCGTTGACCTGCTTCAGGCTCACTAACTCTTCTTCCAAGGATCCCATGCGCTGCGCTTGCGTTTCCGCTGTCATCAAGGCATCTTCTATCACACGCTTCTGCTGC
This sequence comes from Syncephalastrum monosporum B8922, assembly GCA_000697355.1. Classification (NCBI taxonomy): domain Eukaryota; kingdom Fungi; phylum Mucoromycota; class Mucoromycetes; order Mucorales; family Syncephalastraceae; genus Syncephalastrum; species Syncephalastrum monosporum. The sequence goes on from JNEN01001256.1 coordinate 211,761, forward strand.
TCCACTTGGGTTTTGAGGTCCGCAATCAGCTTATCCTGGGCCCGTGCCTTGGCGTCGTTGCTATTGATGAGTCTTCGTTCCAAAACCGATGGCTGTTCCCAGTTTGCTGTGAAGTATTCATGACATCAGCCCTTCGTATTCTGTTTGCATCGTTGTATTACTTGCCTGGCTCGGGCGATGGTAAGGCACCTGGCGGACGGGTGGCCCAGATATTGGAAGCCGTGGCACTACGCGTGCGGCGCGGATGGCTGTTATTTTGCATCGCCCATCGCTTGATTTCGGCACAGAGTTCAGCTTCACGTTGCTGCCAAAGCAGCCGATCATTTTCGTAGATCTCGCGCTGATTTCATTGGGTCCGTTTTAGGCGCGGGTTGTTCTTGTATGTTCTGTAAATGTTCTGGTCTGTCCTACCTCGGATTCTAGTCTTCTCTGTAAATCTTTTTGTCGCCTTTTCAAAATCTGGGTTTCTTTATGCGACTCGGCCAATTCTTGCCCCTGTGCAAACACTTCGGATTCCAGTCTCTCTTGCACTTTTCGATAAGTCTTATTGTCCTGAATCACGGACAGTAAATTCTGTGTGACTGGTATTAGTGACCACTCTCACAACAATGATGAACAGTAAAAATAGAAACTGCTTCTCTGCCATGAAGAGACGTGAAAGGGCAGAGGCTAAGATTAGCATGATAATTACCTTGCGCAAGTGCTCAGCTTCTCGAGTCAGGACACGGCACTGTTCCTTGTTGTCTTCCATCTGGACTTTGTGTTCCTGTTGAAGAGGGATAGGAAATAAGAAAAAAGGCAATTCACCAGCGGCTCCTGTCAGCTCAACGTAATGATGCCTCAGCCTCACACACACAGCAGAGAGAGAGATACCGCGCTCTCAGTAGCATAAACGAACTCGTTTTCTCACAAGCGAGACATAGCGAGCAAGAGCAAGTCTCCTATTCTGCCCCCTCTCCTTCACATAGGCTCTCTCCAAAAGGGAAATGAGCTCATTTCATGGATATTGGATACTTGCATATAATAAAGACTCGTTTTGCATTTGAGGTATGTATGGTTGGAGTAGCCGAAGCACGTCTGTAACGTCCAAGAAGGGCGAGGCTGTTCCTGGCGACGAAGGCGGGGGTCGATGTTGGCTGGAGTTGATAGCTGTCATGATACTTTAACAATGCTGAAGATGATATCGTGCAGTCAGGTGGGTCGTCGTGTCGGTTAGACTTCGTATGTATAATATATGTACAGAAGGAACAAAATGGAGGTAAGTGTAAGTGGATGATATACAAGGGTGGAGTGAGAAGTGGGAAGAAACAAGAGTAAGAAAGGAAAAATAAGAAAGCGGCAAATGTCTGGGATCAGTGGGTTATAGGAGGTCTCCTTCCTTTGCTTCCTTAGTGAATGACGGGCCGTGGCTCACGGGACAGGCGAAATGTACAGTATGTTATGTGATGATGCGCTGGCGTTTTGATGCTGTGTACACGTTCACTAAAACACACACACATACACAGGGATCAGGGATACAAGAAAAAAAAAGGGGGGGTGGGGGAGTAACTTGGTCAAGAAGGGGCACGGCTTAAGCGAGGGTAGAAGAGAAACAAGCTTTTCTTTGTGCGTTATACCGTATCAGAAAGGGTTTATTATCTTTAAAAAAGCCCCGGAGATGTGTTGATATCTTTTTGTCTCCCTTGCTTCACTTTGCGCGTGTGTGAAAGCGGAAGTATCTGAGAGAGCAAGCGGGTGCATTGCATTGCAGTCAAAGCATATAGAATATTACGGCAGGCATAGACAAAAAGGACAGCAGGCTTGACTATTTCAGTCGACTTGCACGCGGCCAAAGCCCGACTCTCCCGTCCATGCATCTGACTAAAGCTTGCTTAGACTCTGCCATGTATGACGCGGATGATTCGCACTTTAGCCACAGGGCCAACTTGGTCGCGCTCATCTGACTGGACTCGCGCACACGCGTGTCTGAAGCTAAATGAAAAAAGGCGATATTGCCATGTACCTCGACCGGAACTGTCTGGCGTAACATCTAGAAAGCAACGGTCGTCCATGGCAAAAGGGGATCTTCTGGTCTGAGCATCAAGATGAAAACACGCGGCTGGGTTTCCAAATAACTAGCATACCTGTTCATCCATTGTTATATCTGCGCGCTCGTTGGCTTTGTTCAGCTGCATGCATACGTATCTATGTACAAATGTGGGCCATCCCCATCTCCCATCTCACTTTCCATTCATCCGCTCAGCATCTCGCCCCTGGGTTGCAACCAAACACAAAAGCTGTGCAATGCGGCGACCGGCCGGTGCATTGTTTCTTTCACTGGCGAAACCTTGTCTTTTGATACCGTGTAACATTTCATCTGCCGCAAGCGCTGCTACGAAATCAACAAAGAAAAAGCCTCGGGTGACGGATTCCGTGCGCCACATCTGTTCAGAAAACAACGCCGACGTTTGACAGGCGTATCAGACATAGCTGATGGATAAATGCTGAAGTCAGATGCATGTGTTGTCTCTTTTCCTTCTTTTCGGCATCAGAATGTATGTATATACGTAAGAGAGAGGAGAGAGATGGTCTGGATGCAGTCGCTATTTTCACCAGCAGAAGCATGATATTCACAGCTGCATTTCATTGTTATGAATAATGCATGCATACACCATCCAGCGTCTGGCTCATGCCCAATACAAAATCCCGTGCTTATGCTGGTAATCACAAAGGGGAGAGTTGCAGTTTCCGTTTGGGTACAGGTGCTTTGGATTGTGTCCATTAAGGCAAGTATTACGCCGCAGGAGTTTGAATGGTGTTTGCCATTTCGGCTGATGAGGGCGTTTACAGAATAGTGTTTTGGTTTGATACCGTGTTTCCCAGAATTATTGGCGGCTTTTAAGAAAAAATGTGCGCGAGCCAACTGCCAAATTTGACGGATTACACAGATTGCACTTCGAGGTCTGCTTACTTATCGGGGTTTCCTAAGTTCTCCGTTTTTAATTGCGAACAAAGATTGACAGCTAATCTATTACTACATCTTTGAAAGAGAGTGAACAGAAAAGCAGAAAGCAGGCGGGCGGGTGGGTGAAAGACCGTAGCAGACCTCTCGTGTAATAAGTGAGTCCAGCGCTACGCTAGGACGTCACATGATAAAATGCACTGTTCACCAAATGAAGTCGATGTGTCGCGTGAAGAAAGGTACATTGGGAACCGTTTGGAAATGACTGGAATGCTTTGTTTCGCACTCAAGAATCTAACTCCTGATCCTTCCTTATTTTACTCGATAAAGCGAATCCCAAATCTCAGACGTGGATTGCCATTCTGGCACTCCCTGTGGCTGCTTCCACCTTGCGATTACAAGTTCCAGCACTTCCTCAAGCTGGTCACGCTGACAAGCGACGCCGAACGGAACACGAAGCTATTCTTTACGCCTGCCAAAAACACGTCGGTGACGAAAAGGAGCAGAATAAGACCTTGTACATCGTTGACAACTTGGAATTACGACCATTCGTGATTGGCACCCAGGTATCCAATGCGCTTGTCACCTCATCTATTCGCTTGGATCGACGTTTTCCCCCGTCTGTCGGCGGCTCTACGATGAACTTTGATTTGAATATGTCAGATTCTTTCGCCTGCAAAATATTCGTGGATGAGGATGCCATGAAAGCAGCCGAGATAATCATCAGCAATCCAACGACAACCTGTGTGTCAAACATTGGGATGATGTCCCATCAGCTACGACAAGTACGAACTCGCTTTGACTCGCCCAAGACCTTCATGCTGTGCCGCGCTTCTGGTCCGCTGACTAAGAACCATACCTGCCAACCCTATACCATTTTTACCTTGAACGAGTGCAATCGCGGCGGCAACCCTTGTAGCACTTTGTTTGATGAAATAGCGACCGAAGTGTTAAAAAATATGACCAATGCAACGCTCAAGAAATCAACAGTACTTGCATGTGCCAAGCAAGCGACTGGAAAGACCAAGGATGTTTTGGATAGTATTCTTCATTTGTATCAATGAAGCCAGTTGCGCCAAGAAAGTTGTGTGGGAATGCCAATTTATTTCTGTGTACATTTTTTCTTAAAAGCCGCCAATAGTTCTGGGAAACACTGTATTCTACACACCAAAGACGTCAAGCGATCTTCAGATGAAGCGCCGCTTACCGTCGCTGTTGCAACACATGACATTTCTCGGTCCTTATTTAAACATACATTTGCAAACGCGTACATGACCCTCCATCCGATACAATGTGAAGCACTCGGGTCTCCTTTTATCTTTCATTAAGGAGTTTCAAAGACTCAGCACCCCCTTCTTGCCTTTGCTTATTCTTATTCCGTCGTCTATACCGTTTTTAATTACTGTAAATATGTACAGTTGTGCAGATAGGTGGGCTGTGTGCGCGTATATGTGGTGATTTTCTGTGAGAAGTGCGTGATGATGTGTGTGATGTGTGTGTCTATTTCATGTTTTGCTGGCCCATCTGCTGCATTTTTTCGCCGACCTTGAGGTTGACGTCAAAGAACTTGGCGACACAGCGATCAATGCACACCGACTCGCCCTGCGTAAGATCGTTCTGCTGATAATCCTTGGAGACGCACTTGCTGTAGCAAGAATCAACGATGCTATACAAAAAACAAGGTTCAGTATGACAAGTTGGCATGGGATGCACTCGAGTTTACCGGTTGAAAAGATCGGTGACCATTTCGAGCTCCTGCTCAGCCATGGCAACGTTCTGAGGGTTGATCGCCTGCTGCGATTGCATACCACCACCAAAGAAGGACATTGTGCTGTGTTGTGTGTGTCTTGACGGTTGAGCCGGGTTGGACGCGCGACCTTTTTTTTTGTTTTTACGCTGTCGGGTCTTTCGCACCTGCATCCAGCCTTTGACATCATGACAGTCACTCTCTTGCAAAATCTGCTTGTTCATTGGCTGGATAGACTACGTTAGTGACAGTGCCGTGGCAACTTGGCATGCTGCCATATCTCGAAAACAGGAGCTAGGATTTATATCGACACACAATAAACTAATCAATGACTGCGCAGATAAACATATTTTTGTATCACGTGCCTCCTGCTTGAATATGTAGCTCATCCTGCCAAGAAAGCGCTTCTATTCTTGTCCCATGCAATCGAGAGATATTTTCTATGTCTCTATTGTCTATCACTTATATTGGTCTATAATAGAGTCATTCCGTCAGCTTGACCTGGTATATTTGACTACTAATCTCCCCTGGAAGTAGCTGTACGCTATAATCGACGTTCATGCTAGGAGATCTTACAGGTATTCCATTCCCATTGGCAAATATTCGTGGAGCACAGTACTTACGTGCAGAGAAGTATATAGTATATATCACTGCTCAGGCATTATAAGGGCAGCGTAGTGATACTCCATGCTCTTTGTGCGTATATACACCGAGATATATGTCGCTCCTGCCTATAAGAAGCACAGATTGTACAGCCGGCGTCTCCCGTATATATACGTTCGAAAGAAGTATGCCATAATATTCGTCCCATCCTTTCAGGGCCGAAGAGCGAATGGTGCTTTCCCTATTGCATTTATTGACTGTGACCTTTGTATGAACGAGGCACAAGGGCTTTGTGCTGATCTGGTAGCAAAATCTCGGAGACCTTTACAGTCCAACATCCTGCCGATAGATACATGCAATTCTAATGTTGCCAGCACTACCGTTGCTGCTGCCGCTAGTCTTGGCCAGTGACTTCTACCAATCTATAGGATGTATTTTGCGCACCGGTGCCGCCAAAAGTCTTCAGATTTCAGCAAAGAAAGAAACTAGAACTTCCACTGCAGGTAGCCACTCCAGAGGCTGTATGGGGCCCCAGGGGTTATATTGTATCTGTCGTCTGATGTACTCAGAGCTTCTCCGCTAGTACGATGTAGAGGAAGATTCTATCAGGAATAGTAACACGGATAGTGTCATCAAAATATTTCCAGCTCACGACATTATATGCAGCTACTAAAGTGATCACTCGTCATTATCAACTACAATGGACTGTACTTGTTGTAATATCTTAATGGTACAGTCATGCTGGGCACATTAAAGTGCGAGATGTAAGGGACAGAAACTATCGTCTTTTGCAACTAGGATGGGTGTACGCACACGAGCTTCCGTTGTTGAGTCTCGGTAGAAACATATGATCAAATAACTATTGTGAATCTTATGTTGCAGCGATACAGTAGACAGAGCGCTATACCATGTTTACGTGCGCATCAGTTTTGGCTTACACAGTAGGAAAACTATCATTTGCATTTATTATGCATCGTCTTAGCTGCGATCTTTCAATTTGCATGTATGTGTTGAAAGTCTTCTATTGACCCATAATCGCCATCATATATAAACATACATATAGTATATAAGCTAAGAGATCCTTGCTGCCTGTGTATCACCATTTAGCTTTTTGATAATTCACAAACGGCCCCCCTAGAAGACCGGCTGGTTTATCGACGTATGCAGCTGTAGCCTGTGTATTAATGAATGCGAGCTAGATGGCTCGATGTATGTCTGAGTGCTGTTTAATACCGTCGATGACACCAATACATAGTAATATCCAATGAAGGTTAATCGTATGCATCGAATGAATGATTTTTATCCGTAAGGTTGCTCTTTCGCACGCACGGAGCTCGTGTGTCACAATTATTTGTGAAATGATGTCATCTGTAGAGTGTTTGATAGTATGCCCAGGCACGATGATGTTTTCCGTGCTGGAAGGTATATTTTCGGGCGCGCAGCCTTTTTACGACCAAGCTTGCTTACGGAAGCACCATGTCCCACACGGACGCCGATCATTTACAATCTGCCTTTGTACTTTACCATACTAACAGGAAATGATGAGTGACTGAATACTTTATACTATATGCATCTTTTTGCAATGTCTTATTCTGGCAGGTGACAGGCGTTTGCTATGACATATGAATTGGTCGACAGCAGACATACATATAAGCATCTGGAAAGAGACAGGAAATAATCATATGCTTATGGAACGTGCTTATGTATCGGGGAATGCGGGGAGGAGCAATTCGATCCAGCCCGAAATATTTAACTGTGGTAGGCTGCGTGACGCGCCCGCGCCGAAAACGCGTCGCTTAGAAACGGAACGAGGATCGGGACAACTTCCAAGTCCCGCAACGGTAGCGGGGAGGTTATTTAGCGGGTGGTCCTAAGCTGAAGGCGTATAGCGCTGGACCATATGCAAGTGGTATGTGGTCTTTACTGTACGGTACGCATTGAACATTCATCGAGTGGGCAGGGACGGTGTCAAAGTAAGCGGGGGGTCAATTGAAAGCGAATGGATCAAATCATGCGCTTTCATGTGGTAAATTGCAAAGGACTTCCCGAAAAGTCACTGTATAAAAGCGGACCCAAATCAGGGACCAGGGCTGCCCTTCGTTCTGCTACAAACCTAGCATCCTATCTTTTCCTTCCATCATGTCCGTCTCCAAGGTTCACGCTCGTCAGATCTTTGACTCCCGCGGTAACCCCACCGTTGAGGTCGAGGTCACCACCGCCAAGGGCATTTTCCGCGCTGCTGTCCCCTCTGGCGCCTCGACGGGCGTCCACGAGGCCCTCGAGCTCCGTGACAAGGTCAAGGGCGACTACGTTGGCAAGGGTGAGTTTTCCTAGCCTATATTGAATAGTACCCACTAACCAAAGACGCGTTTGTCTCTTTATTTGATTCTTCCAGGTGTTTTGAAGGCTGTTGAGAACGTCAACAAGATCATCGGCCCCGCCCTGATCGAGTCCAAGCTGAGCGTCGTTGATCAGAAGGCGGTCGACAAGTTCCTCCTCGACCTGGACGGCACGCCCAATAAGAGCAAGCTCGGTGCGAACGCCATCCTCGGTGTCTCGCTCGCAGTCGCCAAGGCCGGTGCCGGCGAGAAGGGTGTTCCGCTCTACGTCCACGTGGCCGACATTGCCTCGTCCAAGAAGCCATTCGTCCTCCCCGTCCCTGCCTTCAACGTCATCAATGGTGGCTCGCACGCCGGCAACAAGCTTGCTATGCAAGAGTTCATGATCATGCCCACCGGTGCTGCCTCGTTTACTGAGGCTATGAAGATTGGCTCTGAGGTGTATCACACCCTGAAGGGCGTCATCAAGGCCAAGTATGGTCAGGATGCGACCAACGTGGGTGATGAGGGTGGTTTTGCTCCCAACATCCAGGACAACGAGGAGGGTCTCCAGCTCTTGGTCGAGGCCATCGAGAAGGCTGGCTACACCGGCAAGGTCAAGATCGCCATGGACTGTGCCGCTTCCGAGTTCTACAAAGATGGCAAGTACGACCTTGACTTCAAGAACCCCAACTCGAACCCTGCGGACTACATCACCGGCGAGCAGCTCTCCGGTCTTTACAAATCATTTGCGGAGAAGTATCCCAGTAAGTTGAGTTATTTTCTTTTTGGATTTAGTGCGGAGAAATACGGAATTAGGCGTGATGAGTTCATCCTCACTCATTCTTTTTCCTTATTAGTCGTGTCGATTGAGGATGCGTTCGACCAGGATGACTGGGACAACTGGGCCCACCTTCTCAACACGTCCAACTTCCAGCTGGTCGGTGATGACTTGACCGTGACCAACCCCCTCCGTATCGCGACTGCCATCGAGAAGAAGGCGTGCAATGCTCTCCTGCTCAAGGTCAACCAGATCGGCAGCGTGACCGAGTCTATCCAGGCTGCGCTGGATTCGCAGGCCGCTGGCTGGGGTGTGATGGTGTCCCACCGCTCGGGTGAGACGGAGGACACGACGATTGCTGACCTCGTCGTCGGTCTCCGTACGGGCCAGATCAAGACCGGTGCTCCTTGCCGCTCGGAGCGTCTTGCCAAGCTCAACCAGCTCCTCCGCATTGAGGAGGAACTCGGTGACAATGCCATCTACGCTGGCGAGAACTTCCGCAAGGCTCACGAACTGTAAAATGTATATATATCACACTCCCTACCCATGTATAGATGATGTTGATGATGATGATGTGGGATCAAACAAACCCAAAATAATATACACGCATTATTTATTTATGCAAGACATCCTGTGAAATTGGCTGCCATGATTGACGCGCGCGCGCGCACGCGCAAAGCAAAAGCGTGTGACCCCCGCACAAAAACCGCACAGCTTTTGTATCTTTTCCCATCTTGTCACACCCAGCAGAATAAGAAAAAAAAAAAGAAACCAAAACTTAAAATACCTGTCCTCTGCTTTTCTATTCTCCAAGCACAATGGCGAGGTCGAAACAACGTAGCCCAGTTAAAAACGGTCCTGCGGCTCATACACGATCCAAAGATCCCGCCAACAATGCCAAGGCGGGAGCATCCACCAGCAGTACTGCACGATCGCAAGCTCAACCACGACGGTCGGGTCCACCGGGGACGGTGCAACCGCAGCCTCCTCGAAAGAACCTCGACTGGAAAGCTCTGAACCCGAAAACAGACCACTACGAGTAAGTGGGAGGCATCTCTTCTATTTTGATATTGACGACATGTGGAAGGTTTTGTGGTCCTGTGGGCGCTCTGGCGATGGTGCTTTTTTTGCCTCTGCTGGTCCTCATATTTGCGTTTGGATGCGATGATACCGGGTACAACCCATTCGAGCGATTCTACAGCTTTGCCATGGACATTTTCGAAGGCAAATTCACGGGCGAGATGCTCTGGTCCATGGTCACCAGCTGGCACCCGGTGTCTCTCTTGTGGCTCACCATTTTCCTCGGCAACCTTGCTACTTTCTCAGCCATGCTGCCCGGTGAAGAAATGCTCGGCACCGAGCTCCGCGATGGCTCCCGCCTCGTCTACAAACCCAATGGTATGATGTTTGCATATCTACTACGTACTGGAAGTTGACATTCCTGTTATGCAGCGCTTCAGATGTTGCAGACCGTCTTCATGCTGACCATGATGTCCACCAAGGGTCAAGGTCTCCGCACTCCTCTTTGGGTCCATGAGAACTTTGCCCATATTGCGGTCGCAACCCTGATCGTTTCTTTCCTCGTCTCCATTGGCGTCTATATCAAGAGCTTTTACGGTGGACCTAAGCTGCTCGCTCTCGGCGGCAACACGGGCAACCCCATCTATGATGTAAGCCCCTCTTTTTTTTCTTCTTCTTTATCCGATACACGTTTTGCTCATACCAGGCCCTGTAGTTCATGATCGGCCGCGAACTCAACCCTCGCATCGGCAAGTTTGACATCAAGTTCTTCACCGAACTGCGTCCCGGTCTGCTTGGCTGGCTCGTGCTCGACATATGCTTCGCCTTGACTCAATACGCCAAGCTCGGCCGGGTCACTAACAGCATGATCCTCGTCGTCGCCTTCCAGGCCTGGTACATTCTCGATGCTCTCTACAACGAGGTAATACAATCATGGTGCATGCGTAGCTGTATCATTGACGCATTTTGGCAGGCTTCCATTTTGACTACGATGGATATCACGACGGATGGGTTTGGTTTCATGCTTGCCTTTGGCAACCTGACTTGGGTGCCCATTATCTACAGCATGCAGGCACGCTATCTCGCCGACTTCCCCATCGACCTCAGCATCGTTCAGGTGATCGCCATCGTCGCGCTGCAGCTCGGTGGCTACTACATCTTCCGTTCGGCCAACAGCCAAAAGGACACATTCCGCCAGAACGCGAATAACCCGGATGGCCTGGAATTCATAGAACCCAAGGCTGGCCCCCGCCTCATTCCCTCTGGCTGGTGGGGCAAAGCCCGCCACATCAACTACCTTGGCGATTGGCTCATGTCCGTCGCGTGGTGTCTGCCCTGTGGTTTTGGCTCGGTGATTCCCTACTTTTACTGCATTTACTTTGCCATTCTGTTGATCCACCGTGAGCGCCGCGACGACGCCAAGTGCAGAAAGAAGTACGGCGAGGATTGGGACCGCTACTGTTCCATCGTCAAGTCCCGCATCATCCCCGGCGTGTATTGAGTTGTATGTCAATTGCTTGATTGTTTTCTTTTGTAAGTAGGTAATTTTATATAATATAAGGGTGCCTATTGCTTCTTGGTACCGTTGCCATCCTTATCCACCACCACGGTCTCCGCCACGTCACCATAAATATCAAAACGACGCTGGTTGTATAGGGGAATGCTCGTCCGGATCGTGTTGACCTGTTCAGGATCAATGTCGGCATAGACAATGGTCTCGCTTTCCTCGCAGGTGGCCACCACCATGCCCCTTTTGAAGAATTTCAGTACGGCACACATAACCCCATTTGTATGACTTACGTTGGATCGACCACAGTGGAATGGCCCCATGCATGGTAGCTCGCCGCCATGTCGCGTGCAGGGGAGCAGGCAGCGACGTACATTTGGTTATCCACGGCTCTAGATCCCAGTTGAATATCACCTGCGCCTGAATTTGATTTCCTTTTACCTAGCACGCTGCAGCAGCTCCCAGTGCATCGGACCGGTGGTCATATTGAAGGCGCCGGGGTACAGCATCGCAATACAGCCCTTGCGAGCCGCGACCATGGCCATCTCAGGGAATCTAATAGAATATGAGATAAAAACGATGGAAGTGATTTGCGCTTTTCTCATTTTTACCTAATGTCATAGCAGATACCAGCACCGATTTTCCCGTACTCTTATCCAAAAAGTGAGTAAGCGTCCATATGTCTCATAAAGAACTTACTGGTATCGACCATGGTGAGTGAATCGCCAGGAGAGAGCGTCTCGCTTTCCTACATATCATTGTAAGTTTCGTATGCACAGCGTACCCACTTTTTTTTTTTTTACGTACAATGAAGCGGATCTTGCCAGGCACATCGATATCGAAAAGATGGACCTTGCGGTGGGTAGCAATGAGAGCGCCCTGGGGATCATAGACGGTCAGGGTATTGTAGAGCTTATCGCCCGAGCGCTCGGGAATAGAGCCACCAAAGAGGTAAATGCCCGTTTCCTAGCACCGCCTATTTGTCAGTATTCCCACGTAAAGAAGAAGGTACATTGTCATACTTTGGCGACATTGGAGAGCATTTTAACGGTCGGGCTTGTGCTCAGCTCCTCAGCATACTCGTCAAAGTATTGCGTGCCGTACGGCGAATTGAAGCATTCCTAGACATTGTAAGAGACGCACCACACGGTATCACGCGGCTCATATCACACGTACAGGGAGGACGACGACCTGAGCACCTTTCTGAGCGGCTTCAATGACTTTCGAGCGGGCATGCTGAATGTTGTGAGCCTTGTCAGCGCCTGTGTTGCCGAGCTGAATCAAGGCGAGTCTGAATTTGGAAGCAGGGGACAGAATAGACGACATTGAACGAAGTGTAGAGGACAGTCGTCGAACGAGCATGAAATGAAAAATCTACCCAGCCGAAGATGGTTGCGCTTTTTCCCCGCCCGAGCCTTCTCCTCTATTAATTATGAATATTCCACCTTCCCGCACTGTCGTGGGCGTCAAGCGCAGACCTTCTTCTTTCTTGCCGCCCCCACATAAGAAGAGACCGTGCCGTGCCCGACCTTCACGAGGCCAGCGACCTTCCACACAGCTCAATCCTGCCTTTCTCAATCCACCGTCGTCCTCTGAACAGGAACTTGCAGCTGCCTTCATTCAGTTGATTCAAGACCACAATGTAACTGACACAACAGCATGCCAGTCTACAGTCGCTTATGCGGGTATAGGCCTCTGGGATACGAGACATGGGAGTCAGGATATGTGCCATGAAGCGCTTTGGGCCTGGCTTCTCAGAGCGCGTGTTCGTTGAAGCCCTCGTTTCTTCGATACAACAGCGACCGTCGGTTGACACAGACTGGACACTGATAGGCTACTGGCATCTGACGCGTGCTGCACCGGTTTACATTCACCTCGATGCACTGATCGAAGCTGCTCCACCTGACTGGATACAGTCCCAGTATCGGCATGTATTACATACTCCCGGTACAGCCATAGTCCAAGGTATTAGTTTAGATCAGTCGCTTCCGTTCAGTTTGTGTTGACATGTTGTAGACTATCTCGAGGTCCTGTTGGCCGAGAAGAGTCGGCGGCCTTTGATACAAGCCTTGCTGCGCACCGACGAAGACAAGCTGTCCGAGCACGTACTCGAGATCTTGCAGGACACCACGCGCCTCAAGGGTCTATCCAGAGACGTCTGCCGCTCGCTTGCACTGGAGCTCATCCTCGAGTGCAAGATCAGAGCGAGACAGCCTAAACCGATCTTGCGTGCCAAACGCGCTCTCTTTGCGGGTGAACGCCCCACTTATCCGCCGTCCTTGTTTCGCTGGTTTGGCGAGCATACACCCGGCTGGCCTCACCTGTCGACGCTGATCCTTACGCACGCTGTCTCGGGCAAACCCAATCTATCCTATTTGCTCGGCTTGTATGACGCGAGCTGTCAAGCCCTTCCTTCATTGGCCATTATCGAACTCATGGATACCCTCAACACGCGCATACATACCGAGCTTGAGTTCGGCGAGATGCGCACCGATATGCTGGCCCTCATTCTCAGTCTGGCCCAGATTGCTTTCCACCGACTTGATCAGGTTGCGCAGTATGCGCTTTGGTTCAAGGTAGGGAACAGAATTCGATCTCCTGATCTTGTCACTCATGCCTAAAATCTATACTAGGAGAAATTCATTACCAAAGCGACACGCTGTCTGCCCACCGAGCGATCCATGCAAGGTTTTATTCACTCGCTCACGGAAATGATACCTCAGGAAGCAGGCTCCATTCTTCAGGTAAGAAACCTGCCCTCCTGCTTTTTAGAACAGAATTCTAACCAAAGTTGACATAGATCCACGGCAAGATGCTCATGAACGCAGGTGACGAGGGTCGTGAATATGCACAAAAAGTCAAGATGCGTCTGATGGACCTCGGTCTGGATCATACTTTGCACTCGCTTCCGACGGACATGACGCAACCCGTATCTTTAAAGGCGACCAAGACCGTCGAGCGCATGGAGACTACGGCGGATATAGAAAAAGTGATAAAGCTTTTTGTGCATGCCAACTACTCGATACCTAGCAGTCTGCTCGAAGACTGCATCTTCTTACCCCGGTGGTTCCGGTCCGTCTTCGTTCCAGCCATGACTGACTATGATGGCGATATGCATTCAGATCGAGATCGTCTGATGGCTGCGCTACACGAAAAGAAGAAGCTGTCTGACAAGATGTACAGGGAGTTCCTCGCGAATAAAAAGTAGACACAGTCAACGAACACGCCCTAATCAAACGCGTTCGTTACTGCCATCCAGTTTCCTGGGAAACCACGAACATTCTGTGATTTACTGCATTTACGAAATTTGGGCGGGTATTTCCAAAAAAGGCAATTTGAGACTGAGTGGGATGACGGTCAATAGGCTTCTCGTGTGCCAAAGCAAGGATCCCCCTCTTTCCCCTCATATCTTGGACGGTACGTTATCACATCCATCCATTATCCATTCCCTACGATCCCCATTCATCCATCCATCCATCCATCCACCCACTCCTTCTTTCACGGATCCATCCACTCTGATACTTTTTTCCGCTTGCCTCCCTCCCTTGACGACGACGAACGTTTCTATGGAATTAAAAATACTCATGACGGATTCACAATAGATGGTTACGCCTGCCGTCAAGCACACGATCGTGAAGAAGCGCACTGCTACCTTCAAGCGCCACCAGTCGGACCGCTTCAACCGCGTTGGTGTAAGTTGACGAAGAATGATGACTCGAGTATGGCTTATATTGATGAATTCTGTTTTCTGTCATGCAGGAGTCGTGGAGAAAGCCCAAGGGTATCGACAGCTGCATCCGCCGTCGTTTCCGCGGCCAGGCTCCCATGCCCAAGATTGGCTACGGCTCGAACAAGAAGACCCGCCACCTGCTTCCCAACGGTTTCCAGAAGTTCACCGTCAAGAACGCTGCTGACCTGGACATGCTCCTCATGCACAACCGCACCTTTGCCGCCGAGATTGCCCACAACGTCTCTGCCAAGAAGCGCGTTGAGCTTCTTGAGCGCGCTGCTCAGCTGAACGTCAAGGTCATCAACGCCGGCGCTCGTCTCCGCAGCCAGGAATAAATGGGCCCTCTCTAATGTATATTAGGGCATGTGCTTTCTCTCTTGCTTCACACATTATAAGTCTGCCATTTGTTTTTTTTTCTCTTGTGGTATTTTGAGGTGAACACAAAACCTATCATTTGGTAAATGAGGATGGACAAAAAAGAAAAGGAGAACGAGAGAGGGAGGAAATAGAACAGAGAGAGAGAGCGAGTATATGTGTGTGCGTGTGCGTGTGTGCGTGTGTGTGTGTGTGCAACTGAAAAGGAGAATGGGTGATAAGGTGTAAGTATGTGATGGTGCCCTAGACAAGAGAGTATATGATGCCAGTGTATCAAACTGAGCATGCATAATGATCACGATGACGACGGCGTCGCCTCCGCCTCAGTGGGAGCGTCATCTGAGGAAAATTTAGTAAATGGATCAGAAATAAGCTCAATCACACATTCTTCGTCGTGGTATTCACCTTGTGCTTGCGGTTGTGAGGTATCTGTGGTATCTTCTTCCATCTTGGTTGGAACATTTGTCTCTTGTTTGATGGCGGCGTTATTTTCGTTGTTTTCTTGCTGCTGCTTTTGCCGCAGCATTTGGAGAACCTCGTTCGCCTCCACGGCGACGCTGGCATCCAGATCAGCATAGCTTCTGCAAAGAGGACAGAGAAAGCCCGGATAGCTCTGTAACAATGGCCGGCAGCATTTAAAATGGAACGTATGCGAGCATGGCGCGACAAAGAGGGCTTGGAAAGGTGCGATGGCATACAGACAGATACAGCAATCTTCAATGTGGATGTTTTGATCCTCATCGGTTTTAACGGTCTGCTGTAGTGGAGAAGGAAGGGTGGTGTGGTGCGCGGAAGACGAGTCACCCATCGCAGCCTCGAGGACACTGACATTGTTCGGCGGTGTTGTCAAATTCCGGAGGGATTGGAACGTGTTTAGGCTGAAACATGTAATGCAACACGATAAGAATATGTACAACCAATACACACATGCACTCGCACACACACACACACACACACGCACAAAAAGCTATGTGCGGGTCATAAATGAGGTAGTTACCTGAAGGTGTTTGCTTGGTTTTGCCAGGAACGATTCAGTTCTATGCGCATCTTGACGGCACGGTATATTTCTGGTGTTTTTTAACGGAATGGGTGAGTATTGAGGCCACTCCTTCTCCTTAATATATTTACCTTCCGTTCCTCCTTGGTAGTCTACACCAAGTTGAACTACGTCGCCGTCTTTGAGCAAGAACGGTCGAGAATCTTGGTTGGGAGCAGAGAGTCGGACATGATTCAGAAATGTGCCTGAGGAAGACCGGGTATCACGGATATAAAACTACGGCACCACAATCAAGGAAAGAGATAAAAGAGTCAATTAAAGGGTGAAACGGGGATGGGGAGGTCAGAACACGGGGCGAAAAAGAAAAGGAAAAAAAAAAAGCGAGCTTGGTCTTCCAAGCTAACTACAACACACATACATACATACATAGCACACATATACACACACACAAAAGCATGGAAGAAACAGATCATACAGGAAGAAATAAATGGGATATATCCACTTTACCTTGGAGCCTTCGGTCCATATTTCTGCGTGGCCACGACTGACGACTTTGCTCCTAAAGGTGATGCGGTTGGGAGACATGAACCGATCTGTAAAGCGGCCAATCTTGAGCACAGTGTCATTTCGGACGTCACGTTCAATTATGCTAAACACAAGCGAACGGGGAGAATCCAAATGAGGCACGATGCGAATGTGGGGCGGGGGAGAGCTGTTATCGGAAGGGTCAGTGGTTGCCGTCCGGCTCGCCTGGCTGTCAACAGGAGGCGACGCACGGAAGTTGTCGTCTGCAGTCAGTATAGGACGTGAATTCGATGGGGACGACAAGGCAGCAGTCAACATTATAAAAAGATGAGTTCGGCCAAACTCACACGGCGTACAAAGAAAAGAAGAGAGGGAAAAAAGAGAGAGAAGGGAAAGGAAAAAAAAGGACAGAAGGGGGGAAGGGTCAGGACCGCCTCAGCAAACACACCCACCGCACCATTTCAGTGCGCCTTTTTTTTTTTTTATAACGCACACACACATACGAAAACTCTCTTTTTCTCTTACATTTTGTCTTTTGTTCTATACTCATAAGTTTCTGCTAGATGATTTCTATCTGTACAATGAGATCTCACCCCTAGCTTTTTCTCTTGCATATAGGCACGCTAGATGGTGCATCCGAAGGCATGAATCCTATGAACGTGCAGATAATTGCTGAATTACCATCCTCATCCTACTACCTATGCCTCATATTCTGTGGTTATTGTCTAACCAGAACAAGGAGACCCCGTATATCAACTTGGAGTTACCTTTGCATTGTCTACTTTCACGATATCGTCCTGCTCGTCTGCTTGTCTGCTTGTCTGCCTGCCTATCTTATTCTACCTCCCTTCCAGCCATCATTAATCCCTTTTGATCTCCCCTTCTTTTGACCACATTCATCACTGTCAAAAGCGGTTTGGTAGCACACATTACACTACTTTCTTGATATGTCTGTCTGTGGCGCGGTTTTTAGGGGAAGTGAAATGACAAGGAAGTGTTATACGAAAGCATGGAAGAAAGGTACATAGCGAGGAGAAGAAAAAAGTGCATATCATTCAAATACGGCATGCGTTATCAATCCACAAAGTATTACAGCACAACAAGCGCGCATGAAATTTGAATTGCCCCCCCTCTCTCTGCTTCGATAACAACTTTTCCTTCCTGGGGCGTTGTGCAACTCTTGTATGCTGCTGAATTGCCTGTTACGACCACTCCACTCGTAGTTTTGGACTTAAGACTCCGGGAGTGACAAGCGTTGATTATAGACACACACTAAGTCAACTCCGGTATGATATTCCCATTTCTCACTCGCTTCCCTCTTTTTAATCATCCATTCTTTCTTAGCTTTCCCTTTCCCTTCCCCCGCCCCTTTCCAGTAAATCAACATGGCCGATTGGCGACTCGGCAGACGGAGACGTCGACGGCCATCCCTGATATATTTATGTCTTCATTTTGTTTCTATCCTTCTGATGTTTCAACACCGCGTGTATGCAGCTCCTAGTCCCAACACGACGACGAACGCCACAACCACCACATCCGCCACTCCACCCTTTACCGCTAATACCACACTGACTACCACTACTGCGCCCGCCGGCGCTGCGACATACACGATTGGCGTCCTCTTTCCCGATCCGGCCGCGGTACGTCGAGATGACCCCACCCTGAATGATATGATTCTCGCAAGCGAGACGGCCATCATCATGGCTGCACAGAACATCTCAGTCAATCACGTCCTCCCAGGTACAGCTTTAGCATTTCTAATCGGGCAAAACGAGGCAAAAAAATTCTGTGGAACCACCTTTCTGATTCAGTTTTGCAGATGTCGAGCTTAAATTTGTCCGTTACTATTCGGACGAGAACAATCTCGGTCAAACAGCCTGGACGACCGTCAGTATGCTCGAAGCCGGTGTCAAGTAAGTCCCATCATGAATATAACAAAAAAAAAAAAAAGAGAGAAGGGGGCGTTATTTTATTCATCCATTTTTATTTTTCTCTTCTTGAAAAAAAAAAGTGCTATTGTCGGCGACATGATCTCTGACATGACTGAGACGGAAGCTGGTATCGCCGGCGTGCGCAGCATTCCCCAATGCAGCTGTGCTTCAGCCTCGCGAACGCTCTCCGACAAGGATGCCTACCCATACTTTTTCAGGACCGTCGGTGATGTCGCGCTCTTCGGGAGAAGTCTCATTGATTGGGTCTCGCATATGGGCTGGAGCATGTTCGCCATTATTTACACAAACGATAACGTCGGCCAACAAGGTAATAATAATAACGCCATAATGTCCGCCACAAGCGATCGGCAATAAGCGTAAACGGAGACAGAGTAAAAGAGAGCGCAATTATAACCTATTTTGACTTGCAGTACTATCTGCCATGCTCAGCCGAGCCGCAGATCATAACATCCATGCTATGACCCAACTCCCTCTGTATGATATGAGCAAAGTCGAAGGTATGTAAATGGTAACCATCCATTTGCCATTTATGATCTTGTGTGTCACTCACGCTGTATTTTTCATTACACACACCTGTCTTGGTACAGATACCCTCGAGAAGCTCGAGGCGTCAGGTGCGCGAGTCGTCATTTTTACAGACTCCACGACCTCCGATCAGCTCACCGTGCTCCAGACTGCCCGGTAAGGGAATGTGCACAGACGTCTCTAATTGATCTAACCCAATCACATCGCACTCTGACGCCACGAAACAGATCGATGGGTCTCCTCTCTGAAGGCTGGGTCTGGATGCTCACCAACGACATGTCGCCTGCTATCCGCGACACAGTCGATTCACCTGAAGAGTTGGCAGAATACGACGGCCTCATGTTCATTAGCGGTTTATGGGACTGTAAGTGTAACAATGACGTGTCAAACGAACCCTGTTGGTGATCGTCCCGCCTCATGCCTTTTTGTCATATAGTGTCCGGCATATCGGCCTACGATGACATGCAACGTGAATGGCAAAGCCAAAGTATTCCCGCCAACTTGTAAGTAGTGTCACATTCACACAGGAAATCCGTTAACCCAGCACATCTTTGATTTCTATAGCACTAATCCCGACGCGTGGTACTCGTCGGGTTTGTCCTACAATGCCCCTAACGCCTATGCATGTGCTGAACTTTTAGCACTTGGTCTGAACAAGGTAAGCGAACCCTTTCTCTTCTCTTTTCCCGTTTCTGCTCCCCAGGATGTGGCTCATTTAAAGTTCACTAGTCACTTGAGACTTACCCCGGCGGCCGGCAGCAAGGTCTTAGTGACCTCAAGGCTGAAAAATTCAACTCCTCCGTGATGACACCTGAGTTTTACAACTTGAATTATACGGGTCCAGCGGGTAAATATGGGGAAAAATTGTTACACCAGCTCAAATGAATAACGCCATTTCCGGATTTTATCAGGGTTCATGGATTTCTTGCCCACTGGTATAACAATGACAAAGAAAAAGGGGGGGTCACCCCTTACAGACATTGTGCTGATATTCGTCCATGTCCTAGGTGACCTCTCTACCGGCTACTTTGGCCTGCAGTACATGCTTAACGGCTCGGTCGTGACGTATGCCACGCTCAAGAACAACTACTTTGAATTTCTGTCCAACACGACCATCCTTTACCCCGGCCACACAACCCACAAGCCGTCTGACATGGTAGCCAAGTCTTGTACGTACCTTACGCCAATAGGGACAATTTTACTATGTATGCGTGGATGCACTTACAGAACCAATCGACAGGCCTCAACCCCACCTACACAGATTCGGCTGGTATCGTCGTGCTGGCGATCTCGGCTCTCGGGTTCGCATTTTGCCTTACTTTGATCGGCCTGATCGCATGGTATAGAGATCTGAAGCCCATCATGGCTGCCAGCCCGTCCTTTTGCTGCGTTCAGCTTGTTGGTATCTTGCTTGGCTACGCGGGTGTTGTCATGTACCTTGATTATCCGTCGCCTGCCAAGTGTATCGCGCGCAAGTTTGCCATCACCACGGGCTTTATCTTGGTCGTCGGAAGCTTGATTGCAAAAAATTATCGGTAATACATTATATCATGCAAAGACATACAACTGACTTAATATACTATTGAAATAGAATCTATCGAATGTAGGTCCATTTCGGTGTAATAGCCGTTGGTTGCTTAACAGAATCCTATGCAGTTTCCAGAACGTATTCACAGTGCGCACGTCCAGGCTCAAGTCATCGTACCTGATGCGCATTTTAATCATTTTTGGAGCCGTGGCCTACATTCCCTTGATCGTATGGGAGAGCATGTACCACTATGAAGTAAAGGACACCATGGTCACCGCCGATACCTACTGCTGGCTCTGTTTCTACCCTGACACACGACCCGAGTGGCGACGGCTCAATCCCACAGAAATCTTTGTACTTTCGTGGGGCGTGCTTCTCATTATCATTGCCGCCTTACTAGCTTTCAAGGTAGGTTATGCTAGTTTTCAAATGTAAAAAAAAATTACTCATCATCCTTGTTATCTCTAGACACGTAAGGTACAAGGCAAATGGTCGGAAACAAACCAAACCGCCTATGTTAGCTAGTAAGTTATCTTAGAATAATCTGATACACTGTGCTCACGAAATATTCTTTTTCACTATAGCAACATTGGTCTAGCCGCCATCCTCGCCAGTCCAAGTTTCTTCATGACGATCGACAACTTTTTGATTGGTTTTTACCTCAAAATCTCGTCCGTGCTCTTTGCCGCCACGTTCACGTTGGTTGTGCTCTTTTTTCCCAAATTGACGGTTATCCTGCAGTATATTTATTCGGAGCATCGCATGAAACTTTGGCGGCTCGGTGAGCGATTTTACAGGGACCGAAGCAATAGCCGCGACGAGTTTTCCAACAATGCCATGACGGAAGAGAACAGTGAGCAGATGCCTGAAAATTTGGCTGCGCGAAATTTGTTGGATTTCAGTGTGCAGGCGCACGAGGGTATGCTTCCTGTCAAAAGGGTGTCGCGGTTCAACTTTATGGTCATCTGGGAGCTTAAGCATATCGTGGTCGTTCCCTTAAAACGCTTTTTTGTCTTGATGAACGTAAGTCTCTACAAATTTTCTACATTTTAACGTGCTCACTTTTTTTTTGTCTGAAGCAATCAGGGCAAAAGGCACAAAGATACCATTACGTGGCATGTGAACCTGTTTCAAGCTCGACAGCGCGCTGCATGTTTCGAGTACTCACTGACAATGACAGTATTTTCATGTTCCAAGTGCACGACCAAGTGGCGCTCGCACGCTGGATCCAGTGGTTCCGTGAGCCTGTCGACCATACCAACGAGCAAGCGGCGCAAGAGCGACAGTACAGCCACTCAGAGGATGATAATGTTATCATGATGCACAGCTATTATGATGCAACGGAAGACGATAACCTCAAGTTTACGAACAAAAAGTTGGACGTGCATGATCCGCTGACAACATTCGGTGCAGTGCGTCCCAACCAGACCGCCCAGACCCACTCCACCATTGCCTCTCTGCGCCGTCCCTCTGCTCTGACAGACCCCTCCTTATCTACTTACAGTGCCTTGGGTGACCGCCAGCCGTCGTCGTCGCTCATAGACGATGCTATCCACGGCAGCAGTGACCTTCTAATCCGCCAGAACCGATCTGACCACCAATTTTCGCTTTCGCCTACCACAAGGACATCCTTCACCAGTATGATGACGGATTCAACACGTCCTTCACATTATTAATTTGCTGTACCATACGTATCCCTTGTTTGAATATGCCAACTCTTGTAAATATATATACACTTTACCCATTTATCGCCATAGACTACACCTTTACAGCGATGACCACATCATATCATATTACGAGACTCGACGCCAATTGACGCGTATTACTCTTTGCTCATCACAATGGCTTCGTGCAGTATATGCCAGTAAATTTAATTGTATAGCACTAATTTGTGATATGCACCTAATCACGTCCTTACACCTCTTCGCCTTGGATTCGTTTCTTTTCTATTGTGACTTTGTCTTCCTCCAATTCCAATACATGTGCATATCGATGGCTTTCAAACGTGCATGAGCTATATATGCCTAACAGCGACATGCGGCGAGGAAGTACGTCGCAACCGATGGGTGCAGACTGAAAACTCTATTTGAACCCCTAAGCTTAAAAAAAGGTGGAGAAAAACTTTAAAGAGCATCACCCCCAAACTGATATATCCTCGCAGGACTACATCGTATTTTGTAGCAGTCTAAATGGTGCGTCTAGAACGCGTATATATATTCCTTCAGGGGTGAGCTGGTGCAAAACGACATTGTTTAAAACCTTTGCACGGATACCAAATTAAGTTTCACTTATGCGAAAAATATGGCAGAGAAATCAGGCGACAGCCAAGGATAACGGGCTCATACAGTTTAAACCTGTACGCAAAGGCCATAGAATGAAGATTGCCGCTCAACAGAGCGTGAAGCTGATAGCATAACCGTTAGCGATACATATAAATACGTGTATTATATGAGCACAGGTCTCTTGATGATATGATACCAAGGAAATGGCGGCCATTTGTGAAAGTGATCAATGCGCGCCGAATTAGGACCTATGCTCTTTTATCTTCTGCAGCTTCTTCTCTATTGATTCCCCCATGTTTGATCCCAATGCAGCCGAATTCAAGCCTCGATCCGAACTTTTGAATCCTCAGGCAGCTTCATTTACCCCTCTCCCTAAACCTGCTTCCAACACGGACACGAAAGACCCTAGTTCATCGCAGCAACGCGGCAAAAAGAAAACCTCTCGGGACGGCAAGGCAAAAAGCGGTGCTGCACAACAACAACAACAGCAGCAACAACAACTCCAGAAAGGAAGCTCAACTCATAAAAAGCAGACTTCCCCGCCTCGAACGCCACAGCAAAGAAAAGCGTCGTCTTCAGTGCGTGCATCGTCCAAACAATCGAGCCAGCCGCAGCAGAAGCAGCACAAACAAGAACAAAAGCAGAAACAGAAGAAGACATCACTTTTCGACGAACCTGTCAAATTTATCACGCTTGAACAACCCATCGAGCCGGTGTATCGCATCCGACCTGAAGACCCCGATGAGGGAGAGTTACGGCTCTCGCATGGTTATGAGCGTTACATTGAATGGGTAAGTGCTGTATCGTACCATCATCTTGATCTCACAGGGTACTCGCTGATAGATCGGACGTTGTCTCAAAACATTTGAAGCAGTGACGCTTGTCGGTATGGACGGGGCCATTGTGGATGTTGTGTCGCTTGTCAATATCTTGCAAGAAAGATACATCGGTGAGCATGAAGGTAAGGGACGCCATAGACGAAAGCGAGCTGTCACTGATGCTGATATGCACGCATGCATGCATGCATTCATTCATTTTTTTTTTTTTATATTTTTATATTTTTATTTTGTATATCTAATAGACGTTGAGACATTCACGGTCGAGCAGGGCAACAAGCGACACATCAGCTGTTTACAAGTAAGATTGTGTCGCACCTGATTTCCTTTTTTTTTTTTTATCCTTTCCCCTATTCCATCCCTTTGAGTCCACACACGCATACAAAACTCATACATAGTCCTGCACCTCCCGTGTCTCTCCTTTCACTTTTTTATTTATTTTATTTATTCCTTTCTTTGGCACGCGCTTCTCTCTCTCTCTCTCTCTCTCTCTCTCTCTCCACATATCACTGTGTCTACTACCTTCCTTCTCTTTGTTCTCTATCTTTCTTAAATTTCCCTAGTAAACCCGGCCCACTCGGCGTCCGCGACGAACGAACTATCTATATAAAAATAGTGCTTACAAGTTGGTGACTCCATGTCGGTTTTTTCTGCATTCGCGTCTTTTGCTCGAGGCTTGCCTAACCCAACCCATCCTTCTGCCGATGCTACCGAAATGACGCAGATTGTGAACCTAGAAGGATACATTCATTCGCTTGACGCAAGGCTCCCACTCCATTCACCGACCGCAACAACAGCAGACGACGACGACGACTCGAGCTCATTAAGCAGCGAAAGCGTCCATTCCCTCATGCATCAAACACGCTACAAACCTGCGCCTGCAGAAGACGACGACACAATTCACAATCACGCCGGCTATCGAGATGACGATGATGTCAACCAGCGCCTTGTCCCTGGCGATCTTGAGAACGGCCGAGACGATGAGAGTGTTGACAGTTTACACAAGGTACATAACAAGACATGCACTTGTTTCTATCCCGCTTGACAGTTTTTACCAGGAAAAACGCAAAAACTACAACTGGGTGTGCATTGGCTTCATCGCCATCTTTTTGCTAGGCCTTTTCATATGGTTTGGAAGCATGGCCGCCATTGGGAGAGGTAATCAAGCGCTTTATCTTCCGTTGTTCCTGGCCCTGTCAACGCTCACATTGTTGGGTGCTTCTTGCATAGATGCGCTCTCCTCAGAAACTGCCAACACAACCCAACACATCAATTTCTATGACCTTTACAACAGCTCCTTCACCCCTCGACGACCGACCCTTGAATGGCTCCAGAATGGTAAATATTGTGATGAGCATGAACTTTTGGTATTCATTCAGGTACAGACCCACGCGATGGTGTCTTTACATTTCGCGACCGAACCACGGGCGACATTTTGCTCGAGTCTATCGATGATAGCAAGACCGAAGTCCTGGTCAAGTCCGAGGACCTGGTAAGTAAGAAAGCGTGGCATGATTATCAGGCTCTCAGTGTCTTTTCTCTTCATTTTCATTTTAGCGCATTGGCACAGGTTTGCTTCGAGTCTCTTCCTTTGAGATATCTGCAGACGGCGAATACCTCATGTTGAGGACTAACACCAGTCAGGTATGACGTGCCATCTACAGCGAAAACATTATAGCTCATACAATTGTTATCAGCAATTCCGCCACTCGAGCCATGCCAATGTTTATATCTACACCATCAAAAGCAAAGCACTCTTCCCTCTCTCCAAGCAGTCTACAGTTGACACGGAGCCCCAAATTTCTTATGCTACCTGGAGTCCGACCGGCCACCAAGTTGTGAGTGCCCGCGTATTCTGCGTTTACCAGCCCCAGCTAACCGTAGTTTGCAGGCCTTTGTCATGAACAATGATCTGTATGTTTCCGACCTTCTGTCGGTACAACGTGTCACATATGATGGATCAGCGACAGTCTTTAATGGTGTGCCCGACTGGGTCTACGAAGGTAAAAAGCGGCACTATCTGAATGAACAGATTCTCAACGGATAACAGAGGAGGTTTTTGGCACCGACTTTGCACTCTGGTGGTCGCCCGATTCGACCCACGTCGCCTACCTCCGATTCAATGAGACAGCGGTGCCTGAGTATCTCATTCCTTTTTATACCACCAACCCCAACTCGACCTACCCTGAGGAAGTCAGCATCAAGTACCCGAAGGCAGGTTCACCCAACCCGATTGTGTCGCTGCATGTCCATTCGCTTCTCGACAAGACCTCGGTCATGGTCACCCAGAACGCGACGGCAGAGATCAAATTGCAGGCCGTCGACGCACACAAGGATTTCGACGACGAGGATCGCATCATCACTGATGTCGCCTGGGTTACAGCGACGCATACTCACCTTCTCTTCAAGCAAATGAATCGTATCCAAGACCACGAGATTACCAACCTCGTCACCATCGGTGCTACCCTCAACGCATCCACGGTTCAGGTTGCGCGCCGCTATGAGCCAACCGATGGCGGCTGGATCGATACGGCGCAGGCCATGAAGTATGTACCTCAGGGCGATAATGACAAGGTCCACTACATTGATATCGCCGACGATGGTCATGGCTACATGCATTTGGCTATTTTCTCTGCCAACGACCGCAAGCAGGCGCCTGTCTGGCTGACCAAGGGCGAATATGAAGTCGACTGGTCCTCGGTGGTCTTGGATACCGAGCGCCAGCTTGTGTATGTACACCAATGGATATTTGGCCTGAGGCACTCAACGTATAATTTAGGCACTACATTTCGACCGAGCGGTCACCTCTCGAACGCCATTTGTATTCTGTTTCACTCAAGTCGACCGACCCCGCCTCAACCAAGGTCTGCCGCACCTGCCCCGAGAGCGAGGAGGAGCACGGTTACTATGCCGCCACATTCTCACCCAAGGCCGGCTATTACGTGCTCTACTATGAGGGGCCAGATGTACCCACGACGACAGTCAGAAAGGTGGACAACGCCACGTTCTCGTCTGTCCTTGAAGACAACCAGAGCCTCAAGAAACTCCTCGACGGCTATGATATGCCACGGTCGCACATGGTCACTGTGCAAAGTGGCGGAGTCGGTAAGCAAACAATCCTCTATCAAGAGATCATTTCTTTGACACGCCCATCACAGAGATGAATGCAATCGAGATCTTGCCTCCCAATTTCGACGTCCATCAGAAGTATCCTGTTGTTTTCAACGTGTATGGCGGTCCTGGATCTCAGCTCGTCTCGTACCAGTTTGACCTTAGCTGGCACACGTTCCTGGCCAGCAAACTTGAGTACATCGTCGTCATTGTAAGTAAACTCGCTTCAGTAGATCATGAGCTTTGACACAGGACTTCAGGTCGATGGACGAGGAACGGGTTTCCGTGGCCGCGACTACCGCGTCGGCGTGCGTGGCCGCCTTGGCGAACTAGAAGTGATTGATCAAGTGAATGCCGGCCGACACTGGCAAGAACTGGATTATGTCGATAGCTCACGCATGGCTATCTGGGGCTGGGTAAGTAAAACCTTCGCAGTTCCACTTGGACGCGGATCGCTCAACCTACTTGTTATTTAGTCCTACGGTGGCTACATGACCTCCAAGGTGCTCGAGGCCAACGATGGCGTGTTCTCCGTCGGCTTGGCTGTTGCGCCTGTGACGGACTGGCGATTCTATGGTGAGCCGTCGTAATGACAAATTGAATGGGATATTTACCTACTTCTATGCTTACAGATAGTATCTATACTGAGCGGTACATGAGCACACCCCAGCTGAATCCCCATGGCTACGAAACCAGTGCAGTAAACAATATGACGGGCTTTGAGAATGTGAAGTACCTGCTTGCGCATGGCACAGGCGATGACAATGGTAAGCACATGAGCAGATTTCGGAGCGATAGACTCACCATCATTCTCTCTAGTTCACTTCCAAAATTCTGCTGTCCTGGTGGATAAGCTTACGCAGGCCAACATCCACAGCTACCGGACGCAGTTCTACCCGGACAGCAACCACCGCATTCAGCACCATAATGCAAACCCTAACATCTACTACCTCTTGACGGAGTTTTTGTGGGAGAGGTAAAAGGTGGCAGAAACTGATGCTTGCGCAATACTGAAATCCGTTTCTCCTAGTTTTGGTGGGCGTGAATACTTGCATGTCCGCAAAGAAATGCACGGTCGATTCTCTGGACCCTTGGAGACCCACTAGATACCTCATTCTGCATATAGCTGATATGTACTTTTGACAGACTGCATGTAATGCAGACGTTTCTACGATATGTTGCAGATGTGTGATCACGCATGCACATAAATACTGAAATACACAATTCCCTCATAGCAGTTATCCTGCTATAGAATTTAAAAGAAAGTGTCCACATTCACGAGACTGGTCTAAAACGGGCGGACTGCGAAATGCTACAGCCGCCTTGACGAGAACAAAAAGGTGTTCTCGCCACCATGTCTGCCCAAGTTCATCCAGTCCCGTCATAAACTTGTCCATCGCGGTGAAGCATGGTTCTTATGACGCGATCGACGCTTTTCTTGCTGTACTCTGGCCCCGTGACAGTTTGTTTTGTGGATCCCACTATTAAAGTTCATTGGTAAACAAAACGTGCTTGCACCACGTAAACAACTTCGGTCTTTAAAACAGGAAAGATAAAGAACAAGAAGTAGCAAGAGGAATAAGGAAACTTTTATGAGATGAGAAAAGTCTATTGTACAGAGATCTAGGATTAAGACAATCTTGCGATTCGAGAAGGAGATGGAGATATTTAGGCCTTGGTGATCTCAATGCCCTTGGTGCAGCCGAGAGCACGCTTGATGTCACCGTAGATGGCGAACTGACCAGCGGTGAGGGTGGCAACCATGACGATACGGGGACCGAGACCGACGAAGAGACCCTTGGCACCGAGCTGACCGGCCATCTGGATAAGACGCGAGGTGACGGACTGACCCTCACCACCCTTGGTCTTGTTGATCTTGGAAAGAAGGGTATCGGCGGGCTGCGAGATGATGGCAGCAGCAGTACCGGCGATGATACCACCACCCAAGTTGATGGCGGTCATGGTCGAGGGAGAAAGCTCATCCTTGGGCTTGCCAATGGAGGCAACAATGTTCTCACTATAGAAGGAAGTAAAAGAGCAAGATCAGTTTCTTATCTTCTTATCAGCGGCCTTTCCTTTTCAACTTACACAGCCTTCTCGAAGACGACGAACTTGGCCATGGTGTAGGGGACCTGCTTGAACAGGATGGGACCGAAGCCAGAGTAGAAGCCCTTGATGATACCCTCCTCACGGGCGATCTTGCCGAAGCCGGAGACGAGACCGGAGGCGAAGTCGGGCTGCGAGACGAGACGGATACGGGTGGCCTCAAGAGGGCAGAGAGCAACATCGGCGAAGAACTCGGCGATGGCGGAGGCACCGAGGTAGATGGCAGTGCGGTTCTCGACGGCCTTGTCCATGCCGATGGCATCGATGAAGGTCTTCTTCCAGAACTCGTAACCACCGAACTTGAAGGCGCCCTGGAGGAAGTAACCAGCGGCGGTAGGACCGAAACCGGTCAGAAGGGCACCAGCACCCTCAGCGGCAATGACCTGGCGGAAACCAGAGATCATACCCTAGTAGTGACGATAGGCAGTGAGCACACACACAGAAAGGAGTTTATGCGCCTATATATCTTTGAGTTACCTTGTTGTAGACCTCGGGCTCAAGCTGGATACGGGTCTTGACGACATCGACGGGGGTCATGGCACCGTGGGTGATGGCGCAGCAGGTGGCACCAGCGAAGGCGAAACGGCCGTAGAGGTTGGCACCGGTGAGGGGAGCCTCCTCAGCGGGGGAGGGGATGGCGAAGTTCTTCTTGAGAGTCTGCTGCGAAGGGAACATGACGGACCGTTTGTAAGGAGAGGGGAAAGAAAGTTATTTTTTTTATTTCGGGCGGCCCTTGTCAAAAACTTTTTTCAGCCGCTCTGATTGACCCTGAATTCGGACTTTGTGCCACCCAGACAGCCAGCGACTCGCCTCGAATGGAATGGCACAGCCAGAGGTTTATGGATACGATAGACGTTTTCGATGCTTCGCCTCAAATTCCTCTTTTATTTAGTTTTGCTTGACTACGAAGATAAAGGTGTGGGGTAAATTTGATATGGATCGCTTTGCTCAAAAGGCACGGACGGTAACCCAGTCCTTTTAAATCGCCCAAAATGAGACGCGACGCCGGCTCCGCTTCTCATCGGCCCGGCTCGTCCTCGTCTGCAATGGAAAAACATGGGAAATTACGGATGCACGTGTCAACCCCGAAGCCAAAGCCCAAACAAATATGCAAAAGAACAGACGAGGCAGGTACATGCAAGAAGTTAAATCATAGTCGAATGGAAAGTGGATGCCTTCGGGAGGGGTAAACGATCAACCTAAAAATTCAACCTGGAGAGGATGGAGAAAACAAGGCTGGAGTGGATGACGAGACAGAAAAAGGGATTCTAAAACATAAAAGAGGAAGCTGAAAAAACGATTTGCCGAGAGGCCGAAAATTTACCGCCTCCAAAGGAGCGGGTCGGGTAAACGTCACTAAATAAAATAGTAAAAGAGGTACACGTTCCCTCTTGTTTTTTTACCCTTTTAACTCCCTTTTCTACCCCACTTTTTATCCAACATGTATCGCTTGTCTGCGCTTTCGCGTGCAGCGAGACCCATGGCAAGCCGTCTGCCCACGGCGACGAAGCGCATGCCTGCCGCCGTCTCGTCATTCCACACCTCGCCATCCCGGTTCGCCAAGCAAGCCCCCGAGTCGTCCGACGGCTTTCTGCAGGGCGGCGCTGCTTCGTACATCGAGGAAATGTACGAGGCCTGGCTTAAGGACCCTTCCTCGGTCCATCTCTCGTGGCAGGTCTACTTTAAGAACATGGCCAACGGTGTCTCGCCCGGCCAGGCCTACTCGCCCCCGCCCAACCTCGTTCCTTCCGCCAGCGCTCGTCTCCCCAGCCTGCCTGACGCCCTTCCCGGCACGGGTTCGTCCTCGGACATCATCGACCATATGAAGATCCAACTGCTCGTCCGTGCCTATCAGGTGCGCGGTCACCATCTCGCTGGCCTCGACCCCCTCGGCATCCAGCACGCCGATCTGCAGCATTCCTCTCCGCCTGAGTTGTCACATGAGTACTATGGCTTCACCGAGAAGGACCTTGACCGTGCCTTCACCCTCGGTCCCGGCATCCTCCCTGCCCTGAGCAAGGACAAGACCCTCACCCTCCGCGAGATCATCTCTTCTCTCAAGAAGATGTACTGTATGTATACGGCATTATGACAATAATGGGTTGGCATGGTAACAGATGGACTCACCTTACTTTAGGTGGTTCGATCGGTATTGAGTACATCCACATTCCCGACCGTGCCCAGTGCGACTGGATCCGTGAGCGCGTCGAGAACATCCAGCCCTACAAGTACTCCGTCGATGAGAAGCGCGTCATCCACGACCGTCTGACCTGGTCCGACAGCTTTGAGCGTTTCATTGCTTCCAAGTACCCCTCCGAGAAGCGTTTCGGTCTCGAGGGTGGTGAAACCCTTATCCCTGGTATGAAGGCTTTGGTAAGTAACTGAGTCCTGACAAGCCCTCTATTTTGTTACGTGCGGAGATTCTTAGTCAGCCCTATTTAGATTGACCGCTCCGTCGACCTTGGTGTCGAGTCTATCGTGATTGGTATGCCCCATCGTGGTCGTCTCAACGTCCTCAGCAACGTGGTCCGTAAGCCCAACGAGTCCATCTTTTGCGAGTTCAGCGGCTCGCTTGAGCCCTCCGAGGAAGGTTCGGGTGATGTCAAGTACCATCTGGGTATGAACTATGTCCGTCCTACCCCCTCGGGTAAGCGCGTCCACCTTTCGCTCGTCGCCAACCCCTCCCATTTGGAGGCTGTCAACCCTGTCGTGCTCGGCAAGACCCGTGCCCTGCAGTTCTACAGCAAGGACACTGAGCGCAAGCACTCGATGGCTGTTCTCATGCACGGTGATGCCGCCTTTGCTGGCCAGGGCGTTGTCTACGAGACCATGGGCTTCCACGACCTCCCTGCCTACACCACCGGTGGTACCATCCACATCGTTGTCAACAACCAGATCGGTTTCACCACCGACCCCCGCTTTGGTCGCTCCACTCCTTACTGTACCGATATCGCCAAGGCCATCAACGCCCCTGTCTTCCACGTCAACGGTGATGATGCCGAGGCCGTGACCTTCGTCATGCAGCTTGCGGCTGACTGGCGCCAGACCTTCCACCGTGACGTTGTCATCGACCTTGTCTGCTACCGTAAGCACGGTCACAACGAGACTGACCAGCCCAGCTTCACCCAGCCCCGCATGTACCAGGCCATCGCCAAGCAGGAACCTGTTGCCAAGAAGTACGAGAACCAGCTTATCTCGGAAGGCTCCTTGACCGCCGAGGATATTGAGGCCAACAAGAAGCGCGTGTGGCAGATCCTCGAGGACAGCTATGCCCGCAGCAAGGACTACAAGCCTACCTCGCGCGAGTGGCTCTCGTCCTCGTGGCCCGGCTTCAAGTCGCCCAAGGAATGCGCCGAGGAGATCTTGCCCCACAACCCCACCGCCGTTCCTGTCGACACCCTCCAGCAGATCGGCAAGGCCCTCACCACCTTCCCTGAGAACTTCACCGTCCACCGCAACCTGAACCGTATCATCCAGAACCGCGGCAAGGCCCTCTCCTCCGGCAAGGACATTGACTGGTCCACCGCCGAGGCCCTGGCTTGGGGCTCGCTTCTGCTTGAGGGCAAGCACGTCCGCATGTCCGGTCAGGATGTCGAGCGTGGTACCTTCTCGCAGCGCCACGCCGTCCTTCACGACCAGAAGAACGAGAACCTCCACACCCTGCTGAACCACATCTCGCCTGAGCAGGGCACGCTCACCATCAGCAACTCGTCTCTTTCCGAGTTTGGTGTCCTTGGCTTTGAGCTCGGCTACTCGCTCGTTGACCCCAACGCTCTCGTCGTCTGGGAGGCTCAGTTCGGTGACTTTGCCAACAACGCGCAGTGCATTGTCGATCAGTTCCTCGCCGCGGGTGAGCAAAAGTGGCTCCAGCGTACCGGTCTCGTTATGACCCTCCCCCACGGTTATGACGGTCAGGGCCCCGAGCACTCGTCCTCGCGTATTGAGCGTTACCTCCAGCTGTGCGATGATAACCCGTACATCTACCCCTCGCCCGAGAAGCTCGCCCGCCAGCACCAGGACTGCAACATGCAGGTCGTCTACGCTTCCACCCCGGCCCAGTACTTCCACGTCCTCCGTCGCCAGATCAACCGCGAGTTCCGCAAGCCTTTGATCCTGCCCTTCTCCAAGGCTATGCTCCGCCACCCTCTGGCCCGCTCCAGCCTCGAGGAGATGAGCGGTGACAGCAGCTTCCAGCTCTACATTCCCGAGCCCCACCCCGAGAACCTCGCCGCGCCCGAGAACATCACCAAGCACGTCCTCTGCTCTGGTCAGGTCTACTACGCTCTTCTCAAGGCCCGCGAGGAGTTCGGTATCACCAATGTCGCCATCTCGCGCGTCGAGCAGCTCAACCCCTTCCCGTATGAGCAGGTCAAGGAGCACGCTGACAAGTACCCCAACGCCGAGGTTGTCTGGTGTCAGGAGGAGCCGCTGAACATGGGCCCTTGGTACCACGTCCAGCCTAGAATCCAGACCGCTCTGTCTCAGACCTCCCACCATGCCGGCAAGACTCCCACCTACGCTGGTCGTGAGCCCTCTGCATCCGTCGCCACTGGCAACAAGAAGAAGCACTACCAGGAGGAGAAGGCTCTCTTGGCCGCCGCATTACAATAATTATTACTTTTGCATCCATGCATTCTATCGCAGCGTCTCTAATGACCTTAGCACCACCTTATTACCAGCATTAGAACGTGAGCGTAGAACAGAAGAAGAATTTGAAAATGTATATACTACATAAACTCGTGTATCTCTACAACACTATTTTTTTTATTGTGTATTGACTATCTATTTGTGATGTGCACGTGATGCTTCGGAAACGCTTTCGTGTGCGGGGAAACAAAACGTGCAACCAGATTCGACCGTTCAGGCACGATCTTTATCAGATCATTTCTCTTTTTCTCTTTTCCCATTAATTTTTAGGTTCTATTTCACTCTTTGACTTTTTTATTTTTTTTATTTTTATTTCATTCAATACTTTTGTCTGCTCTATGCTCCGTGTGTGCTTCCGAGTACCCAAAGGCGTGGAGCTGGGAACGTCCATCCCATCTATCAGCTACCGTCACCGGGTACTCATGACGCTTGTAGACTCCAAGCAATCCACTTCCCCTTTTGCAGCCCTCGCCAGATTCAACAATAGCCATCTTCCGTCAGCGACTTCCTCCTCCACTTCCATCAACTTTATCGCCGCCACTGCCATCAACACACGACGTTCCTATAGTCATCCTCAACAGTTATCATCGTCGACGGCATCATCTCACCCACCGGAACTCGACATTGAAGTCGCTGGTATACCATATCATCAAAATATCATTTCCAACAACTAAGGGTGTACCCAGGCAAACGTGGTGTGCAGATTACTGTGATAGGCATGTTATCGAACGTGGGCTTGACGATCGGTAAAGGTGCTGCGGGCTGGCTGATGAATTCGGCCTCGCTCTTGGCCGACGCAGCTCATTCGATGAGCGGTAAATTGAATCTCGCCTTGACAATAATTCAGAGATTGACGTATCTCTCGTCCAGACCTGCTGGGTGATTTCGTCACCCTCTACACATATAGAATGTCCCGAAAGCGGCCCGACACGATATACCCCTACGGCTATGGTATGGCGCTTGATGTTCAGTGAAAATTGTGGTCTGACATCACGCTTAGGCAAGTACGAAACCATGGGTTCGCTCGCCGTATCGTCGTTGCTGGTGGCGGGCGCGGTCGGCATTGGTCTTCACTCGCTCCACCTTTTAATGCAACCGAGCATGCTTGCATCTATCCTCGATCCCAAGGCGGCCTGGTTTGCATTTGCAAGTGTGGTCGTCAAAGAATGGCTGTATCGCGCCAGTAAGTGAAGACGGATTTTACGTGCCTATTTTTTTTTTTTTTTTTTGACTGGAAATGAATGCGTTATCACTGTAGCGCTCAAGATTGGTCAGAGTGAGCGTAGTTCGGTCCTGATCGCAAACGCATGGTACGTTAACAATAAGCCCCTTCGTGCGGCTGATAACATGATCGCTGCAGGCACCACCGATCCGACGCCTTATCGAGCGGCGTGGCTTTAATCGCCATCCTGGGCAGCTACGCAGGCCTTCCGATATTGGACCCGCTTGGTGGTTTGGTCGTGGCGGGTATGCTCTTGCGCGGCTCGGCTGATATGCTCAGTGAATCGCTCCATGAATTGACCGATCGAGGCTTGAGTGCGAAGGACATGAGCTTGATCCAAAAGGGAACCATCCCGCATTTTGACATCCTGCAGGGACGCAAATTTGGACCCTTTGTGCATCTCGAGGCAGTACTGCGCGTCCCGGCTCACATATCTGCAGCCGACGTGCATGCATTGCAAGAGCGCGCACGAGCGGACGTGCTCAAAGCAAATGACCATGTCCAGCAAGTCCATATTAGGCTCGAAACCTTATCCACAGATAATACAGTGAATTCAACAAATAGAAATACACCCATAGATTAGATACGACTGCATATACATACTCAAATCTCGTGTCAGTATTTTTTTTATTTGCACCCGGTCTATTTGTACCATGCATTTCGCCTCTGAAACCCAGCTATCTCGTCACCTTTTTTCTCTTCATAATCCGGAATGCTGGACCACATCCCAATTGTTGACTTCAAGGACTTTGACTCGAATCCCAAGAAGGTGGCAGCCGACGTCCTCGATGCCTGCAAGACCATTGGCTTCTTCTATATTGTCAACCACGGTCTGCCTGCTGGTGACATTGACCACGCCTTCGATCTCGTAAGCCGTGTGATCTCCACACTCATATAAAGAAATGGCTGATCCTGTCTGCAGAGCAAGGCTTTCTTCGACCTTCCTGCCGAGGAGAAGCGCGTTTATAACATCGAAGCGAACAATCATGGCTATTCCGAGCTTTACAGCGAAACGTAAGAAACCCGTCTGTTGTATGTCTTCCCTTCCTAGTTAATTCTGACGTATCTTAGGTTGGATCCCGAGCATCAGCGACAAGGCGACCACAAAGAGTAAGGGCATCGCTTAAGGCGAAGCTTATGCGACTAACCAGATCCGCAGAGGCTTCAACTTTAGAAACTTTGTGGATGGTAAGCCCTTCGCCCCATTACCGCCCGTCTTTGCGAACGAACAAGACTTTGTGGAGTCCTTCTCTCGGGTACATAATTGATATAGGACGACGAGCCGTAGACTTACGCATCCAATTAGGCATGCCATGCAACTGCGATGCGTGTCCTGGAAGCCTTTGCAATTGCACTCGAGGTACAGCGCACGAACAGGATTTACCAAGTAGTTTATCTCACGTGCCATGTCAGATCCCGGAATCCGAAGGAGGTGCGGCGTGGTTTAAAGACCGCCACCCCTACGACCGAGAATCCGGGCAAATCCTGCGCTTCTTGAAATACCCTCGCGGTGGAGAGGCTACCTACAAGGAGCCCGTGCGTGCGGGTGCAGTAAGTTCTTGTAGAAAAGGAAAAACCAACCCACTCTTATATTACCATCTACAAAGCACAGCGACTACGGCTCCATCACCTTGCTCTTCCAAAAGGACGTGCCTGGTCTCGAAGTGCAAGGTGCAACCCGTTCCGGCTGGGTCTCGGCCCCGCTCATTGACAACGCTATCCTTGTTAACGTCGGCGACCAAATGGAGTTCTGGACGAACGGCTTGTTCAAGTCGACTCTTCACCGTGTCACTTTCCTGCCTGAGCACAGCCACCTCGATCGCTATTCGATGCCTTTCTTTGTCCACCCTGAGGATGCCGTGATGCTGTCACCTATTCCCAGCAAGGTAGTACCGCAGAAAGAGTCCCAAGATGAGGAAATCATTTCGGCAGGTGAGCATCTTCGCCGTCGCTTAGAGGCCACCTATGGTTTCGAGTCAAAGAAGGAAGCATGAAGCAAGGGCACATTGGAACCGGTATTTTGAATGTAATGTACGTATAGCATTTCATCATGACATGTAATATAAAAAAAGTGGCGTTAGCATTCTACTTCAAAGTGTTTGCCAAACAAAATTTTAATTCGAGAAGCCAAATGAGGGTATGACGGATGAATATGCCTGATATGTGCGAATTTTTGTACTGAAACACAATGTACGGAACGGGTCAAGGAAGAAGATGAGCTCAAAAATATTGGGATGCTACCTGATAGAGCAGATCAACCATCCTGTTCATGCTTGGATCGGCATAAAGCAAAGCCTATACTTTTCAATGACTAGATATTGGTGCCCTGTATAACCATGGTTTGAAGACTGCTTCATGGCATAAGTCTTCTCTTTTTCGAGAGTAGTTTTGAAGATACCGTTCGCAAGGTGTAAAACGTTGAGATTTAATCTATGTTATTGGTCTAGTGGATATGGGGCTCCACTACGAGCCGCTTGGTCTCACCTAACTTGACTTTGCTGACACGGGGTTAGCTAGCTATCCTAAACACGAATTTAAAAATGCTGTGACAACACATAGAGTAATATATAATGCAGAAATGTCTATGAGTATTTATTTTCAAGAGAGCGCCAGGCTACTCTTATTAATGTGTATAATAGAGGTAAAAAAAGGTAATATGGAGTTTAGTTGCCAGAGGGGCAGAAAGTGACGGTGTAACCAGAAGCCTGGCACTGGTAGGTCGAGGACTTGTCATCATAGGCATACGAGTAAGCGTCGGGGCAGGACTCCTTGACAGACTTGGAGTACATATTTGGAGAGCACTTGTCGGGAGTGCCGTTGGAACCAGAGCAGCAGTATTCATCCGTCTTGAAGCGAGAGCAGGCAGACTGGCAGCCGACCTCCTTGCCATTCTCGTACACCTTGAGCTCGCTAGGGCAGCTGGGAGCCTTGGAGCACGAGGGCGAGCCGCATTGGTACTTGCCCTCACCACCGCCCTTCTTGCCGTCAATGGGAGAGATGCTTACAGGCAGGTTGAAGCCGTCGACCAGCGACAGGTCATAGTAATCGTTGCCACCTGCACCCTTGAAAGTGAACTCGGCCAGCGAGGCGGGGTGACCGGCACCGGCAGGCTGGGAGCACTCGTCGCCACTGCATTGCTGACGAGCCCAGAAACGGCCTTGCCACTTGCTATCAAAAGGATAGCTCTTGGACGAGCCCTGGGCAACATGGTCGGACTGGGCAGAACTTTGGCCGTTGGTGAGATGGCCAACATCGAGATCGTAACCGCAGTCGTTCTTGACAACAATCTGGACACCGCTACCATTAGAGTCGCCGCCACCTGAAGTGGAATTGTCGGCAGCAGCAGCGAGACCAAGGAGGGCAGCGATAGAGACGTACTTGAGGGAGGTATACATGTTTAGAAATAAAGACAGATAAGAGGGATAACGGATTTGAGCTTACCAGAGGATGCCCTTTTTATACACGAAATGAATTGTGCCTTGGAAGTTGAAACAGAGTATTTTGTTTCTCACTGATCAGTGCGCCACAGCACAAATGAAAAGGCGTAGGTTTGTCGGTCATTGGTAGCCCGTGCGTTCATGTGGACTGTGATCCACATCTATTCCGCAGTCTGAAACGGAAATTTGTTTATCATCTTTCTGGGTACCTTGAATATCCGTTAACCGCACGCATTATTGACTATGTCTCAGATTTAGGTCTTGGATTGAAACATCAGGAACCGAATAGACTGTGCCTAGAAGCTTTTTTTCTGCCTTTTAGTTCAACGGAGAACATCACTAGTCTTGTTTGTCCGTGAAATGAAACGGATCCATCGCCATAGTGCGTGACGTAGATTACTTTATGAGGCTCAATTGAAATTGGGGACTCTTACGTTCTGGCGGCGGGACTGTTCGGCAACTTTTTTCTAATATGTATAACTGACTGACTCTGACTCAGGCTACGGATGCAGCATAGCCGCTAGGCAAACCTTACACTACATTTTACAGCGCTTACCGCCGATCTGCCAATGTACACATTGATTCGTGTCTCATAACTATCCAACAATTTGACATGGAGCATATCAAGTGGAGGTATGGACAGTGCTCTCCAATTGAACATTAAATCCTATATCTTCCAAGGCATGTTTTCTCCATTTATGGTTTTTTTTTCTATCGAGTTGTGACAGAGATCAAATGCACTGGGCTACTTTGTTTATCCAAGTTACTTTAGTAGGGTCTATTCATTCAAACGACCAGGTTTGATGAGTGAGGTCTCTTCTCGAGAAGTTTGTCCACTCTTTCGTTGGCTCATTGGACGTGTGGCAATGACGTCATTCAACAAGCTCCGGGGTATGCTCTGTTAATCATGATGGGCCGAAACGAGAGGAGCAGCGACAGCATTCATATTTACCAAAGCGAGTCTGGCTCCCGATACAGATGTCCTCGTTTTGGAGATCTTGAGGTTGTCGCGACTGGCTGGAAAGCTGAGCACAAACAACGCCAAACCAGTGTGCTGGTGATATGAGCTGGCACATATCCACTCATTAAGCTGCTTTGAACATGTCGGTTGTTAACCTGCCCAATGTCTTTGAGTGAGCAAAAGGGCATATGGAAAAAGGTCGGCGATTGAGATCCCCTTCACTGAGACATATATTCTTTTGGTGCTGAACAACACAGCATTTGCATTTATTGAGCCGAGTCGCTTATAGGTTGTGAGATCGCTCATTGCATGCTAGAGGACCCTGAGGAGCTCAAAGTAGGCATGGCCCGCCTTTGTGCAAGAAGCGCAACCAATTGGAGGATCTCAAGCGTCCGTGCCCAGAGGATTCCAAATCGACCGTCAGAATGAGCAACAGATTTACCCGGTCATCGAGGCGGTCAACCGCGTTTTAGCTTTTGTATTGGGTACTTAATTTTGGAAGTGGTTTAGGGTTAACAGGTTCAACTATTTTAAAAAATCGATTTGCATAAGTTTTTGATGAAGTTAACTTATTGTCATTTGCTATCAATGTTTCAAGAATGAAGGTAGCCTTTTGATGCCGGTCCGTATATTGTGTGGGTACCTGCGGACTTGAATATTTCCAGTCTCACGCACAGTTCTAGTTGCTTGCTAAAGTGATGCTGTACTGCTTCAGCAGCAAGGTGGACATGAACGACCGAGGAGTGGCACGTTCGGTAGCTGCAGTCATTGGGCGCTCTGGAAGAGGTCAGGACATGAGTACGAGGTCCACCCCTCGCATATTCATACCAGACTTATACGCCCAATAAATATATTTGACAGACGTGCAATCAGGATATACGTCAAAGGATGAATGACTGGTTTATTGTTGTTTGTAACAGTCGCAGGCATGTACAGTATTATAAAAGCTATAGATTCCCTGATTTAGGCGGGGCCCTGTCAGCGTATCGTCATACCCAGGGCTACATACCCCTGAATCTCGCCAAGCTTTGGATACAGAGGTAGACAGACGGACTCTGCTGAGCCTGATGTCATTGTTCGTCCGATGAGGTAGCACAACCATCGAAGCAGGGTTAAATTGTTACACAAAATGCCTCGATACTGACTTTTTATCTAGAAGGAAGAGAAAAAGGACTGCTTGGGACCTTGCCTAATGTCCTATCTCGCATCGCATATAATTAGTAGCTGTACTCTGAGAGACTAGCAATAAAATAAACAGTATCACGAGGATAATCAATAAATATGCGCTTGCTAAAGCTATACTTGCCCTCTTTAGTTGTCCTTACTGAATTGAAACATGAGAACAGGCTTTCACAGTATTTAACTCCAAATGCATGTGGCCAACGATACAACGATACGGCAGTGAGGTGCTCTCATATTTTGACTTCATATGCTACTGAAGTATCAGGATGTATCTACACATGTAGAAACGCCCATTGACCATAACTATGTACGACATTGGCATCTTTCTGGAAGCGTCATGCCGAAATTCAGATTCCGCCAGTTATGATAAAAGTTAAAATCGCAAATAGGGACATCCTTTTTGGGGAGGTTTGAATTTAATTTGGATAGACTTTTAAGGTTCATGACTCTCCCGAGGTTACTGAATGTAGAGCTGCATCATTGCTCTACGTCAGAGTAAGAGACTGAAGAAATAAAAACGTATGTGTGGTCTCGAACTTGGGTCCATCATGCACGGTGCCTCCCGTCAATCGTGGTGGTATTATGACTACTCTGCCCTATTCTGCCTTCTCCGTTTCTGCGACGTGGCTGCATAGGATAAAGAGAGCTAATCATAATGACAAATGATACGTTAGATGGAGGTCACTCCGATGATAATCTAAACCGCACATTTATGTTTCTTCTCTCTCGTGAGATAAGCTAGTATAGGCTGCTGTACCCTAGAGGTGTGCTTTCACCTTTTGGGATTTAGGCTTACGGCATCGTGTTTCCAATGAACATAAGAGCACACTTGAACAAGAGGCACAGGTACACTTTCTGGTACTCATGCGCTATTTTCTTTGCGCGGGTACTTGCGGGAGTTTAGAGCTGAAGCCGAAACACGAAGGAAGCCTTGGCCCAAGGAAGATGCAACCTTTTCTATGTTGGTGGTGCATCTGATGATAATATATGCCGGACGCACGCACGCATTTACGCACGAAGGAGTTTTTGACCTGCGGGTAACGTGAGCAACTTTAAAATGCTAATGGATTCACTCAGGGAAGAACAGAAGTAGCAGCGTTCACGTTTTGGGTGATCATTGCACTCGACTGAACTCGTATGACCTACTATAGATAGATCGGTGATCAAGTCTAGCCACGTGTGTTTGGGCCAATCATGCTGCTGTGTTCAACCTTTTTCTGTTACGCTTGACGTCGAATTGGGAGCGCGAAGAAATGGTAACTCAAAAGCGCCTTTGT
Organism: Syncephalastrum monosporum B8922; assembly: GCA_000697355.1. Taxonomy (NCBI): domain Eukaryota; kingdom Fungi; phylum Mucoromycota; class Mucoromycetes; order Mucorales; family Syncephalastraceae; genus Syncephalastrum; species Syncephalastrum monosporum. Next base: position 253,371 of record JNEN01001256.1, read on the forward strand.
TCAGCGCCAGTGACTTGTCAAATAAAACGAAATAAGTTTAACCATTCAGGAGCGGATGATGCAGCAGATTGCTCACAAAAAAGCCGGAGGTTGAGACTCCGTGTACTGAGCGTAAAATGCTGCAAAAAAAAAAAAAATAGAGCGAGAGGGTCTGGAAGGTTCTTGGCTCCTTTTCGTCGGTAGTAACCGCATCGAGCCTGCACTTGATTGTACGACTTGAGTGATCAAGGGGTTAACTGAAGCAGCAGCGGTGGGGAATGAAGGCACACACACGTACGTCGACTGGAGTTATTTGAGTATGTGAGGGACATAGGGCCCTTGCGGCGATCTTGACCATGCGAATAGGAAAATGAAGTCCGCTTTAAGTGATGCATGACGAAATGGAGGGTCGGATCTGGCCCTATTTGTCGGAGACCATTCTTTACGACTTTCACTCCATGGCAACACAGCGGTAGGAAGCAGAAGAGCGCAGCAATACGAGCATTCATCCCCGCTCTTGACCAAAGAAGTTACTCATATATACACGTAGCCTATCTTTATTCTAGAAAGCGTTAGCTTGCCAAACGGGATGCTTTCCGCTATTTTGGGTAAAGAACCAAAAAAGTATACTCTGCATTATAATGATTGCCAGTGGTGAAACAACAATGTCGTGGCAGGTATCAAGAATGGATAACGTACACATCATCACTGGCCAAAGCTTGAATACATCTCAGGGATATTTACCTTATAGCAGGTCAGGCCTCCTCCTGCTGGCCAAAATCCAACAATCCAGCAGATATATCTGGTTTGAACAGGTGGACATATTTTTGCCGCCGGTTGCTTTTGGGAGAGGAATAATCACCATTACGTCAGGAAGGCCTGAACGTAAGGTACTAGACTCTTCCAGACACACAGATATGCCTCGGCTGTATGTCCGAGCAACTAGAATGAGCAAAATGATATAACCAGAAGAAGTGGGGAGAGCATAGCTTTTTTATTTATAAAAGAAAAAACAAAAGATTGATACATATGCCCACTTTGAAGAGGGAGTTTTATATGTGATGCGTGGAGCAGAGAAGGACACAGATAGAGGACACGCTAAACTAATACTGTAAAAATAAAGAAGAGGATGTTGGAGAAGGCGAAAGCGACCAAAAGGAGCGTAGCTCGCGAGCAACAAACAAGGTCATTTGAATCACACGGGCACTCTAAGGTATTATATTATTGAAAAGAGTGTTCGGTTTGTCTCACCGTTGGAGCGCTCGTGACGGGGACGAAAAAGTAAATCGTGATTTGACACTTACAGCTGACTTTGGAATAGGCGGCCATGACGACATGTTGCACAGAGAAGGGTGAGCCGTGCCACCTAACCCGTCGTTCTGCTCATACTATTATTAAGTCTCCCTCTTTCGCTCTCTTTCTCTCCACCCCCCTCTTTTCCGGCCCGCGTTGGATGTTTCGTATTTGACATGAGCGTCACCTTTGAGTCACCCACTCATCGGACCTCGGCGAAGGAGGCCTACTTCACCCCGCTCAACATGCCTTCGCTCGACGGCTCCACCACAACAACAAACAACGATGGTGCAAACACTCCATATTTCACTGCCCCCATCAACCCCGGCATTCACCAAGACTTTCTCAACGCCATTCACCATCGCCACGCTTCACAGCCCGTGTTTACTTCCCCGCCTGCCGCCGCCGCCGCACCACCAACCAGCCCGCTCACCTTCTCCTTGAACAACACCGGCTCATTGGCCCACCGTCGGTCCATGGGTCAACAAAGTCAACAACAACAACATCAACATCAACCTCATTTGCAAACCAAGCTGGCTGAGCCCGTGTCATGCCAGAGAATGCGGCAGCTGATTGACCTGCCCGATCGAGTGTTGGTGCTGGACGTGCGATCGTTCGTCCAGTTCTCGCATGCCCGCATTCGGACGGCCATCAATGTGTCGGTGCCCAACACGATCCTGAAACGCCCGACGTTTACGATGGACAAGCTGTACGAGGCTATTGTTCTTGACTCGGATCGGGATCGCCTCAAGCAATGGAGCCGCATGGAGTGCATTGTCGTGTACGACCAAAGCTCGCCGGTCTTCCCGCCCACCAGCTCCGGGGCGTATCTCATCAACAAACTCTCCGAGGCAGGCTACAAGGGCCGCCTTGGGTTTCTGCAAGGCAAGAGGAAGAAGAAATGAGAACAAGCGGTTTCTGTGTGTGTTGCACATTGGGCTAACCTTATTATTTATATTAGGCGGCTTCGATGCATTCTATTCTGCCCATGCCGACCAATGTGACGCCGCGCCGACAGGTGGCGGCAGAGCGACCAGTCCCGGCCGATCACTCCCGCTCCAGACCACCATCCGCGAAGAACCCCGTCACCATCACCTCCATCTCCACAATAGTAATAATAATAGTAATAACGGCAGTAGCAGCAACAGCAGCATCAGCCATGTTCCTCCTCATACGCAGTCGATGAAGAACAAGAAAAAGCCGTGCCTGACCTTGCCGCCCAACAAGCCTGGCGACATCGGCCCTTTCACGGCGCCCATGATGCCCCATTTCGACAATCAAGCCTTCAACCCCTTCTTCTCGAATATCCGCCAAAACATGGAACTCTCGCACGGCCCCATTCGCGAGCGCTTCCCGATTCGCCTCCCGCGCGGCTGCCAGGTCGACGCAGCCGGGCGGATCATCCTCCAAGAGCGGAGGTCACAGCAGAAGCCCCGCTGCGTGGCGGGTGTGAGCGACATTGACAAGGACGCGTCTGCCTTGCGCGGCCCGGACTGGCTGGCCCGAGCCGTGCGCGAGGACTCGGGCCCAAAGACGCTGGCCGAGATGTACGAAGCGCTCGAGCGGAAAGAGCAGCAGCGGCTCCAGAACATCATGTTCCATCATACAAAGCATACCCATGCCACCGACTTTCCCCTCAGTATCGTCGCCGGCCTTGAGATGGGCACGCTGAACCGTTACACCAACATCTGGCCTTTTGGTACGTATTTGCTTTTGTCGATATTGATGCCCGTGCATCCGCTCATCCACTTGCGTTTCGTTTACAGAATACAGCCGCGTGCGGATAAAGCAACCTCGCAATGGATCGACAGACTACATTAACGCCAGTTATGTCCAGTATTGTCGCTCTGAAAGCAGCAAAGGCTTGGACGTGACGCCTGACGCCGTGCAAGCCATGAAGGACCATACGTCGTCGCCTTACAGACGCTATATTTCGACCCAAGGCCCTCTGCCGGATACGTTTGCCGACTTTTGGCAGGTGGTATGGGAGCAGAACTCGCGCGTTCTTGTCATGCTGACAAAGCAGGAAGAGATGAACAAGGTATGTGCGAGATGACATGTGATGTGACGTGGTGAGATGTTCCATGGACATGAACTAAATGCATATATTCTTTTTATTTTTCTTTATTTCTATTTCGTGGGCAGATCAAATGCCACCAATACTGGCCCAGCCATGTGAATCAAACCGTGGAATACGGCCGCATCAAGGTCACGCTCTTGTCCGAGACGAAGAACCTGGTGTGCCGTGACAATAGCGAGGATGCTGTCTGGGTGCGCCACCTCGTGATCCAAGATGATACTTCATCCACGCGCCGCTCGGTGACGCACCTGCAATACACAGGTTGGATGGACTTTGGCGTGCCCGAGGATCCGGCCGGCACGTTGCAGGTGATTGCGGCCGCCGACGAAGCCCAAGTCCTGTTTGAGGCCCAAGAGCCGACGGGCCCGATGATTGTGCATTGCTCGGCGGGCTGCGGTCGCTCGGGTGCATTTTGCGCGATCGACACAGTGATACGGCGGTTATTAGCCCATGATTTCGAGAACGACCAGGAAGACGTCCTCCTGGAGACAATCCACCGCTTCCGCGAGCAGCGCTTGAGCATGGTCCAGACCTTGCGACAGTTTGTTTTCTGTTACGAGGCCATTTGGTGGTGGTTGCTAGGTTATGGCGCTATGCCGCACAAGGCGAACGATGAAGATACAATGATGACGGATTAGAAGGATCCCCATCATTATACTTTCATTCTCACGTATTGTCTTTTTCTCCTTTTGTATATAGTCCAGGGTCATTTCAACGTAAAGTTCGCACTGTTTTGATTTTTTTTTTCTTTTTACTTCTCCTTTATAAACACCACATCCTCTCATTTCAATCTATCATGTGTTCATTTTTGATTTTATTCGATTCCGTCTAAGGATGCTGCGTAACCAATTGCACGGATAAGGTCGTGTAAATTAGGTGCTCATTAATGACATTCAGATGCTATGCGCACACGTGTAGGCATTAAGATAAACTTGACAGTTGACCTGACACCCCTGGGAAGCGCCATGCTTCCAGAAATGAGCGGCCCTGAATTTGTAACAGGGTGCAAAGGATGAAAAATAGGTTACACTAACAAATGAAGCAGACCGAGCAATGAAATGTATGTAGGATGAAGCGGTTTATATAGAACACAAGGTAAATCATGGAAGGGAGTGGATAAATATATGAAACGAGAGGAAAAGTGTCTGTACAAAAAGGCAAAAGGAAAAAAAAGTGATGGTAACGTGCATGAACGGGACGAGAACATTGCAATGGAAAAGGAAAAACGGAAAAAATAGAAAGGAAGAAGAAAGGAGCGAGTGAGAGAGTCAGAGTCTATGCCGGGGTAGCAGAAGAGGATGAGGAAGGCTTGTTATTCATCTGAAGACGAATAACTCGACGCTTTGGTATCTTCTTGTGCTGTCGGGGTATGGGACCGACCTTCTTGCCCTGGTGTGGTAAACTGCGGAAGGTGGCATGGTCTATGGTGTAGGCAAATGGCGAGATGGTGCGGTTGTGACAAGTCAATTGAGCGAGTTTAGCAGCCAGGGCATTCTCGCTCGGGTCGACGACGACTTCTTGGTCGAGTGGCATGATCAAGGGCTGTACAGCCTCGGTGGAGGAGGGTAGACCAGGTCCCTCTGTGACATACCAGGGCGCATCGACGTCATCGGCGTAAATATCCGCAATGGAAGCCGCGAGCGACGATGACTCGTTAAGCGAAGAGGTGACGTCTTCTTCATCGTATCCATCGTCGTCAAAGTCATCGTCAAAGTCGTCGTCGAGGTCGTCGTCATCATGGAATTCCGCGGGCGCATGTTCGCGCGCGTGCTGCTCGAGCTGGTGATGGAGGTCGGAGAAGAGTGAATGGCGGTCTTGTTGCATGGCCGCAAAGCGTTTGCTATAGAGCTCGTTGAGGGTCGAGAGATTAGCAGCGGTGACGGGCGCGGTGGTGGTAGGCGTGGTCGAGGCAGACGCGGACTGCTGCTCGAGAAAGGCGTTCATGCGCTCGTTGTTATAGAGGTCGCTAAAGGTGCTAAAGCCAAGGGTGCCTTGGTCGAGGAAGTCGCTGCTGGCACTGCTTAGAAGATGAAGTGGCGGCGGGGGGGGTAAGTCGGGCATGGAGAGCGTGTCAAAGCGAGGCGATGCCTCGGTGGGAACAGCCGTGGTCGGGGTCGTGGCTGCACTGCGTGCCATGTTGGCATTGACACCGCGCGTGCCTGGGTCGGAAAAGACAGACTGCGCGCCCTGCCGCCGCCGCCGCTGCCGCCGCTTCTCGAGCTTGCGCAAGTGCTCCCGCTTGAGTCGCTCCTCCTGCTGCTGCTTCTTGGCCTTTTCTTGCTCGCTCTGGAGATGCCGCAGACTGAGGTTGTGGATCATGACGGGTAAGTCTTCCTGGAACAGATTCCGGAGCTGCTTTTCGATTTCGCGCTGCAGAAAGTTGCGTACGCTTGTCACGCTGTCGAAGGTCGAGCTCACGAGGATGCTCTCGAGCGGGTCGTTCTTGAAAACCAAGGTGATGCCCTTAGTTTTGGAGACGACGAGAACGACGATGCCTCGCAGCTTGAGGTCGCTGATACGGAGGAGCATCGGCACGACGAGCGGACGGTCGGCGGCGAGGATGCTCGGTCGCGTATGCCGTGGTAAATCGGACTGCTTTGCATGCATCGGATTCGCCTATCATATGCGTGACGCACGGATTATTTTCGTTAGCATGACTGCCTAGTCAAAATGACCGTCTTACGGCAGCAGCATACCTGGACTTTGGTTTGCAGCACAATATACGCATCACCTGCATAAGTCAATTTGAAAATACCACGAAACTTGTCGGTCGAGAGTTCACCAATCTCCAGAATCTCAAGCTCGGGTGGCTATAGGGGTCAATGAAAAAAGAGAGGGGGTGAGCACGTTTACGGAAAGGGAAGCGTATATGGAATGAACAACAAACGAAAGATAAATTATATAGCTTACCGAAGTACCCATGTGAAGCTCCTTGACAGTAATATGGTCGACAATGTTTTTAGGCTTGTTGCCTTTGTTGAGGGCGGCTTCGAGTTGCGAGCGTGCTTCGACATAAAACTCGCTATCGAATTCTGGCCAGTTGAATCGGAACGCCATGGTTGCGTTATTGAATTTCTTGTTTAGAACAAATCGGGTGTGCTGACTGTAAGCAAAGCCTCTTTAATTGTATGTAGGTATAAGCCTGTTGGACGGCTGGTAACGTGCTGTCGAATGGTGCCAATGTGTGCAAATGAGGGGGTATTTGTGTATAATAGAAGAAAAAAAAAAGTCGAGGGAGGGGAAGGCAAATGAGCGCAAGTAAAAGGCACGTGATTGGTCGAATTTTTTGGTGACAAGCCGGGTTCGAATAAGCAAGTGAGATACAAGAGTTTTGATTTTTTTGAGACGAGCGTGCACGTTCGTAGCAATACTCGTTTTGGTGCTAACAGGATATTAGAAGCAAAACAAACAATTTAAAGAGGACCACAAAAAGGTAGATTAACTCGAGAAAATAAAACACAAAGCGATAAAAGAATCCAGACTTGTTCTATCGCCAAGTTTTCTCCTTCCCCAGGGTGCCCATCGCACACCACCACACATACACACGCACACACTCACATCATTCCGACCGAGCGAGTAACACATGAGTCATTCGTCGAGTGGCACTAGCCATTTGGAATGCAGAAAGGAGCCAATTATACGCGCCTCCGTCCATTGCCTTCATGGAATTTTTTTACACAACCAAAGCATTTGTGACACTCGTGGCTTTATGAAAGATAGGTTTTGTACGACTGAATTCGTATCACATCACATCTCACTGGAAATCTGCACGATGAGGGTCCGTTCCTTTCCTCCATAGACTCGGTGCCCTTTTTTTTTTGTGTGTGTGTGTTTTTTTCTCCTCACAGTAGTGGTATTAGCCACGCGGGCCTCATGCAAGGTGTCAATATAAAGAGAACCTAAAATTACTACCAGGTACAGAGTTACACTTGCCATAATGCATTAGTATATAGATATATTTCTCTGCCTTTTGCCCTCTCGGGGTGGCTTTAGCGTATTTTTCTTTATCTTTTATTTCGTTCTCCATTCGGCCATTGTCTTTATGTCACAGCCGAGTGGCGGAATACTATGCGGAACTTGTAAATAGGAAAGCCTTCGTGAATGCACCGAAAGGAGCTCCATCTGGGATTGCATGATGAAAGCTAATAAGATGAACGCTTTTACGTCATCCCCGGGTCTTCGGCAGCTTAGCGGGCCGAAACAAAAAAAAACAAAAATGCTTCCTATTTGACGAGCCCTTAGCACCGTCCGACAGTATATCCAAGACCCGATACGATTTTAAGATACAAACAAGAGTCTACTCCGTGAGCAGATGAACAGCAATGAGTCACAGGAAACTTGGAGGCGACAACAAACAGAAAGCAAAGGTATACGCGGACAGGGCATCATTTTCCTTTGGCAGAGAATAGAGCCGCGTCTAATCTTGACGGGAGAAGGGTGTAAAGCGGGCAAGTCAGACCGACGAAGTTGGCGTCGTACTTGGACAGCACCTGTAAGTCCTCGAATCATTTGACTGTACAGAGCGGTACCTTCACACCTTCCAGCTAGCTGAGAACGTCGCTGCGCGATTGGTGGTATAAATGAATCGTTTTTTGACGCGTGGACAAAGTTCCATATTACCTTCGTTTCTCCATGTACACGGTGAGCACTCACGTATTCATCGATCTTGAAATAGCCCCCGCTGTTGTTGTACGGTATAGACATCTGCTGCTTATCGTAAACGCCACGACTACTCCTTTGTGCGCCGCTTGTTTAATATGTTACCTATCTCGTGATTTTCAATTTTGTCGAGGCCATAGTGAGCGAAGGCCCGCTATTCACCGAATCTTCCTTTGACCGCTCTTCCATTTTTCCTTGTTCTTTGAGGGCATCCTCCAGAGCATGCAGTGCAACTATGCAGGATGATGCGAAAGAAATAGATTCCGTGGCCGCGCTATGATATTTCCGATTCATTAGGAGGTGAGGCCGAGTTCTTGATTTTGTGATACAAGAATCAATCTCTTCAGCTTTTTTAAAGCAGTTGTGAAGCTATATCCTCATCAATAGTATAATAATTTTCATTTTCTTTTCTTGTTACTATGATTATAGTTCTTATTCTAGTAAACTCATATATTTCTTGTGGTTCTCTCATAGCAGCATTACCATCATCAAGTGTAGCTAAGATTTGATATGTATTTTATTTAGAATCATGGATCCGGTTATTATATGTACTAGATTATTTCGTATATATTTTGTTGTCCTGAGCAGAATCTACACATTTGCAAAGTCCAACATTCCACGCAATAAACGATATCCAATAATCCATTGTCAAATCCTCTGTCTATCCTTGTCTATCTTTAGTCAATCTAAGTCAAAGCCCACTTGATTTCTGGTAAGCCTCTGCCCTGCCTCTGTCTCGCATGTTCGAAGACACCTGATGCTCAACTTCTAACACGAAGAGGTTTCTGACCAATATATGTAGTTCCTTCTGTCTTGCACTAGATCTGTCAATCTTGTACTTCCGCTCTCTCTCCCTTTTGAATCCTGTTCTCCACAGCTTAACCACTTGCTCCCTTTGGACCTACGTAGGCCAGCATCCCATTCCTAATAGTCTCTGGCTGATTTTCTCGGATGTTCTTCCTTGTGCCTATCGTCATACTCCTTGGCTGAACCCTCCCAGTTCATATGCATCTGAAGCAAAGTAACTTTTATAGATGGCTAGCTCAAGGAAGATATGAATGAACCGAAAATTGGCCTCAATTTCCCGTTTGCAGCTGTGTTGACCCTTATCCTGGGGCAATATTTTTGCGGGAATTGCATATGAAGTTGAGACATGAAATTGTTGCGTGAAATTGACATATCGAGCGTCTTACTCACTGATTTCAAACAATGTGGACATTGATGCATGAATCGATACATAAAATCGAACGATTCGCTCATCATCTACCTCTTTCTTCGTTCTTCGTTCTTCCTCCCTCCCCTCTCCCTTCTCCCTTCTCCCTTCTCCCATTCTGTTTTCTTTCTTTTTTCCATACGCGCTTCTTTTTTCCAACCCCATTGCCACAAGTGCCTCCTATATTCCCTTTGAATGGTCGGCAAAGGGTACGAAATGATATACTGACATCCATATTGGGAGGTTGCTCATCCGTATTATAACTTATCTCAAACAATAGAAAGAAAAGAGCCCGAACTACTGGCGAGGACCTGTACGAGGACAATGATGACGAAGGTCCTCTCGATAAAAGGTATTATATTATAATAGTGTCGGCAATAACATCAATCTCGTATCATTATGGTTATTCATATTCGGATATCACGACAGTGGACGAGACCAAAAGCGAGCGCGTCTTTGATACCCGCACTTATCGACTGTGCAGTACTACGGCTCTTGGGTGGACATCTTTGTATCTGGTCCTATCCCAGGTGGAGACGACCAACCTTGTCATTCGTAAGTTTCAAACCTGATTGTGTATGCTGTGTTTTAAATCGACTCGGGATTCAGGAAAGCTTGATTAAATCCTGCGCGCATGTCCAAGGCCGAGAATATTTTGCTGTTCCCAAGGAGTCAAGTGCTTCGTCAATACGTGGTGTTGCATAAACGTCTCTGCGGGTGATCGAGCTCAGTTTGCGGTAATTGATGACCAGGCGGTAGTCTCCGGTATTTTTTTCTGACAAGGATCATGGGTGACGCCCACGGCCTGTTCGATGGTCGTTAATTCCAGGGCGACAGAATTTACCGAGTTCGATTTGAACTTGTCGAGCGCATGACGGCCGGCCAGCAAAAGCTCTTCTTTCACACAGCCAAGCAATATCTGAGTGTGATGTTTAGTGAGATTGAATTAGTACCGCGCTGGAAGAATATCGTCTCCATCTCGTTCGAACTGAACCTCACCGCGCGCCACATCCGCTTGTATTTCAACCACCTCCGCAACCGCTATCGGCTCGAGCTGAGCCTGACCGACTTGATCGATGGCATTGCCCTCACCCGCAAACACGCGCATAAAGGCCCAGTCGCCCCGATCCATTTCACGCGATATGCCCATGAAGTCTGGAAGACCGAGCACGGCCCCGCAGACCAGACGAAGGTGGAGATCTCACGCGGGAACCTGCAGCGGCGGTTCGACCTCCATCACTCGCGCCTCTGCGATCAAGAAACACGCTCTAAGCGAGCCGAGATTGCCGCACGCACCGCCCAGGAAAAATACGAGCACCTGGTTTGGCTGTTGTAAGTTGAAGACGATCGGCGGCGGACGATCGAGCGTGATTATGCGCAGCTCGATATTAGCTCAAGGGGGAAATAAATGAAGCGAGATTTGGCCTCAATTTCCTGTTTGCAGCTTTGTTGACCCTTTTCCTGCGGCAAATTTTTTTGCGGGCACTGCACATTAAGTCGAGACATGGCATTGTTACATGAAATGGACATATCAAGTCATGCGGGGACGGTCGGTTCATGGTTCCCGTTAATCGTGGATTTATTCGACGAAAGTTCAGGTTTTCGTAGAGTTTTCATGTGCCGTTATTAGGACAGTAACCTTTCTATCGGACTCTGTACAATATTTTACCATCCAGGTTAGTGTTGTGTGCAAATGATGCGCTCGACTATACATGCTGGTTCGGCCGAGACATCTTGTGAGATCAACTTTAGCTGAGACGGTGGTATGTTGTTAGGCAGTAAGTCTCCCTTTTCATCCTTGAGGATGTAGGAGCCTCATTTTGTTATGCGCACAGCAAATAGCAGTCCTTCATGCTCTGGGTGCAACTTATTTTCCTTTTGTAATACGCGTTTCATTACGTAACTGTCCGGGGAAAATTCAATTGCAGTAAACACGACTTCACTTATGTGGTCGATGCGCTTCATCAAGTCTTCACTTACCCTTACTGTCTCAGCAGTAGATGGGGGTATAAAACATTGGAAATACGTGAGATGCGTCTAAGTACTCGAAATGAGCAGCCTTATATATTAAAAAAATGAGGCGACCTTGTAGGACAATTCCCCAAAAATAACGAGAATAAACCACACGCTCTTGGCTTATGTCGTCAGATATATAATGACTGAGATATCTAGAGCATGTACGCCCGTTTTAAACTTGAAATACGATAGATTTAGGCATTAACATATTATTTATCTTGGGCGTCTCTATGATGACCCATCCAGTCTATAAGGATATCAGTTACGACTATATGTACTATATTTATGAGGGTTCTTTTCGAAAGCGTTTGTATACATGTCTTTGCTGCAAGACTGCTCAGCTTTTTCTGCAAATCTTTCTTCTCGATAACATATCCGCCTCAGGTGAGAGACAAGAAGCATGTACACATGAACCCTGCTGCTTCAATGGCGTCCCTTCCCAATTTAGGCATTTGACTCTGGGATCGTCAACACACATATATGCTCGTAAAGACATGCCTTATCGTATGCTATCCTCGTCAAGTACAGAACAACTCCATCTTTAGCTCTCCCCACAATCTGAGGTCCATTTTTACAAGAGAGAAACTGACCGTGTAACTTAACTGAGATCTCTCTACATAGGGTAAAAATGTTCTCAGTTTTTCAGACATTCACAGTGTATTGATGTCATCTTACACCCTTATCGCTCCACATTTATAAGAGTCATCTTTTTCCTGTGTTGTCTCTACCCCCTTTTCTCTTTTCTTTCTTTCTTCTCCTATTTTCATGGCGTGATCAAGGAAAGCAATACAGACACCCATAGATCCTCGTTTTGGTCCCTTTCACAGGCACAGACTATGGTATCCGCACCTTAGCGGTCTCCATTAGTATGGAAGATCCAGTTCCGTACAAGATACACAAGATCACGGTCATAAGATACTGGCTTGTCCATAGGGGTATGGCCACGCAAGGTCGGGAAAGCATGGCTGCCAAACGCATTGCGCGTGCAGGAAAAGATTGGATAATGGAAGGCCAGGCACCGCTGCCATTCAACAAGGGGGCGATTATTAAGGTGCTGCTGAAACAAACGGCGGATGATCGCTAGTTTCTTTTTGCGTACTGGATCCTTCACATCCCTTTTCTTAAGAACAAGCTGTCTGCAAGATATCTGTACTTTATCAAACGATTCTATAATCATAAATAAAAATCAAACTACAAATACAACTGCTTTACATGTGTTCGCTCTCACCTGGCTCTCTCTACTCACGTTTATTCGCTTTCAGAATTCATTCATGAGTCTAATTCATGAGTCGTGGAAACAGCAAGGCCTACAAGCCACAGTGCTGAAGCAAAATACCATAGAAATGTAGTAAGCTGTGTACTTTAGAGGAGGTCTTAAGTAGCATAGGATATATTATGCGCTCCTTCCTTTTCTTGACTGCCATGGCTGTCATCTTTCTCTTCGGCGGTGCCAACACTCAATTAGGTCCTGTCGTTAATGGTGTCACCGGTTCTGTTATTGGGCCTCCTCCTCCCGACAGTGACATTGCTCTATGAGACTCTCCACTCATTCCAAGGTTCATTTCTTAAAGAAAAGTTTCTTCTGATTATGCGTGAACGACTTTTATACTGCCTTTAGCACCTTGTTATTGAAATATTTACGAGTAATCACCCACAAACCTTGCTATTTAAGATCAGACGTGAGCCATATCAATAGTTGCGAATGATGGCTTTTGTTGTCCTAGATCTCCTGGCTTATTATCGCCACTACAGCCGGCCGCCTCAGTAATACATACTTTTATTGTGTATAGTACTCACATTTGTACTTCCCCTCCCACTTTCTCCTCATGTATGTGCTGCTTTATATGTTTCCATGTCAGGACGTATGTCCTTATAGATACAAGTCAGTTTTATACGGGTGAGTGGTATTTTACATACATGTGAACCACTGCTCTTTACTTTTGTGGTGCAAAGAAAACATTTGAGGTCTCACGAGGAGGCTCTTTGTAAAATGAGTATATATACGGGATCGAGTTTGATCACGGCCAGCCTGCTGCTCAGTACGGGGCTTCACATCCTCGTCCACAAGCCTAGGTTTTTTGCGTTGTTCTAATAGTCAATCGCTGTAGTCGAGGAAGACTCGACCTAGGCCTGAATAATGAGAGAAGGCCACATTAACAGCGCTCTTGAGGTAGACGCCCGCTCAATAAACAGATGTGTCGTCTTACCGTCTGTTGATGCTGTCGTGACTTACGAGTGGCAGGATGAATGAAACCAGCTATGGTATTCTTGTCACTGAAATAGCTCTGGAAAGCCGTCGTGGAGGCGCCCTTGGCCGCATAAAAATGTATTTTGGGAGATTGTGACCTGGTTGTAGAAGAGTGTGGAGATCGCCGCCCACGCAAAGAACGATAGCACCAATTTTGCTATGCATGATACGCAGACAACAGGCACCAGTCGACTGACAAGTAATAGGAAATCAAATCTATGACATTTTCCCTCATGTGTAGTGCCTATTCCTCTGTAAAATCTAAAGCTCGTTGACGACAACGTTTCAGCTGAGATTGGACATGGTAATGACTCCTTACATAAACAAACAAACATCTGTCTCTCGATTCCTCATCTATAATAATAATAACTAGAATGGCCAAAGATTAAGTGGAGGTTGTGATGACCCGAAGCCGCAGGTGCTCACTCACACCCTGAGGGCAATCAGAGTGTCATTCTTGGACGAAGCGAAGTGAGTCCCACCACTTGTTCGTACCGCCTCACTCCTACGCCACTTACTTGCAATCTCATAACATTTGTCCGTCAGACACACGATTTGAATGGGAGAACGTGGATCAAGAAGAAACCGTCGCTGCTGCCCTGCCCTCAGATATGTCGGCGCCACTGAAGCCGTCTGTGACGGAGGATCCAGAGCTGATACCAAGTTATAAGACACGGAGTTACAAGGAAGGCAACGGGCGGGGCGCACTTGACGCGACGGGTGAAAGGCGCTTCTCGATCATATTAACGACTACCGCCAACTGGAGTATATTGTGGATTTCGAAAGAGACCAAGGTAATATCAAATAAAAATGGGATGAGCTCTGTTAGTCCAATGCTTCTGTCTTTCTTGTTCAGTTGCTGTATCTGTCAAATGGCAACGGAAGAAGGTGACCTACTATGCCCATATTGCAAGGCAGCCTTTCAATCTTCCTCTGCGATCAAAAAGCATTTGAGCTGGCGTGGAGGGAGATGTGAAGCCGACAAAGGTACGGCACTCGAGTAAGCAAGACTTATAACACACTAATATTTTCGTTGTATTCTGACCAGGTTCTCGCAACCTGAACCTTGACGATGAGCATGACGTTGTGGGTTTTGGCATGGTCTATATGACCTACGCGGCACTTGGTAGGTTCGTGCAGTGTGTTGTTCTTAACCAGAGGGAATAATCGTAGCTATATGAGGATAGGGTACTACTATATAGTTCGCAATGAGACCAGTAAAGCTTATAAAAAAGGCTTTGCGAAATAATACGCAACCTACGACATTTACATTCCTCTGCCGCATTACGAACCTTGTGATGACTGTTTGGCTGTCCCCTTCGGGTCCAAGTCGACAGTACTCGTTTTCACAAGCAGCTGTCCAAGCGTGCCAATCCATGGAGGCGAGCGAGGACGAGAAATCCAAACGAGTGGATCATTGGGAAGCCGCAAACCGAAACCATAGCTCTGATAGAAGATGCCGAGTCAGCACAGAAAGCAGAATACAACGCTTTCACACATGCCGTAAACGTTCAGCGAAAGGCAGCCAGGCGCTTCGTTTGCGAGCCTACTGTTTCAGCAAAACGAAAATTACACAAAACGCCCTCCTATGAGCAACGTTTCATGTTGAATAGAATTGTGAGGCTTGTCCGGACTAGCCGAACCAGAACTCATCAAGTGCGATCTCTCTTAACGTTATTAGCGAGAAAAATAAAACATAACCAATAAACATGTTTCTAAGTGAAGTTGTGACTCAAAAATGCATTCAGCCTTAGTTTAGAGAGTGGCCGACGCGCCCTGAGCACGTATCGACGACCCCGGCTCCGACCGCTTAGATATGTAGAATAAATGAAGTGTAGTCCATGAGAGCTGATTTCGGAACTCGTAGGCTAGTTGAAGATGTTAAAAAGAACAACTCTCTTAAGAGCCATTTATGTCCAACAAATTATTGCTTGCAATTATATCCGTAGTATGCATATGCAGTCGCGTCTGCAGATTCTTTTTTAGCTCGCGTCAAAGCTGTTCTGTACTGTATGTACAGTACTGGGGTACAACTGCAGTATGCAAATGAACCATATATCACGTCATATGGTAAATCCGCGTTTGAATCGGTAGCCCGTTTTTTCAGTAAAAGCTTCCAATCAATCACAGTTCTTCCTCATACCAGATGCTAAATTTGTTTGATTTATTGATAGGGATGATTTGCAAGCTACTATAATTTTGGTGAGGGGCACAAGAGGAATGGGAGACATCATCTGTGAGAGGTGTACTGTGCTGTGAGAAGTGTACTATGCTATGAGAGGTGTACTATGCTATGAGAGGTGTACTGTGCCATGAGAGGTGTACTGTGCCATGAGAGGTGTACTGTGCTATGAGAGGTGTACTGTGCTATGTAAGTCCGGATTTATGCCGTACTTTGAAACGGCGAATGAATGATAAGGTGATCTCCTGACTAACACGCGGTTCCCATGCGAGCCAAATCCTTCACTGGCTTTCGAAAGACACCACGCGGCGGTTTGGGCGGCCCAGATAGGCGAGGCTTCTGTTGTTTCTCTTGGCGTGGGTGATTGATGATTTCGAAACCCATAGATAGCGCTGGAAGCATTGCCACGGTCTTGGTAGAGGGATTTGAAGAGGCACGGGGTGCGGCGACGAGAGAAGGCCGTTGCGCGAAGCGAAGAGGCAGGCGTGGCGCGCAGGCTGACTTTGTCGGTATTGGTGAAGAATAAAACTGGGTGCTGGCAGCATTCACGTCCTCTCGGCGATTGCTGTCTTCTTGTAGGATGACAAAGCCCTCATCGTTCATATCAGAGTGACTAGCAATATCTTGGAACCGGCCGGCATGGCGCGTTGGATCTTGTATGGGTTTACCGCGTTTATCCTGGGAGACTGTCTTGAAAGTTTCTTGAATGGAGTGTACAGCAACGAAACCATCCTCAAGGTCGGTTGTGGCCAGATTCATCTTCTCGACACGGCTAGCCTTCGGATAACCATTCACAGCGGCTGAAATGCCCCACGGACAGAGTTGATACACCACGGTAGATAACGAGTCAAGAAGCCACTTGCAAGGAGTAGTAGGCTTTTCCGTATGGCGCGACGCTGCTCGAAGTCTGTCTTGCTCATTATGCGGTTGTTTCAGCTCGCTCAAAGCGGCAGCCTTGAACGTAGTCACGGCGTTCCAGACAGCAAGCAGGAAAGTAAGTTCAAAGAAGCCCATAGTGAGAAGTGAGAAGTGAGAAGTGAGAAATGGAAAGTGGGTAAAGAAAAGATGCGCAGCAAAGCGTCTCACCTGTCTTTTAAGCTGTAGGGCCCTACCGAACGGTGTTTATCAATTACAGACTCACTTGAAGTGACATATCCATTGCTTCATTATGCGTCATTCCCTTTACACTGGTTCAGAGATATACAAGGAAGCCTTGCACACGGCTTTTATCACTGTTATTCCCATCCTGCATGTCGCGCGTATGCGTATGTTACCTTTTTCATATGTTGCCGCTGTAACCATGAATAGAGTATTTGCAGTTTTCTAGAGCATCTCCTGGAGACACAGAAGGCGTCGCGTTCTCTGCGTATACTCATCCGTAGGAGCGCGGTATATGATTATTACCTGCACAAGAACCAGGATTCATGACATTAGCGAAAGAATTTAAACAGAATAGAACTTGTTATTATGGTTTTCATTTATCATGGGAGCTGTTTTCTGCCATCAGCCACACACACCGATGTAACGGGAAGCATCAGTGTACTGAATAGTCATAAGATTTTGAAGGAATTGATGAAGGACTAATAAAGCAGAACTGCTGCTGATGAATCAACAGGTGCCAATATATCATAATTTTGATTTCAAAATCCTCTCCTCTCCCGCAATTTCGAAGATTATACCAAGTATATGACGATTGATGGGCTCAGACTACGCGTCATGTCGGTGTCCGCGCCGTTATCAGGTGACATAGAAGACAAAGCATGATAAATAAAAATACACGAGCATCATTTCAGCTCCTTCGCGTGTGAAAAGTACAAAGAAGTGTGTCTCTCTTGTGATTATGATCGGGTTGCTAACCTCTTTGCGTAGAAACATTAACTAGCCCTACTAGACCTGGACGACAGATGCCACAACTGCGTTGATCAGGTATACGAGGATCCATTAATGCACCTCATGGCCCGGATATCGGAATTCTTAGGAAGGGCTGCTCACCATTGGACAGTCTATGGGAGAGGTGAATTGAGCTTCTAGACTGTCGCAACCTGCTCGAGGGCATGGTACTTGCATGCCATCAAGCCCTCTCTTACACTCTTGTTCTCTGCAATATCTTGCGGCAGTAAAGGCACATTGTGCGGTTTTTAAGCAAACAATCGGTACCGCGGTTCCTCTCTTGTCTGCTGCAGAAGCGACGCTGTTTACGCACGCACTCATGTTCAGTCTGTCGGCGTTGACTACATCTTCAGTTGCTATCATTGACACCAGCGGAAGTTGGTGCTTTTCTAGAGGAGCATTATTCAAGTGATATTCTTGATTATCTCACTGAAAGCTTTTGCTGGCCAAATGTTCAGGTGGCCAAATGTTCAGGATGGGTCTAACACACCGGCTATGAGTCTTGTACAAACCTCTGCAGCGATAGAATTTTGGAGCAATAGGGTGCTTTTACAGTGGAGGTGACACATGGTTTCTGTTTTTGAAGTGTGGGCCAGTATAAAATGAATCGAGACACGACAAACTCACTAGATACAGGACTGCGATCGATTGCTCTAAGCTCATCGACGATGAACCAAAGGTGGAACAGATCGATGGTAAATGGCAACCATATCAAGCAACGGGGTGAATAGGGTATCGCTTTATTTGCATCCAAAGACAAGGAAACAACATTCAACTAGATCGACGGGAGGAGGGTCTGGCGTTGAAATCGGGGCGTCGACCGTTTGCATCGTATTTAGATGGCGCAACCAGTTCTTGACCCTTCCAATCATAGACGGGCGAGCCGGCTTCCCGCATCCAGCTAACCGAGGAGCGTCGTCGTTGCTGTGGCGGAGGTGACGGGAGTGGATTGTTTGATGGCGCATGAATTGAGTCCCAAATTGTCTTTTTCTGTTCGTGTGCGGTTGGAGTGACGATATCCTCATCCATCATCATGCTGGTGTCGCCGTCGTCGTCGAGTGCCATGGACATCTGGTTATTATAAGCACATGGTCAGTCTAGTGTGCTCCTTATTGGAAGTCGCAGTTACCTCATGATCTTCAGAGGATCCTCTAAGTGAGGCGGAGGTGGGGAGGGGATGGTCGCCTTGAACCGATTTCAAAAGGGTATTCAGCGGCCCTTTTGTCTCGGCTGTCAAGCATGTCACGTCGTGGACCATGGCCTGGATAGCCAAGTTGCGATCGCTCGTCATGAGACGCACTCGTTGACCCAGCTGCTGTTGATAGTAGCTGTACATACGTTAGCAACACAATGACAATGACACTAGGGTACACGCGCTTACAGGCAGCAGTCAAGGATCCGGTCGTCACCTTTTGTCTTTTCATTAGAAATAAATCAGTCTACCGAAAATGAGGGCTACGAAATCGGATACGTACAAACGGTGAGTTCTTATCATACACTTCATGATGTTTTTGGCCGCGTAGCCATTGTTTACGACTGCGCAATCCTTTTTCCAGGAACTGCATAACATCTCTTGCGAGTTCGCTCAGAGTGCCCTGATAGACGCCTCTTTCCGAACGTGGCTCCTTTCTTAACTACAAAGAACTGCATGAATACAGGCCCCAGGTGTGTCACAAAACAAATAATGCAGATATCGTGTACTATACCTTAAGCCTGTCGAGCTCACGTATGACGATCCAGGGAACGATGAGGACGATCTGTCCAGGCTGACGCTCAGCTGCCTGAGTGAGCGATTTGAGATACTTCAAGTGCGAAATCAAGAAATTGGTATCCAAGACAAGCGCCGTGCGAACAGAAGCCAGTTGAGCTGTTGAGGGCATATGAGTTATCCTGTAAACAGTACGGGGCGCGTCTTACCGTCTCCACCGCTACTCTCGAAAAGGTGGTCGTCTATAGGCGCATCGTCCGCTAATGCATAACCCAAAGTGAGAACAAAGAAAGGGATAAACCAGACACCATTCTAGACTTACTTTGAGCACGAATGTCCGCGATTTCCTGACTGAGACCCAGAAGGAATTCAGGACCATCGAGGTCCATGCTGTCGTCCATGGTGCAGACAGAGTAGTGAGTCCTACTTCAGTATATGACTACTATTGGGGCTCCCTCTTGACAGCTGAGAAAAAAAAGGCAAAAGGCCAAAGTAGCTTTGATTTTTACTGCGCGGTGAGTGGGAAGTTGGAGTCACGCAACCAAGGCAATCGCTTCATTTCATTGCCTGCATGAAATCTTTTTTTTTTTCTTTTTCTTTGTCTTTGTTCTTATTGCGCTTTCGAACTGTAACCCACCATGCCACGGCGATCGGCCCGAAATCGCAAGACACGGTCTGAGAAAGACTACGTCAATCCAGAGACCATACCCGACGACGGCTTCTTGACTGAGATCCAGCAGACCCCTTTGAAGGTGTATAGCGACGAGGAGTTCGATAGCAACAACACCCATGCCGCCACATCCCCTTCACAACTGCCCGAATCCGACCAAGACGAGACAGACGATGACGCGTACGGTCGCTTGCCCAAAAGACAGCGTGGCGCAAAAGCTGCCAGAGTCTCTTCCCGAAGACTCAAGAACAAGCGCGCCGCGACAGAAAAGACAATGGCGCCCACCAAACATGTCGGTGTCGATGAACTGGACGGCGGCGAGGTTCTTGCCACCGCCGACACTGGCGACAAGGACGGATCCGCCCACACGAGGACGGCGACGCTCGAGGACTTTATACGGGACCATGCCGAGCATGAAGAAGAAACGGAGAGTATGCTCCCGGTCTTGCTGGAAGTGGCCGAGCAGCAGCCAGAAGCAGTGCCGGGGTTCAATCGGGGCCGTGTGGCTGCCATGGAGGCGCTTCGCCTCAATCAAGCCATGACAGACCAAGTCGAGGCTCAAATCCAGCAGATCGACGCCATGTTGGCCGCCTTACAAGAACAAAAGGTAAACGAAAGAGAGAAATACAGCCAGTGCGCTCTTACACAACCTCAACCAACTCACTCCCATGACAATGGATAGCGTGATCTGCGTACTCTTTCCATTGAGGAGGCGAAGCTGGGTAAAAAGAGGTCCGAACAATTCAAGGTCTACAAGGGCAAACTGCGGTTTTTTGGTGAAGACGAGGGCGAGGTAAGAAAAAGACAAAGGACGCGAAAGGGTTCCAGAATTGGAATTGACATTCTCTTGCTTCTTTTCTCAGGAGGTGCCGCGGACCTTTGCTTATGGCGTCGGTGCAAATACAGAAGACACCTCTCCCGAAAAGTCATTTTGTAAGTATCTTTGTGGTTGCTCTGTCGTCCAAAATCACTCATGTGTCACTAGGGAGCGCATTCGAACGACGTCGACTTGCTGAGGGTGTCCGTGCCGAGGCGCAGCGCAACCTGGCAATGCAGGTCATTGCAAAGTAGGTCTTGGCTTCACCCCACAACCCCATATTGCTTTATCTAACCGAGCACCCGGTTATAGTAAGGAAGCGCACCGAGTATGGGAGATTGACCGTGTGGATCCCAGCCTGTTGGAAGATTTCCCGGTCCACCAGCTACGGTGGGACCGCATTAGCAAATATTACGTAAGTTCACCCATAAGAAGAGGTGCTGCTCCCCGGATCGCTGATGAACGACTACAAACCAGGTCAAGAAGCACAGCCCTGTGCAGTGCATGATCCAGTGGACGACCCAGGAACATCCGAGTATCAACAAGAAACCGTGGAACAAGGAAGAGACCGACCGACTGAACGAGCTGGTCGACCAGTATGGCGACAAAGGCCACTGGCAACAGATTGCGATCGAGCTCAACACGAGCCGAACGGTGCAACAGTGCTTCTCCCGCTATCAATTTCTAAAGCACAACCGTGAAATCAAGCAGCGCAAGTGGACGGCCGAGGAAGATCGCATGCTGCACGAAGCGGTGGATCTCTATGGCGACCGCAACTGGCAGACCGTAGCCTCCTTCATTGGCAAGCGGTCCGGGCAGCAGTGTCTCCAGCGTTGGCAAAAATCAATTGATCCTGCGATCCGGCGCTCGCGCTGGACCGAGGAAGAAGACCGATCGCTGGTTGCAGCTGTGCACGTCTACGGCGTGGGCAAGTGGAACTTGGTCCAGCAACATATACCCGGGCGGACCGACATGCAGTGCCGCGAACGCTATACCAATTTCTTGGATCCCAAACTGGATCGCGGGCCGTTTACGCAGCAGGTAATGTCTTACAGAACAAAAAGACCTTTCTTACTGGGTCAAAGATAACTTATGTAAGTGAGGACAGGAGGAGCAAAAACTGGTGGAGCTCGTGGCTCAGTTTGGACCCAAGTGGTCCTTAATCGCCAAACATATGCCCACCCGGACGGACAGTCGGATTGCGATAGCGTGGCGGCGTCTGGAGAGGAAGAAACAAGAGGAGGAAAGGAAACTACAAGAGCAGGCGAGGCGTGAGGAATACGGCGACAGTTATCAAGCACCGCCACCAGTGAAACGAAAGAAAAAGATAGGGAGACCCAAAGGATCATTGAAAGGGTCACCAAAGAAGCGCAAGACTTGACAATTGTACATACACATGACTACATAAAACGATACCCGAATGTGCCCTTCAGGAAAAGAGGCATGCTCATTGAAAGGCAGTTTACTCTCTGCCTGCCGATGACAGGTGAAGCACATCTGTATTTTCGGTTTAATTCCTCCTCTCATTATCGCGCATACGGGCGGATCACTTTATGCCAGATAATCAAGTGCTGAGTCCCAGACACGTTCCTGTCATGAATCTTTTTTAAGTTCAGGCACCATACTTGACAGGCAATGTGGATCATTACGTGATGCAGGCCCCCGCCTAGAGCTCCCTCACCTCTCCCCGCCCCCTTCTCCTCTCCACCCCCGCATTCTTTTCATCTCAAACAAAAAAAAACTGTGTCCATAGGAGAAATGCAGCGAGAGGAATAAATAATAGTAGAAGAAGTACGTATGCAAATGTTCATTCTTTTTACACATTTATTAAGGGATGAAGAAGTCGGTGAGACCCGTGAGGCCTTGAGACATGAGTGCGGAATCCTCAAAGTGGAGGAGCGACTGGGTTTCGGGACAGGCCTGGGCGAGGGACAGCAAGTCTTGCTTGAGCTGTTGGCCATCGCCCTGGAGGGTGTGGCGGAAAAAGTGAGATGCCTGTTTGGACTCGGTAAAGTCGGCGCACTGGATCCAGCCGTCGTCCTTTTTAAGGTAAAAGGTCGGTGCGGTGACGAGGTGAAAGTGGAGGGCGGATTGGGTATGCTCGATGGCGTGAATGGCCTCGAGCGGCGTGCGGACCTGGAACTCGAGGCCGCCGTCGGATATGTACCAGACAAACGTGCGGTCGACCGGACGATAGGAGCAGACAAGATCAGGGAGCTCGAGTGCGAGCAGACGCTGCCAGGTCCCGATGCAAAGCGACGTTGTGCCCATCAAGACGATATCCTGCGCCAGTGCTTCGGCTGCTCCTGCTCCTACTACAGCGGCGGTTGCGTTTGTATTTGTGTTTGTGATGTTGGTGTGGTGGGTGGTGGGAGAGGCGGTCGGAAACAGACTGCTCGGCGGGGGCGGGGATGTGGTGAGGGCAAACATGTCGTCGAGCCAAGGCTGCTGCTGCTGTGGTTGTGGTGGTACTGGGAACTGCTGGGCCAACATGACAGTAGGACCTGCCTCGGGGGTAGGGACCAGGGTGGGCATAGAGCACGAGTTGGGCAAGGGCGGATGCGAAGGGTTGGGGAACGGATGGTGCTGTTGCTGGTGCTGTGGAGGAGGCATGCTCTGTCGGGTCTCGTCGAAATACATGGACTTCCAGCCCGGAGCCATGCAGATGTCGGCACTCTGGGCGCGGCGGACCCACACCGGGTCGTAGTGGTGCGAGTAGAGCTGAGCGCGAATGGCGGCTTGATGCATTTGCATCTGAGCGCGCTTTTGCATGTGCTTGACCTTGGCCCTCCGGTTCTGAAACCAGATTTGGATGGACCGCTCGCTCATCCCCAGGCGCTCCGAGAGCTGTTTGCGCAGTTTGGCATTCGGACTCACGTTGGTAGAGAAAGTATCTTCGAGGACAGAGAGTTGCTCGGCCGTGGCACGTGTCCGCTTGCGACCCTTGACGGATGCCTTGCTTTTCATGCCATCTTTCGTATGCTGTTGTTGCCCGGAGGCCTGCGAGTCTGGCTGCTGTTGTGGCTGTTCTTGTGAGGATGCGGGCTGAGGATGCTGGAGATGCTGTGGTTGGAAATGGTGCGGTTGCTGTTGAAAGAGGAATTGGTCTTCCCGGCTCGAGACCGAGGATGAGGAGGATGAGGAGGATGCGGTCAAGGATAGATTCAAGTCGCCGCTGACGTGTGAAGCCCAAGGGTCGATGGTTTGCTGTTCCTGGAGAATCGACATGCTATGGAATATGAGGATGGAGCGAGGCGGGAAATAAAGAGTATATACAAAAGGATGGCTCGGAAAAGAAGAAGAGAAGAAGAGTAAGAAAAGGCGGATGGGATGGAGCGATTAAAAGGTAATGATATGGGGATGTCGAGAAAAAAGACAGGGAAAAAAGATGATCGGTACTGAGTGGGAGGCAAATGAGGGGAAAGGGCAAGGGCTCGAGAACGAGGGAAGGAAGGATGAATGAAAGAAAGAGAGAGTGTGCGTTCGAGTGGAACGAGGAAAGGAAAGAGAAAGAAGTGTCATGCCCTCGGACAAAGGAGGCCCTTTTTACCTTTTCGCAAAAAAAAAAAAAAAAAAAAAAACCTGCCCTCCTCGCTCTCTCTCTCGCTGTGGGGCCAAGCCGATCTCTCTCGAAAGAACCATACATACAAAGAAATCTCGTGGCCCCTTTTCCCTTTTTTTTTTTCTTTTCGCTTGTTTGGGCCTCTTGATTCCACACTCGCTGTCTCTCTCTCCACATATTGTGCACAGAATAATGCATCCTCCTTTTGTTTCGAGTCCATGAGCCACGCTGATACTCAACCTTGGCTGAATATCAGGCCATTGTCATGGATGATGCGGATTCTCTTGTTCCGTATTTTACTTCCTAATATCCAAACTCCATAAGCCTGCCTGAGACGTGTAGCAATCATGTTTCTTTTGGCTAATGTGATAGTCGTGTAGAAAGGTCTCCCTTCTTTTTTTCGCCATCTCGAACAAGGCAAGTACGGCGGTAGATAGCGTCGATGAAGCAGATCGCGGCGGCGGCGGCAGCATCAGCAACGTCGAAACCCCTTTCTTCATTCACACGCCTCTCTCTATCTGTCCTTTTCGCTCTTGCTCTCTTTGTCTCCATCAGCGTTTGCTTTCTTCCTCCCTGATGAGATGCCTTACTCCCTTCTGCCGACAATGTTACAGCCTCGCCTCCGCCCCCAGCCTTCCCCCCCCCCTTTCTACCTCTCTCTTACTTGCAGTAGAAAAGAGAAATAGAGCCTCCCTGTCGCCTTTTCCGCCGCAGTCGCTGTGGATTCCCCCTTGGGCTTGTCAAGTCGCATCAAATCAAGCTTTATTTTGATCACTTGCCGTCTATTCTTAACACAACCGAACCGATCATTCATCACTGCTATGCATAATGTCGCCTACACATAGTTTCCGCCTGGATATTTCATTAAAGCAGCATGGGTATACTCTTGTTCGCCTTAAGGTCTATTTCCCCCGTCCAGCGTTTCAACCATGTGTTGCAAACTTGCAATTCCTCACGCTGCCTTCGGCACGAGTTCTTTTGGGCCCGTCCTGCATCGACGGTCTTTTTCTTTTCTTGTCTTTCTTTTTTAGACATGACGTCTCCTGCGGAGACCAGAACTGGCCACCCAGAAAGCGGGTCACCCCTTCTTTTTTAGCCAGCGTAACCGGAAAGCGCGGCCACCTGGGTAAGGCAATCGGACACGTTGCTATCAACTTCAAGATGATCTTGCCCTTAATTGGCTCCCGTGTATGCAGAAGAGTGTGTATGTCTATGTGTTTATGTGTCTATGTGTATCTATCTATGTACATGCCTCGCTGTCTCTCTTGCGGGCTCGGTTTAATTACATGTGCCATGATCTTTTTTGTCACACATCCGCTCTGGCCGGACCCCGCCTGCATAGCGTCCATAATGGGTGACATGGCATAACGCGCACGACATCACGGCAGGCACTTGTCACCATATTCCGGACACATACACACATATGAAGACATTCGTCTCGTCTGCGGGTCCCCTTCTTGGACTCCTATTGCGATGGACTGTCTGATCATATCTGCCGGCCATGAACCTGCCTCGAACCTGCAACGATCCTTTGATCATGCATAGCCCTCTATTTTTATTTCGGATGTATGATCTGTCAGATATCTATCAAAAATAGAAAGGGGGTGAGCGTGTTTCAGGAATCAATCGATCACCATGAGAGCGTGTGTGGTGTTGGGCGGGTGTAGTACCTGCAGTGGAAAAAGAAAGAAATGCACCGCCAACGCATTTTTCGATATATATATATATATATAAAGTCTATTCCCGCCCTGAAGGCATGATGAGGGCATCTGGCGTCAGAAAAAAGAAGAGAGAGAGAGAATGCGCGGCTTAATTGCTATCCAGTCAAACAGGCGCGGGCGCCCGAGTGGCTGGATTTGGGCGTTGGAAAAAAGGTTCGTATCCGACAAATGACACTAAAAGAGGAATAGCAATGGCGTGCTTATGCAAAAATTTATTGGCGTGCATGACATGGAGCGAGATCAGCCTGCATGGATGATGCATACACATACGAGTCATGATGTACACACAGCGCGCAGAGGCCTGAGGAAAGGGAAAAAATAGAAAAGAAATAAAAAGGCGACAGGAGGAAAGGAAAAAAAAGAGCATCAACGGGAGGGGGTCTCGGGGATAAGCAGGAGGACAGTAAAGTATATGTAAGGTATGTATGAAAGATGTGTGTATTGTACAGCAAAGAATGATGGGCTGCGGTGCTTTATGAAGAAGAGGAAGAGGAAGAAGAAGAAGAAGAGGAGGAGGATGATAAAGGTGATAAAGGACATTGGATATCTTGGTCGCCGAGTGCCTCTTCACAGCGATCGACGGAAAGGCGCAACTTGCTGGCGACGATGACACGGTCATTACCACGTGCGTGCCAAACGATGGAGGCGAGCAAATCACGGTCCATCCCGAGGACACAGGGCGAAGGGAGATTGACAGAATATTGACCCAGGGTGCCAGGCACATGCAGCATCTCGTAGACGGTGGGTCTGCCTTTGATGAGGACCTCGATCCGCTCCTTGTTCCACTGATCGCCTCGGACGAGGATAGAGCGTGGCAGGAGGTCGACCAAGAGTGTGTGCTGGAGCGAAAAGTCGTCAGGGATGCGCCACACTGGGTCCAGCACGGGCTCGACGTCCTCGGCCGAGGGACGCTCGACGCGCCGGATGGGGTAGATGACCTTGACGACGGTGGCTAGCACGGCGAGCAGTACGATGGCCACCATCAGCGAGACCTCCAGGGGCCATTTCCTGGCGCGGGTCTGCTCCCGTTGCTGCAAGTCGTGCTGCTTGCGCTGTTCCTGATGGAGGAGGCGGCGGCGGCGGCGGTCATGCCGCGCGCGCTGGAGGATCTGGGCCATGCTCTGGCGGCGTATCTTGGACAGCTGCTCGACGGTCATGATCTCGGCGGGCGAGAGGGGCCCAAAGAGGTGGTTGTGGCCGAATGGGTCGTCCAAGTGCTCCACAAGCGAGACGCAGGGCACGCAATGGTAGCGCAAGAGGTCGGCGAGGGCAGCCTGCAGCGCGTGGATGTCCTGAGGGTGGTTCGGGTGGTGGGTCGGGACGAGGACGGCCCAGGCCGGGATGCTGCCGAGCTGGGAGATAAAGACGAGGTCGCGCACGGTCTGGTTCCGCGACGCGTGCTCGTTGTAGAAATAAAAGACAAAGTCGATGGCGTGTGCTGCGTCAAGGTCGACGTACTCGCGCACCATCCAGTGCGGCTGACCACAAAAGTTGGCGTGGACGATGGCCAGGCCGGTGTCTTGCGCGGTCCAGATGGGGTCTTGGGCGATGACCACGTGACGGGCTTCCCGACTGGGTTCCTGGCGAGGGTTCAAATAAGCAATCCCCTCCGAAAGCTTCTGCAGCACCACCGACTGGCACGATTCACTCTCGATCCCCATATAAAGCACGGTCACGGTCGTCAATGTCTCCAGGGGCTCATCCTCGGGCGGCTCAGCAGCGGGCATCGCACGTGAGGATGGGCTCGGGAAGGCGGATGAAAGCTGTCTTGGGTTCATGAACTACTGAAAAGAACGGAAGGGGAAGGGGGAGACGTTCATTGGTTTACCCGTAGCTGCACCCGGTGGCCCCGCGTGTTTCTGTTTTACTGTTGTATACATACCCAAAAAGAAACGTACGAGTCTCTCTCTAACCCACTCTCTTGTTTCTTGATTTTCTTCTTTTCGGCCGAAGAAAAAAATAAAATAATGATAGAAAGAGGAAAAGGGACGAGATGCGTCACAATGCCGGATCACACGACCTGTGCATGAAATTGGACTGGACTGGACTGGACTGGACTGGACTGGATTGAATTGGAGTGGATTGAATCTTTGTAATGTATTTTTGCAAAGGATGTAGACTATAATTTACAGGGAAGAAGCATAAGTAGTACGTACACAAGAAAAAAAGAAAAAGAAAAAGGATGACAACAGGCGAGATGGGCGGATACACACGCAGTAAGAGGAGAAGGAAGAGAGATGGAGATGCATAGGATAGGACAGAAGAACAAAAAAAAAAGGGTTAATTTGAATACTCGGGTGGAGGCGGTGGCAGAGACATGGTAGGCGGTGGCAGCTGCGGAGGGACTGCAGTGGGTGGGCGTATGTGGGGCCGTTTGGTGAAAGCAGAAGGGTCGGAAGGATCAGAAATGAGCTGATCGAGATTGACGACGCCGGGCAGGTCGGATCGCAGCCATTGCACCGTCTTTTTGAGCCGGTCCAGCCAGGCCTTCATCGACTCTACGTCGTCGAGCTGCAGGTACCAGGTACGCCCGTCCTCTTGCCGGTGGATCTCGAGGAGGTACGAAACGCCTGGAAATTGGTCGGTCACCACCACGTTCGTCGTCTTGGTGAGCTCAAAGAACTCGCGGAAATCGGCCTTGGGCACGTCGTTCTTGAAGGTGTACAGCATCCGATCGAGGAGGAGCACGTAGCGTCGCTTGCGCGTCTTTGTAAACGAGAACGCTTGCGGCATGTGTTTGGTCGCGTAGCCCTGGATGGTCGCCAGCGGCCAGAGCACGCCTGCGTGGTGCTCGAACGACAAGGGCCGGTACACCTGGGGATCGTCCAGGTCGACGTGCGCATTGGCCGGCGTGAGAGGGAAGCTTCCCGAAGACGAAGACGAGAGGGTCGTGGTCGGTGTGGTGGTCTGATATTTGTTTATGTTTTGATGCTGGCTGTTATTAGTGTGATGATTATTTGTCAGGATCGATCCAGGAGTATGAGACAAATTAAGCATCGGCCGTCGAGCCCGTCTTTCAAACGAAGAGGAACTTCGGCTGTCGTCGTCGAGTCTACCCGCCATGTCGCTGCAGTTTCAAATCGACGGCTTTTTAGAAGACGAGAAGCGCAAAAAGAGGATCGTGAGGCTGAGCCAGTTGTAAAATGCGGGACCGGGAAGAAGGGAGGAGGAGAGTCGGGCGGGGGAAGAGCGAGAAATGAGGGTTGGCATGTGGGGTAAAATATAATTGTCTCACGGAGCAAAACGTTTTGCGGCAATGATCCAACTTTATTAGGCAAGTTGGAACTGACCCACTCATTCTTTATTCCTGATGTTGCTTTTGGAAGGGCTTGTACGTTTTTTTTCCTTTCCTTCTGGCTTTGTTAATAACTTGTTTAGGCAACAACGACCGAGGTTAGTCATTTCTTCTTTCACACGATCGACTCGTTTATTTTCTATATAGAGCTCCTTTTATCTTCCTTATATATTACATTTATATTTTTTTTTTTACCCCTTCGTGTCGACACGTAAAAATTTTTTTTTCCCATTTGTTTCAGTTTGTGTGAACTGACGCAACTGGGATTGTTTCGCTATGACAGGCACGTTCGGCGCGACGATCTTCATCACCCTTGCAAAGAAATTTCAGTACGTTATTCAACTACTTTTTTGGACTTGTGTCTGCCATTTGATGCTTATACATCTATCTGAACACCCGATCCTGGCTGCCGGGGCCCAGGGTAAGGATAGCAAAAGATTCAAAGAGAAGCACATCATCGTCATGCACAGATCTTGGCCTGATAAGCTTGCAGGCTCAGGCGTGGAAAAAAACATAACAAAAGGAGAAAAAATAACCCACAGCTCGGTATCGAATTGCTATCCATACGCAAAGGCACTTTTGATTCACATCACAAAGTTCAGGGCCGTGAGATATTCTCCGTCCTGTGAATCACACTAGCCCGAGATCTGTTTTTTTTTTTTTTTTTTTTGGCAATGATGAACTATGGCCAGCATGGCCCCCGTCGTACACCACGCTACGTCAATTTAGTGTTTTCGCTTTTACCCTTCCATCCCTCGTGGACTCGAATGGCTATCACATGATCCATGATCTTCGTCCGCGTAGAAGTGCAAGTCATCTCTAGGTGAGAGAGACAGAACCAGAAAGTCACATTGACGCCTTGAACTCGTACTCTCTTCTATCTACCCATGTTTCCGTTGCCATCCCCTTGACACTGCACTATGGTTTATTATGCGCGTGTGTGTTTTCTGTCAGGGTAGGGTAGATGGTAACGGTGATCTGAGATTCGTACAGTCATACAGTGATGGTGACCTTTTCTCGCAGTGACAAGTCGAGAGTGTGCATGGGCACTGCCGGAAACAAGGGGCAATTCCAAAGTGGGATTACCATTGAGTAGGAAGAAAAGCAAAAAGAAGAGAAGCGAAGCGAAGATAAGAATGCGAGAGAAAGAGAGAAAGAAAGAAAGAAGGTGTATCAACACAGTGCAGGATAAGACAGAGTAAAAGGGAGCGAGGGAGAGAGAAGGATGTTCTGCGCGCGTCTTTTTATTATGATTTTCAACCCAGGCAATGAACCCAGCGCGCAGGCGGGCTGGTGCCCCCGCTTCCCTTTCTGCTTCCCTTTTTTTTTTTTTTTCTTCTTTTCTTCAATAGCATCGTGCGTGCTTGCATTCCTAGTTGACCCGTCCCCAGTCTCCGTCTCATTGTTCTCTCTCTCTCTTTATTTAAAAGAAAAGGACAAAGACTTCCAACGCAGCTCCATCGCATCCATCTTTCGTTTTCACCAATCAAACCCTTCATCTCGGTCTAATCCATCCAGCCCGATTCCTTGACAGTAAGTTTACCTTTGAATCCATACTCGATCCTAGTCTGCCCTGGGCTGCCTCGCAGTCCAGGAAAGAGGATCCTCGCCATCTGAGGAGCTCTGGCTCTCGGAGGGATGGGAACATGGGAACGAGATGAGAAACTTTTTTTTGTTATATCTTTTTGTTCACCTCTATTTTTCATTTTCGCTTTTTCTCTCTTTCCTTTTCCCTTTTTCTATTTTATATATTTTTACTCTGGAAACCCACACAGCCATGGCCGAAATAACAGAAAACGTCGACGTTGATTCCATCATTGGAAGATTACTGGAAGGTGCGTACAAGATTCGTTTTAAATTAGGATCATTGCGTTCATCTTGTATGCTTACCGCGGTATTATCTCTTATTAAAACAACCCACTCCCGCAGTGCGCGGCAGTCGACCGGGCAAGCAGGTTCAATTGGCCGAACATGAAATTCGCTTTCTGTGCACCAAGGCCCGCGAGATATTCATGACCCAACCCATCCTGCTCGACCTCGAGGCACCTTTAAAGATCTGCGGTAAGAAATTATATACATATTTTTATATTCTTTTTCATTTTTTGTACAGATTTGCTGACGAAAATATTTCCCAACCCCTTTATTATGTGATTCTACAAACAACTTAGGTGATATCCACGGCCAATACTACGACCTTCTGCGACTGTTCGAGTACGGTGGTTTCCCTCCCGAGGCAAATTATCTGTTTTTGGGCGATTACGTCGACCGAGGAAAGCAATCCCTCGAGACCATCTGCCTCTTGTTGGCCTACAAAATTAAATACCCTGAGAATTTCTTTATCCTGCGAGGCAACCACGAATGCGCTAGCATCAACCGTATATATGGTTTCTATGACGAATGTAAGTCTCAGCCAAAAGCCAAAAAAAAAGTTTTGGGACCATTTCTGTAGAGGTACTTACCTTCAATCCAGGCAAAAGAAGATACAACATCAAGCTGTGGAAGACCTTCACCGACTGCTTTAACTGCCTGCCCATTGCTGCCGTGATCGACGAAAAGATCTTCACCATGCACGGTGGTCTTTCGCCCGATTTGCAAAACCTGGAGCAGATTCGGCGGGTGATGCGACCCACCGACGTACCCGACACTGGTCTCCTCTGCGATCTTCTCTGGTCAGACCCGGACAAAGACATCAGCGGCTGGAACGAGAACGACCGTGGCGTATCGTTCACTTTTGGCGCAGACATCGTCTCCAAGTTTTTACAAAAGCACGACATGGACCTGATCTGCCGCGCTCATCAAGTCGTCGAGGATGGTTACGAGTTCTTTGCAAAGCGGCAACTCGTCACCCTCTTCTCGGCTCCCAACTACTGTGGCGAGTTTGATAACGCAGGAGCCATGATGACCGTCGACGAGTCGCTCCTCTGCTCCTTCCAGGTAAAATGGACGAGATAAACAGGTTCAACGGAAAGGTTTCTCACACATGCACCCATCTTTATTCCTGTAGATCCTCAAGCCGGCAGAGAAAAAATCACGGAATGCATACAATGGGCGTGGTAGATATGGTAAATAAAAGGCATCTTCAAGGGTTTATATGTACCTACAAAAAACACGTACACACGCACACAAACACACGCACACACATACGCACGCACATACGCAAAAACGGAGCACGATCATTCTTTTTTTTTTTTTTATTTTCTTTCTCTGTCTGTCTGTTTCTCTTCTCTCTCTTCCTCTCTCTTTATATATATATATATATTTACATATATGCAAAACGATCCATGGTTCTTATCCAAGTTACTTTGTTTTTATGTGCGCTTCTGTAATTTCAGGTCGTTTTTATTATTCTATTTTCATTGTTCCCGGTGAGCCCGTTTCTCGGCTTGAAACTTGTACGACTTGAGATCCCGCTCTCGCCCCTAACCTTCTCCCAGGGTATGCCTATTTTGAGATGAAGCATAACTGTGTGACCTCTTTAACATTTGCGTGCAATCCTGGTTTCCGTGCAACTTGACATCCTCCGTCGTGTCCCGCGCCCCACCCTTTTTTTTTCTTTGGTCTTGACACAGGCGATGTAAATAAAAGTAGCCTTTTGTTGGGCCCATGCGACATAGTGCATGGTATTTATTTAAGGGCACATGGGCACGTGGCAAACTCGTTTAATGTATATGCTTATATTGTATGTATGCCTGTATGGAGTCATGCCGGGGTTGAAGGTCTCGTCAAGCAGGGTCATCCGAGAACAGGTGGAGCCGGTATGTTTACAGGTGTCGTGCATTATATAAAAAAAACTCTCATTTTTCAGCCTTTGCTGCGAGATAACCTTTTTAATCTACTGTACTAGGTTAACAAGTATTTGCTTGTCAACCGCTTTTTTCTTTTTACTAATAATAAATCAGGTACAGCTGCCTCAAAAGAGCTCTATTCTACCGGTCTGTCTTTATCCGAGGGTGACGTGTGGTAATGTGAGCACGTCGAAATAGCTATTCGCCACGCGTTCGTCCCGGATTCATGTGATACGTTGCAAACACGATGCCAGGATGATGCTCCCTCAGTCACACCCATGAGTATACCATGCTCTAAAGCGGCCAGTGCGATGAAGGGGCGTAAAAGCCGGAACTGGACCCTGCCTTTATTCAAACTTAAACTCGTGTATTACAAGGAGCTTGTAAAAAAAAAAAAAAGGAAATGGTTAAGCGGTAATAGTAGACTCCCAGGGCTCCGAATCACACTGCTGCATTGGAGAATGAAGAGTATGCATCAAAAATAGAGTTTACTTATTCATGACACGTCAGATGGGTTGAGCATACATACATACAATGACATACACATTTTGTCCAGACGATTC
This sequence comes from Syncephalastrum monosporum B8922, assembly GCA_000697355.1. Classification (NCBI taxonomy): domain Eukaryota; kingdom Fungi; phylum Mucoromycota; class Mucoromycetes; order Mucorales; family Syncephalastraceae; genus Syncephalastrum; species Syncephalastrum monosporum. The sequence goes on from JNEN01001256.1 coordinate 287,052, forward strand.
GTAACCCTAGCAATAGACACACACCCAGGTCCATGGTCCAAGATCACAAGAGTCCGAAACAAGATATACAATATACGCGTGATGGCTACTTGTACACTGCACGATTTATTCCTTTGTAATTCAAACGTTTGGATATTCAACAATTAGAGGGTCTCAGCAAAGTTCTGAGGAACTGGACCGGTGGGTTCGCCCTCGGGTGTCTGAGTAAACCATGTGAATACCGGTGTCTAATTTATCTCGCATTTTGACATTTAAAGTAAAAAGAAGCTTACCACATAGGCCGATGCCAGACCGCCGTCGACACGGAAATCGGTGCCAGTAATGTACGAGCTTTCGTCCGAAGCTAGGAACAAGGCAGCGTTCGCCTGTTCGATAGCCTCACCTAGACAAAGTGTGTCAAAGCCTCCCACCTTTTTTTTTTTTCGCATATAATGTCTTTTACCGAAACGTCCTTGGGGCACATGCACAAGACGGCGCTGTTTCTTCTCTTCCGTGTTGAGGAAGTCCATGAGGAGAGGTGTGCGCAGCGGGCCTGGGCAGAGTGAGTTGAAGCGGATGTTTTCGCGCGCATGGACCATGGCGAGCTCGCGCCTGACAAATGAAGGAAACATCGGATGAGTTCGCCGGCTATTAAACGCGAATTGTTTGGAACTTACGTCATGGCGAGGACGGCTCCCTTCGACGCGGTATCTGTTTCGGTGGTGAGTCTTCTAAAGCTGTGAATCCGAGGCGCGACTTACATGCGAGCTGGGGCGTAGCCGCACCCATGATAGCAACAAAGCTGGCGGTGTTGATGATGGAACCACCGCCAGTTTTACGCATGGCGAGGATGGCGTATTTGCAGCCATACCAGACGCCCTTGACGTTGATGTCCATGGTCAGGTCCCTAAAGGGCGTCAGCGGACAGAGTCATGCCGTTGATCGGCGTTTCTCGTTACCAGATGCGCTGTTCCGTGTTGAGCGCGTTGTCATCCTCGGGATGCATAATGCCTGCATTGTTGAACATGATATCGAGACGGCCTACATGAATCGGACGCGTGAATATCCCCTCACCCATAGATTCCCGGAAGCCTTACCGAATTGGCTGACGGCCGTGTCAACGAGGTTCTTAACCTGGTCTTCCTTGGAGATGTCCACCTTGACGCCGATAGCCAGGTTGGGGCCGATAGCGGCAGTGATCTTCTCAACGGTCTTTTGCACGCCTGCCTCGTTCAGATCGGCACACACGACCTTGGCGCCTTCCTTGGCGAAAAGGACAGAAGCCTCAAAACCGATACCGCTGAAGAAGAGAGACGCGTGTCAGTCATGCTCGTATGCACATGCGTACGTGTTTGGCAAACCTGGCAGCGCCGGTGATGATGGCGACCTTGTTAGCTAAGCGTCCAGGCATAATAATAATTTGTGAAAACAGGGGGAATAAAAGGGAGAAGTCGAAGTAAAAAAAAAAAAGATAGAGCAAAGTAAAAGAGAGAGGGACACACGTGGAAAAAGCAGGAATAAAAGCGAACCAAGTGAGGGATGATGGATAATAAAGTTCTGAGTGTGGGAAACAAACGAGATTTTATTCACTGAGTGACATCCGGCTGAGCCCGCCACTGGCGTCCTGCAGATTGAAACCATTGGAGACAGGTTTCTGTTGTGCGCGGGCGGCGGCATTACTGGTCGGACTGCTGCCGTATAGAGCATAAGGCGGACTGTTGATCCCAGACAGCACGGGCGACCCTGACGCGGACACCGACGGCGACACCGCACGTCGCTTCAAACTATTGGTAGGATAAGGCTCGTAGAGTCGATCTTCGGAAGCTATTGACAAATCAAACCCACGGTGAATATCGGTTCGAGGACGCGTATTGTCTCACGCTACTGTCACTCTGCGTACCTTTCCGCTTGACACTTTTGAAGCTTTGTTGGACTGGAGAAGGCAGGTTTTCGAATTGAAAATTCTGCAATGTGCCAATAGAAAACATAATAAAAAGGGTCAGTCGCCTGCTTTGTACCTTTATCTTTCTTCTTTTCGAGCTGTACCGTCATTTCCATTTCTGGGTTGAGTTTAGAGCATTGATAAGGTGCGATAGTAGGAGATGGGTCGCTACTGCGTATTCGTGCCCAGGCTGCAGCTGGAACGGGTGGCACCATCACGGGTTTGCCGCTTTGTTCTGGTTCCTGTCGATTCTTCATTTGATGTGTCAGATCACGTTCCCGTCGCATTTCATAGTCTGCTGGCCGTGTTTCTTCCTATCACCCAATGAATCTCACATAAGTAAAGTAGTCATTTTGCTCGTTTCAAATACTCACATCGGCTTGATGAATGACGCGTGCCAATGCTTTGGATTTAGGCTAAAAAAAAAAAACGCGTACGTTTTAGCACTATAATTTTCATTCGCCGGTTGGATCGATGGGTGAAATGTTACCAAGAGCGAGCTTCTCCGGGTGACGCTCCTGCGTTCCGGATCTGGACGGGCCGACGTGGACGGTAACGACGACGACGACGAGGACGCTTCTGCGCTGCTACTCGACAGGGAACGATGGTGATGCCGGTCCAGACGTGTTGTCCACTTCCGTTGATACTGATGCTGTTGCGGCTGCTGCTGCTGTTGGTGGGGATGTGTAGGGGTTGAAGGTGTCGAGGTGGGGTATCTTTGCTCGTCAAACGAGGACCAGCTGTGTGGCACGTGCGTTTGTTCCGTCGCAAAACAACGCGTCAAGGCATGCTGCGAAGGGACCCGTCGTGGTTCGGACGGCGGGAGCGTCTGGGATCGGTGGGTTGACATTGACGACACTGACCGGGCATCGTCTAAATCAATGCTCATTTTTTGGGATGACGAGGACGGCGAAGCGGCCGGCGAAGCCGACAGGGAACGCATATGAAGACCGCGTATATCGCTTGCCTCTAGATCAGACATACGAGAGGCGGTATCGTCATCGTCGTCGTCGATTGCTGTTCTCTGTCGTCGGGTATCCATACGTTAAAATTTGGTGAAAAAAAATATATAGGGAAAAGTTGACTCTCTCTCTCATCCAATAATTACTCTATTTGTGTTGTCAAAATGTAAACTTTCGCATATCACACAAAGTTTCAACCCTACTCGGAGGGTCTACGTTACTCTGAGGTGGGCCTCTCTGCAACCCCATACGACGTAAAGAAATAGACTGGCATCATACTTTCTTTCAACAAATACACCTGGGCACATGCCTTAATCTCACCCCCATTCTCATGGAATATAGGACATAGAGGCGCCCCATCTCTAATACACCAGGAATACCAGAGTATGCAGTTGTGTATTCAATGTTGATAGATGCTAAATGCAACCGCCGCTGACGCGATGTAGATCCATTTGCACAGGAAGTAATAATGATATCATGCATCCTGTCCAACTTTATGGTCTTGCCGTTCATCGTGTATATGTGCTATTGTCCGAAGGTGTATATGTGAATTTTTCCCCATCGCATAACACACAATGTTTTCTGATTTTGAGAAAGATCTACGTCCAAAGAAAATAACTACCTGGTCATCTTGTTGAATGTACAACAAATACTTTCTAAAATCAGGTTGTGCTATGATGTAGACCACCTATTAAGTCCTGTATGCATGAGGATGTCTCATTTCTCCTATATTGCCTACTTTCTCCAGCAGAGTCCATGGAGGCAGAAAGAATTCCAAGCTCAATTGAAAACGAAAGTGTAAGCATTTCCTCCTTTGGCGTTTTTTGACAGCGTTTACAGATATGATAGCTCAGAGGATTCGTCCTTTAAAAATTGTCATCCAGTCGCGTCAGTTTCTTCATGCACGAGACACACCCAATGCAGGTTAGCGCACTAGTGCAGTAGAAAGAAAAGAGCGAGAGAAAGAAAAAGGAATCGGCCTAATTTTATTTCGGCTCGTTAATGTACGACGACGACGACCCATTTTCTGCTAAGCACGACAGAAGAAAACTACGACGAGACAAATCCATTCTTTCAAAAGGCAAAGATAGAGATTCACACTCCGTAAGCGAGCACCTGCCTAAAAAGGGGCGGACAGAGTCCTGTTACATTTCGGTTTGCTCTATCTATAGCCATTTGCGGTTGCCACGTCATTGTTATTTTTCTCTTTGTGTGAACGATAAGCAGCAAAATAGAAAGGGACAAAGCTGTAGTTCATAGTCTATATCATTTGCTGAACGAGATCCGCCATGTGGCACGTGCACGGCCACGGAGCAAACTATGGTAACGGAGCGCTTTAATCTTGTGGATGTGGGCCCGGAGCGCGTGCGCCTCAAACGTGTTATCGTTTGAGTGATAGCAATTGCAGATCAACATGTTGAGGTCATCAGTACGCACAAAATAAATAAACCCTTTAGAAAAACCCTATGTATGGATGCAAAGCTAGGATGCGAGCTGCGGCTTGATGTGCTAATGAATGTCTATTCTCAATCGGGCAACGACGAAGAAAAAAGAAAGCAAAAAGAAAAAAAAACAAGCACCTATAGATGATTTTTTGGAAAGAGGGCTTTGCCTCCGCCCCTTGCCTTCATGTATATGTCTCCTTTTAAGGTGACCCGTGCAAAACAGTTACAGCATCTTTTTTTTTTTGGTATATGTGTGTGTAATGTGTGTGTGTATGTGTGTGTACATGTGTGTGATGTGATGTTCTGTACAGCCCAACCATAGCGTGTGAGTATCTTAATGAATCTTTTTCGCTCAGTTTAACCGAGCAGAATGGTTTGTATACACCTTGTTATCTGTCGGCTGCATGCTTTCTCATTTCCTTTTTTCATCTCATGATAAACAGAGCGACCTGTTTTGTTTCTTCTACAGACTGTAGTAGACACAATGACGCGAGAAACCCTTTCTTGAGCGAAGGGACACGTGTTTCTAAAATTCTGCCTCACTGCGTCATGTGGCTATCCAGAAGCAGCCAGAAAAGTGGGGGGAACTGGGGGGAGTTGGGCTGGAATGGGCGAGTAAGGTTGAAATCAACCATCTCACTGTTACTCATCCGCTCTCTACTACTTTCCTTCCTTCGTTTTTTCCCCATTATAAAACTTACTTTCGATCCATCTCAATGAGGGCGATATGCAGTAGAGTGTGAACAAGAAAAGAGAAAAGGACGCGTAAATGGTATTTGAGCATTTATGTTGCATGGGGCGCATGTTATTTCCATTATTTCGTCAGGCTCGAAACAAGGCCAGAAAAGCGTAAGAAATGGGTCCTTTCCTAAAACGGACTAGCGCTGAACCGAAGCTTTCCAGTCCATGACGTTCGCCGTTTGAATTGAACAAGGAAACTTTTTTGCTCTTTTCAAAATGCTAGTAAAAACGGCTGGCCTCCTTTTCCTGAAAAAGTGAATACCTCGCCTCGTCCTTTTCCATCTTCTTTCTGTTTAGACACATAGTTCACTCTACCTGGAGGGTGTAGAGGTCCCTTCATTTTCCCTCTCTTGTTTTCCTCGCTTTTCGTCCATGATATTTCACCAAAACTTCATGCCTGGCGCCTTTCCTGCCGACCGACTCTACCCTCAAAACAGGCAGAAGGACCTGCAGCGCACGCGATCCCAACCCGATGCCCACTTTAACTTGAACGATGTACGCTCATTCACCCCATGATCCCCCCCAGTGCTCACTGTCTCTTTAGGTTCGCGGGTCAAGTGCCCAGCAGTTCATTCCACACGATCTGTCTGCGAGCTCTCAGTTGCCCTATGGGTCCGCAGTCCCTCCTCCTCCTCCTCCTCCTCCTCCGCTTGCTGCTGCTCCTCCTGCTCCTGCTCCTCCTGCTGACCCCGCACAGCAGCTGCTCATGGACGGCTATTCCGCTGCGTATAGCCAATACCAGCAGCTGTATCAACAATATTATCAGCAGCAGCAACAGCAACAACAGCAGCATATCGACTCACATCACCATTCGCACCATCCTCATCCACAACAGCAACAACAGCAGCAGCAGCAGCAGCAGCATATGCAGGCGCCACCATCATTATTACAGCAGCAACAACAACACCAGCAGCAGCAGCAACAACAGCAACAACAACCCTATCTGCCATCCATCATGATACCACCGCAATCACCCACCCTCGCCAGCTACTACTTTGAAGGCTCTAATGGCTGGGTGAACCATTACTACGACCCGAAACGACGTCAATACTTGTCAAGCCGCGTCGATCCCGATTTCCAAAACCAATACCAGCCTCAGGGACAGCATTCACAACATCCACAGCACCAGCAACAACAACAGGTGGCAGCCGCTGCCGCTGCCGCCGCTGCCGCCGTGCAACAGCAGGCTGGTTCAGGCGACCTGTCTGCCCTGCCAACGCTCGATACGCTCGGCATTAATCCACATCAATTCCAAATGGTGATGCAACAACAGCAGCAAATGAGGCAGCAGCAACAACAGCAACAACAACAGCATCATCCACATCAGCATCAACACCAACATCAGCAGGGAACCGATTTCATGCAGCAGCAGCAGCAGCAGCAGCAGCAGAGGACCCCCAAATCCTATCATTCCTACTCGGGTCACGATGTCAACCCACTGCTGCATCCGAGTTCAAATCAACCGCAATTTATGATGACCGCCTCGGGCGCCGCTGCCGCCGCCGCTGCTGCTGCTGCGAGCGGCGCCATGCAGTCTCTTCCTCCATCCTCAGCTAGTATACCCCCGCTTCATGGTGTCGAATGGACGGAAGAATGGCGCGAGAATCTGCTGCAATACGCTCATACCCTCTACTCAACTGCACCACGCAGCCCAGCCCTCCTCACACTCCTACATACCCTCCACGACGCCTACTCCACCCACCTTCCAACTCTCCTGCTACTCGCCTGCGTCTACTACACCCACCAGGACTACCAGAGCTCGTTGCGTTACAACCAACTGATCTTGAAATACGATCCCAACTATGTCGAAGCCATGAGCAACATCGGCACCACCCTGCGCAGCATGGGCCGCACCCCCGAGGCCGAGCAGTGGTGGTACCAGGCTGTCAAGCTGCGTCCAGGCTACTGGGACGCCGTCGAAAATCTCGTCGGCGTGCTCTGCTCCACCTCCGCCTCCGCCTCTTCCTCCTCTACCTCCACTAATACGACCCACCCTTCCTCCAACAACGAAAACGAAGACGCCAACACCAAGCCCTCGGGACCGCGGTACAAGGAAGCCCTCGGCGTGTGCGAGTTTGTCGAGCAGTTCTTTTACAAAGCGAGCGAGCCCGGTCCGATCAAGGCCCCCAAGCACTTGCCGCTGCACCAGCTCCCGCGACTCCAGAATCTGTTTTATGCCAAGGGCAACTTAAAGTACGCACTAGGCGATGTGATTGGCGCACGGCGAGAATACGAGAAAGGCCTGGAGCTCGTGTTTGGTGGTTCGACGCTTGTCGCGGTCGCGCACCACATTGCGCTCGCATGCGGCTCCAGTGCGGCCATGGAAGCGTCCCAGTACGGCAAGGTGCTCGACCCGGCGATGCTGCCGCTCGTGCTGCTGCAGCCCGAGCAGGCGAGCCGCATCATCCAGATCGCGTTTGCCCAGACGGGTGGCGTCATGCCGGGTCTGGTGGGGTTAGCGACAGCAGCCGGCGCAGGCGCAGGCGGCAGTCAAGGGGCCGGCGGAGGCGATACCAGCGCAATCCAGCAAGCCAACCAGACGACCTCGACCATCCTCCTCACGCTTGCCAAGCTGTTCCAAGACATGATGAACCCGTCCACGCCGGCGATTGCGGCTGCGGCCACCGCCGAGGGCCGCGCCGCGCCGACCATGTCGCTTCTGCTGCCTTTGTACTATATGAGCCTCGCACTCAACCCAAGCCCCTCCACCGCCAACAACCTCGGCATCATCCTGAGCAACATCTCGGGTGCGGCGGCGGCCATGGCCGTCAAGCTGCCTGTCGTGAACAACCAGCAACAGCCGCAACCGCAGCAGCCGTCTCAACAGCAACAGCAGCAACAGCAAGCCCAGACTCCTGTAACAGGCACGATGCTGGCGATGCAATACTACATGTACGGCCTTCAGCTCGACCCCCGCCACCCGCATCTGTACACCAATCTCGGTTCGCTGCTCAAGGACATGGGCCATCTGAACGAAGCGGTGTGTATGTACGAAAAGGCGGTCGAGTACAACCCGCGTTTCGACGTGGCGCTCGCCAACCTCGGCAACGCGATCAAGGACATGGGTCGCGTCCAGGACTCGGTGCAATGGTACCGGCGCGCGGTCGAGGTCAATCCGCACTTTGTCGACGCTGTGTGTGGCCTGGTGAACTCGCTCGGCGGTGTGTGCGACTGGCGCGGACGCGGCGGTGTGGGCGACGAGGCGACCGTGGACCAGTTTGGCAACTTCTATCCCAGTGCGGGTGACCCCAAGGCACGGTCGGGCTGGATCGGACGCGTCGTAGAGATCGTGGAGAAGCAGCTCGACGACGGCGCGTTGTGGGGCGTCGGCATCCTCAAGCTGCAGGTCGATCAGCAAGGCAAGTCGCTCGGCGAACATCTCGCCGAAGTACTGGTGCAGACGACGGTCAACGAGAGCGAGTCGGCGGCGCTGGTGGCGCTTTGGACGAAGCGACTGGCTCACTTTGCGGACAAGAAGGCCACCAAGCGCAACGAGGGCGGATGGCTGATCCGACTGATCGAGCGAATCATGCGGCGCATGCAGCGGAACTGGTATATTGAACAGTATGGCGAGACGGTCCAGAGCAGCCTGGCCCAGCAGCCGATTGTGGTGGGCAAGGACGCGGCGCAGCGCTACCAGCGCCCGCTGATCCCGTCGAGCTTGCCTGCACCGCCCGTCCCCACCGTGCTGCCCTTCCACACCTTTACATACCCACTTACGCCGCGCCAGGTGCGTCTCATCTCGCACCGCAACGCGCTGCGGATATCGCACGGCACGCTCACCTCGTCGTGGGTGCCACACCATGTGTACCCGCCGCCGCCACCTCCGGCTCCGAGGCTCAAGCTTGGCTATGTCTCATCGGATTTCAACAACCACCCGCTGGCACATCTGATGCAATCCGTATTTGGCTTCCACGACCGCACAAAATACGAGGTGTTTTGCTACGCGACGACGCCGAGCGACCAGTCGCCTTACCGGCAAAAGATCGAGGCCGAGGCCGAACATTTCATGGACGTGTCGACGTGGACGAACGAGCAGGTGATCAAGCAGATCCTGGCGGATGGCATCCACGTGCTGACAAACCTGAACGGTTACACCAAGGGCGCGCGCAACGAGATCTTTGCGGCGCGGCCGTGTCCAGTGCAGTGCTCCTTTATGGGCTTCGCAGGCACGCTCGGCGGCGGGTGGTGCGATTGGATCATCGCCGACCCGGTGGTGTGTCCGCCCGAGATGGTGAGCTGCGAAGTGTGGCGCGAGCGACGCAAACTACACCAAGACGACCAGGGCGGCGACTTTGAGGGCGATGTCGACCCGGAGGAAGACACGGAGGACTTTGTGTATACCGAAAAGTTCATCTACATGCCGGACTCGTACTTTGTCAACGACCACAAGCAAGGGTTCCGCGAGGAAGCGATCGCGGCTCATCAGACGAGCGAGGCCGAGCTGTGGCGCGCCGAGGAGAAGAAGCGGTGGACGATGCGGCGCGAGGTGTTCCCGCATCTGCCCGACGACGTGGTGATCTTTGCCAACTTCAACCAGCTGTACAAGCTCGAGCCGTCCACGTTCCGGATGTGGCTGCGGATCCTGGAGCGCGTGCCGCACGCGATCCTGTGGCTGCTGCGCTTCCCGCCTGCTGGCGAACGACATCTCAAGCGGTGTGCGACCGAGTGGGCCGGCGTGGGTGTCGCGCAGCGCGTCGTGTTCACCGACGTCGCACCCAAGCACATTCACATTCACCGTGGACGCGTGGCGGATGTGTTCCTGGACACGCCCGAATGCAACGCGCACACGACCGCGGCCGATATCCTGTGGTCAGGCACGCCGATCGTGACGTATCCCAAGTACATGCACAAGATGTGCTCGCGCGTCGGCGCCAGCATCGCTCTCGCCACTGGCTTTGGTTCGGAGATGGTCGTGCCCGATGAAAAGGCGTATGAGGACCGCGCGGTCGAGCTTGCACTCGGCTTACAGTACACGTATACGAACGGCGAACGACGCGGCGAGGGTGCGCTGATGGACCTGCGGCGGCGCCTCTTTCTGTCTCGCGAGCATTCGCGTCTGTTCGATACTCATCGGTGGACGCGCAACCTCGAAAATGGATTCGCGGAGGCATGGCGGCGATGGGTGGTAGCGGAGGAGCTCGAGGACTTGCAAGACAAGGACACGCAACTCGTTCAGCGGCCAGGATCCATATGGGTCTCGGATCCATAAGCTAGCTTGTGGTTTTCCATTTTGCGTTTACAAATTTTTTTTTTTTTTGCATTTCTTATACAATTTCTCCCGTTCATCTATACAAAACAAAATAAGACACAACATACCTCGCTTCTTTTGTTCACTTCGATCATCGAGTGATATACGACATACACATGCATATACTTCTCCTTTTTTTTTTCTTTTCAATTTTTCACATCGTGTAAAGGTATTTCATTGTTATTATCCTGCGTTGGCTGTGATACTGTCTATGGAGGACCCCGAAACCCAGCTGTTCTCTTCTTAATTTGGCTTTCATCCAGTGTGTTCTCGAAGCCAATGTGTGACCTTTAGAATAATCCAGGCACATATACGTATATGTATATATGTACTTCGTCATAGCAGTCGCTACTTGCATTATAGCATAGCTACGGTAGGATTAATAAAGAACAGGCATGATGGTATTCATGCTATGCGCTATCAACACGCCAGCGCCTTTTCTCCGCTCGCCTACAAGATCAGGGGACAGGCATGCATCGATAGCGATGTACCGCGCAAATGATAAGTGCTACGGCCGGGGTGAGAGTTGAAAGGAAGAGTAGTGAGAGAGACCGTCAAAAGAAGTAGACATCCTTATGTTATCAAAGCAGACAAAAGTATTGGATCAAAACAAAAAATAAGACACTATGCTGCAACTGTTATTGGAGAAACGGCTGCACTGCAATGTCTCAAGGCAGTCCCAGTGAGAAGCTAGAATTTCTCATGGTCTGTTTGACAATGTGAAGAGATGATGTGGTCTGTGCTCTGCACTAAATATAGTCTGAGCATATGTCGCTCCACGAAACCACGTCTCCGTTGTTTCCATAAAAGTGGAGTGTCTCATTCATTCGTTTCACTATCAAATATAAATCCTTCTCAGCCTGAATAGCATCTCCTCTACCAAAACGAATGAGATATGGAAAACCATGTCTTGCCCTTTAACAGGTCGATAATGTCTTCCTGGCCTTTTTTTTTATTATTATATTTACTTTATTTTTGGGTGAGTCTGAGCTCTGTTATGTACAACAGGCAAGACTGTGGGGTAGAGGGACGGCCGAGGTAAAGCAGCCATTGCCCTTGCCGTAACGAGAGGGACCACGTGAAATGTTTATCAAATGGTCCGTGCTCAATAAGAGTCGAGAGCTAGCAAGTCAATCGCGTCGAACTGGCACCTTGATCAGCCACCGCACGAAGGAAACCAAGAGTAAACCTGCCGACTGTTTCGAGGAAGCTGGCACGATGATCTGCAGAACATGCTGCCAAATCAGCGCGTGCTTTCTCCTGCCGCCCGGCAAGATTTCAATGAGTACACCTTCTCTGACGCCGTCGGTGTAAGAGCCAGATATGGTCATCTCAAGACGCTTCTGCGCCAGAGCAGTCCGATAGCATGTTGAGAATCTGTCGATGATAGCCATAGTAAGCAGCAAACGACGCGGCTCGCGTACGTTGGGATGTATTCGCTGTATAGATACGTCCTGTTTACATGATTGGATTGGCAAGTGTGCATTTCACTCTCTTGGACCCGAGTTGACATGATAAGAGAAGATAGATTTCCGTATGAACGGTATGTGTCAGTTTAGCAGGAAACCATGATAAGGATAAACATGGTCGGTATTGCGCAATATCTGCTGGTAAAGATGCTAAATAGAGTGGATGGCTCCACGTTCTGATATGGGGAAAAAGGGTCTAGTACGGATATGGTACACAAAGCGGGGTAGGCCTAAATGTTTGCTTAGATTAGAGATGCACAGGTGCTTGTATGAGCTTGTGACTGACTTTGTGTATCCTAAAAGAGTGATGAGAAGCAATCTCCCGAGATTTTTCACAGCTTTTCTCTCGCATATCCCACGTATCATACTATTCACCCTTCTGTCATGAGACGATTTACAGGTGGCGGCGACTCACACAACTCGCACAAGCCGCAGATGCCGCCTGTCGAAGTGTTTGTGGATGAAGAGCCGGTGTATTTTATTGGTCCTGCGACGAGGGACAATCCAATGTCGCATGTGCGCACTCGGCTGATGGGCAAGGTCGTCTTTAACGACCCCAAGATCAAGTGGAACCGCGTCACGCTCCAGTTCTCGGGCAAGGCGCGGCTGAACATCCACGCCCAGGTGGGTGCCCTCCCGCGCGAAATGGTCCAGAACGAGACGGATCCGGTACACCTCGACTCGACGATGCAGGTGTGCAAGGTCGAAAAGGAGCTCATCTTCTCCGGCGAAAAGGAGATTGAGTTTGGGCTGCACCTGCCGACCCATCTGCCGCCGAGTATCCAGACCCAGCATGCGCAGGTCGACTACACGCTGGTGGCGAGTTTCTCGGCAGGGACCTTTTTCAAAAAATACCGCATCCAGCACCAGGTCGTCGTGAAGCGGCACTATCTGCCTGGGCCGAGCGCGGTGATTCCCTGCGTCGAGCTGCACGATGCGCACGAGTGGTTCGAATGGTCGCTCGACGTGCCCAAGGCGGTGGCCATCGAGGCAGGTGAGATTGTGGTTGCTCTGCGCTGGAGCGTCGAGAAGGAGCGGGTCGAGGTCGACCGGGTGCAGCTCGCGCTCGAAGAAGCAGAGACGTATCGCTTCTCGCTCAAGAACGGCGTCCACAACCTGCCGCCCTTTGTCTACCGCTTCCCGGCAAGCACGTACCAGACCCCTTCCTTCAGCAGCGGCGCCGAGACCCATTTTATCCGGACCCCGATTCCTTTCAACACGCCTGCCATCAAGGTACCACGCGCTGTGCGTGCCCACCACTTTGACCCCTTCTTGGAGATCTCCCACCGCCTGCACATGACCATCCACTTTGCCTCGACCGACGTCCCCGTCGAGCCCGTCAAGATTGAATTCCCCATTATCGTCACAGACTACCCGCCTTCTAACCAGGAAATACCGCCTACCCTCGCCAACACCGGCGGCTCCGACGAGGCCGTCTCTGTTGACTTGGACCTCCCCGAATACACACCACGCTACGAACAGGAGTCCTCGTCATGAGACAAGTCCATCAACGAACCGACACCCCCGACCCTTCCGACACTCCAATCGCACAAATGCTTCTAGACACACACCCTCCTTGCCTTGACGTACATACACTCTCGTACATCTCGTTATACCGCATCCCATTAATGTTTGTACATACGTATCTATCCTCCATCATCCATTTGTTTCCTTTGTTCCCTTCTCACCTCTTTTTATCTATTCGCTCTATATATATTTATATACATATACATGTAGAATATCTGCAAAGGTGCCGTAGCGCCAATATTACTCAAAAGTGTATCTGCGGAAAAGACGATCACGGGCGAGACATCCTTATATTGCGCGTCTTCGAGTGTACGCATAACCAGTAGAATACTCACAGGGCTGGTTGGCCGGCCAGCACCATGCCCTCTAGTGGCTATTTTGTGTCAGGCAAAAAGAGACACCTCATATGGGTCTATACACATGTATATGTATGCATGTACTTGCAATAGGAGCATCATCTTGTCTCCCTCCCGAGCTTTGTACTAGTTACGCAGGTATTCGTTAATCTTCACCACACAACATGTACTTGTACTCATTAAGTCTCAGCCTTTTTTTTCCTTTCAAAAATGTTGCGCTCTTAGTGTAGAAGCGCGCAAGATAGCGCTGTTGGTCATGTGTATTGATCTAGACTCTGTCAACGTGGTACCGCCCGCGCGGCCCTCTGTGATGGTGTGACTTCAAAGCTAAAGTAAATGGCATGAGGTCAAATGGACCGAGCGAAGAGGAAAGCCTATTTATGCAGGTGCAAAAAAAAAAAAAAGAAATAAGGCAGACTCGTTTACCAAAAGACACGAGGGAGTTGCATGGAGATGAAACCCTAGCTTTGCATTATAAGAACATACCGGGACTGTAGCTCGGTGCAGTACAATGCGTTGCATCTCTGATTTTAGGCTAGCTGGATGGGTGTGTAGTGTGGTTGCACATTGGGCATTGTTTGTAAAAAGTCATATCACCTCATTCTGCATGTTTGTAGACGTGATTTAAAAGTAATCCTTAAAATGTTGGAAAAAGGTCCTTGTCGGGTTTCATTCAAACCCAAATCCGTCACGCCTGCCAGAGAAAGCAGAGACGGAGAGGGCGACAGGTGGCCGAGTATTTATGGCATTGAAAAGATATATATGTATATATATAAGTGAAGAGTCGGTCTACGAGAATGGCAAAGGATGGGTTACTCGTTTGGTTTGGCCTTTTTCGGGCGCCTTGGCCGATTGGATTGCTGTCAATTGTTTGTTTCTCTGCCATGACTTGTTTGTCTTTTTTAGAGCGCAAAGACAGGCCGGATGAAAACGTAAAAAGAAAAACCTCGAGGGCTTTGTACGTTTCGCCAAAAATACCCCTATGCAACTATCTGCCCGTCATACCAAAAGGTGCTACATGTACGTATGAAGTGAGTGTGCTTTTTTGCATATGTAGATGGCCATGAGTCCTTGTTGGTTGTGCGAGTCAGATGGCTAGATAGGATGGTGGGACGCTTATGCATGCGTATGCACATTTGATTTGCACACGTTTGGCTTCCCCTCCCACCTCTCCTCTATTTTCTTCTTTTTTGTGGATATTCCATGAGTAGCTATATTCATTATTCCGGTTTGGTGTATACAATAGATCAACAGAGGAGGATGGGAGTGGCAATATAAAACAAGAGATGGCCAAGAGCGGCGGATTCAGGAGGCAGGTGTAGGATGGAGGTCTTGCACATCCGGTAAGAGAGCCGCGCGACCCGTGTATGAGTGGTGAGTGGGCGCAGCGACACGACTACCGCGGCGGCGCAGTTGACGTGCCGGAAGCAGTTGTTGGCGTGGATTCACGGTTGTGTCATGGTCGGCCTGCGAGGTCGTAATATGGTTGACAAAGCGAAGCCAGAGATCACCCAGGTAGGTATCCATCATGCCGAGAGACAAAGGGAGAAGATCAAGCGGAAGAGGGAAGAGAGTGCCCAAATGTGTGAAGGGAAAAAAATAAAAGAAAAGTGGAAAAAGGTAGAGAAAAAGAAAAAAGAGAGAGAGACAGAGAGAGAGGTGAAAAGCGACAGCGCCAGAAATAAAAAAAAAATCAGGGAAGGCAATACTTTCCTTGGCCTGCGTGGTAAGGCTGCTTTTTGTGCAAGTCATAGCTCCCCACGCTGTTGATAATCCAGTGCCACACGAGCGGATGTCTGCCGGCCCCGAAAGAAATCATCCTGGCCTCTTGCGGCTTCATGGAGCGGCCGACAATAATCTCTTGGGGTGACGGTCCACGGTCGAGGCAGGACACGACACGGCCGCCACCGAGTTGGATCAGCTCTTGCAGCGTCTCGTACTGTCTGGCATCCATTGTATCTCTCATCAGCACAAAGCGGTACCCTGAAAAAAGTTTGTGGTGCTGCTGCGCGAGCTTGTTGCGCGCCATGGCAAAGATGGAATAGGGTCGAAGGTCATTCGCGAGGCACGACTTGGCCTCATAAGGGCGCCAATCCACCCGGTTCCCAGACACATCACATGCTTCGAGCCCTGGTAAAATTCTCCTAGTAAGCGAACGCGTGTCCCATACCGCTGCTGTGCTCTGTGCCTAAGCTAAACACCCGCTTGCACGCTCACAAATGGCGTTGTCTACTTACAGTGACAGCATACGACGGGGATGCCCATGAGCATGGAACACAAGGCTGTGTGGTTAAGGGATGCCTTCTTTGCGGCGTCGAGGACGGTGACGACATGAGTGGCGTCTTTCAAATCACGGGTTACTCGAAAACCTAGGCGGTGCAGCCGACGTATGCGCGTTTGCAGCTGCAGATCGTTCAGTTATGGTTGACTTTTATTCGCCTTCCTTTTTTTTTCTCATCCTTACCTCTTCGGTCTGTGGTATATGAGATAGCCGCAGCATAACGCTAGACTCCTCCTTTTCCTCCTCCTGCTGCTGTTTGTGTCGTTGTTGGTCTGCTGTTATCCTGGCTAAAGACGCGAGTCAGGAAAGGATTTTCGGTGGGTGCAAGGATGAATGAGGTTTTTCCGACCTTGCTGTATTTCCTGGGATGTGACAAAAGTGGCATCCGAATCCAAGGTATTCAAGGTGGTGGCAGCCTGTGTACCTCGGGATGGTCGGGTGCTAAGCTGAGGAGGGTCCGTCGAGTTGTTTTGTTGGGAGAGGCCG
This sequence comes from Syncephalastrum monosporum B8922, assembly GCA_000697355.1. Taxonomy (NCBI): domain Eukaryota; kingdom Fungi; phylum Mucoromycota; class Mucoromycetes; order Mucorales; family Syncephalastraceae; genus Syncephalastrum; species Syncephalastrum monosporum. The sequence goes on from JNEN01001256.1 coordinate 303,491, forward strand.
ATCTCTTCCTCGCGTGTTTCGTGTCGTGGTGGCTGGAAAGGCTGTGACAGGTCTGTGCGTTTGGAAGGTAAGCTTTTCTCTGTTGTGCTGCGCTTTGACCTCAATGCAGATATAGGGTCCTACCTGCACCTGTCTCGCGTTCGTACACTGCCCTCAGCTCCCCAAACTCCTTTGCAATCAGGCCAAGGGGTGAATCCTGGAGCTGCCGCCGAGTGACCGGTTGTTTGCACAAAGGACACTGCGAGCGTTGCTGAAGGGCGCGCACGATGCAGTCGCGACAGAACACATGCCCGCACGGTGCTGTCTGGGCATCGTCAAAGAGCTGCAGACAGATGGCACAGTTGAGCTCGGAGGACATGACCCCGAGCACGCCGTGGATCGACCGAGGTAGTTCATCCTCTTGGATCATGACACCAACTTATGCCCAGCGGGTAGAAAGAAGACTTTAAGCATTGTGACGTGAGAATTAATTGCCCCAGACAGACACTTTCGTGGCGAAATACATCGCCATGTTAGACTGTACCATTTATTGACCAGTATAAACATAGTAGGATTGAGAACGAGGTCACACAATATGTTATTTTCAATGATGTCTACGATCTGTGGGGCCTACGGTACACGTTTTGTCAAATTTCAACCTGTGGAAAGGAAAAGATTCAGCAAAAATACGATTGGGTTCAACGTTGGCAAACTGACATGGATTTCATAACGAATTGTGTCTTCCTTGACAAATCAGCCTTTCACATTAATTTGAAACGAGGCATGGCTTGGTCAAGGAAGGGAACTCCTGCCATAGTTACAGTGCCCACAACTAAAGCGAATGCAACATCGATTTTAGGTGCAATATCCGCTACTGGCTTGAATAATGTTAGTTTGAGAGTTCCAAAGCATATCAAAGAGAAAGCTTGGACGCGGAACTGAAGGTTATAGCATAGGAACAGTTACAGGGCATTATTTGAGTTTCCTAAAGGCTACCCTTGATGAAATGGATAAGTATCCCGAAATGAAGGGACACTATCTTGTCATGGATAATGCTCCCATCCATAGTTCAACTGATATAGGAAAGTATATTAATTCTCGTGGATACAGGTACGTTTATCTTCCTCCGTATTCACCTGAATTGAACCCTATTGAGCAGTTCTGGTCAGTTGTCAAAAGTAAAGTTAAGCGAAATAAGTTCCTCGAAAAACAATCACTTATGACTAGAATAGGTGAGGCTTGTTGTGATAGTTTATATTTGAGTGACTTCAGAGGCTTTGTTTCTCATTCTGTTAAATGCTTCGATAAGTGCCTTAACAAAGAAAGGTTGTAGTAGATATCTTGCGAAGAAGGCTTTTGTTCAAACCTCCCCAACAGCCAAAAAAAAAAAACAGATGTGCGAAATCCCGTAAAATCGAGTCGAATATTTAAAGCAAGCTGGTTGGAAGTGAGAGCAAACTGGTCAAGCTGGTGAAAAAAAAAGCCCGATTGAAATAGATATGATGGCAGAAGGCATGGCCTAAGGCATAGAACAGGTAGCCTAAGGCATAGATCGGTAGTCTAAGGCATGGAGCAATGGTCTGAGGCGTGTTTTGAGAGAGTTCTTTCATTGGCTGGTTCCACTTGCACCATTTGTCATTTTTCTTAAAGCAAAAAAAAAAAAATGAACGCTGCCCTGTTGGCAATCCGAACGATGCCAAACGAATCAACCAAGTTCTCCCCCGCCATGCTCCTCTATGGATAAGAATTGCGCACGCCCGCGATATGGCCTGCTCCAAGCCAAGACTACGTGGAAGGCGAGATCGAATGAGAGGTGACGAGTCGGCTGAGGGCCATTCAGCACATGACTGAGACCAGCCGACAAGAGGCACGCCAGCATGTCGAACAACAGCAACGCCGCGACAAACGGCGATACGACCAGTTTGTTGCGCCACGGAGTCGGTGAACAGGTCTTGATGCGAGATCAGCACCCCGAGAGCAAGTTTAGCGATCGGTGGTTGGGTCCCTACACGGTCACTCGCGTCAACAAACACGGTACATATTTGTTGGCCGGACCATCCTCGCGACGCTTCCAGCATGCAGTACACCATGACATGCTGATCTCGTACCATCGCCGCGCCTCTTTTGTCCCCGACCTCCCAGTACAACGAGCCCACGAACAGTCGAACTCGTGGATCGACCGAACCCGGCAAGACTAGGTCTCTCGTGCGTAGCTTGGCTTCAGAGAGGGGGTGATTTGACAAATCTGAAGTACACTCTCCGGCCAATCTAAGCACGTGATCCCGTTTGCCTATGTCGCCTGCGTCACGACCATGTGACACCATCGGTTTCCCTTTTTGGGAGTGGACTCGACCTTCCTTTTTCGTCCGGATTGTTTCTCTGGCCCCCTTTCCCTTCCTTCATCTTTCCTTTTCCCGTCATATCGCTGCAAGATTGCCATGGCTGCAAGTTTCCAGTTGGTTTGAAGTCAACTCGGCGGTATAACAACAACCGGTTCTTATACTTTCAATATGCTGATCCCAACGTTTCCGGGAATTATGCGTGTCCATGCTGTCCTGGACACTTCAATGATTCGAACGAACTAGCAAGCCTTTTCGGTCAATGCACGAGGTCTATCTGCCCCAGGCGCACCAACGGCAACAACAACCGACTCAAGATTCCCACTCAAGCGTTCCTTCTTGTGATGATTTACATCATGACCATGATACCATCAGTTCCGCCAGCTCTACCACACAAAAACGGCAACACGATGAAACGCTCTCGATTGATGGTATCGTGTTTTCGCGACCATTTGGTTGTGAACGACGTCAACGCCTCCCAGATCTTTACCAGCTGCAGGAATCGATCAAAACAAAATGGAAGCACTCACTGGAGGAACACATACACTTGGCGTTAGCATCGACGTCTGTTCGTTTGTTGACTCGCGACAGTTTTCCCAATGATATCGCGAACTTCATCAGCTATGATGACTGGAACTCAATTGTCGATTCCCTTCAAGAAAAGTATGGCATTGAACGGCATCCAGTGCCATTGAAATTCGTCAGCAACACATTGGCCATTGTCGATGATTTATTGGGCAAAAAAAATCAACCGGGAACAGGCAGATGCCAAGATGAAATTGCTGCCTTCAGAACCAAATCTTCACAAGTTTGCCAAGGCGCCGGGACAATTGATCATGAAGCTACCAAAACAGCCGCTAGAAGGAAACTTTGGCGAAGCTGAGCTTTGCTCACGGTTTGTCGAGCCATTTGGCTGGAAGCTTTACGGTGTGAGACTGGTTTACCAGGCCACCATATCCACATATTTTTTTCCCTTTCTATTCTTCTTCTACTTGCCTTTTTCCAATTTTCCTACCCAGTTGGGACATTTTGTGTCCACTTCCTACCCTTTTTGAACACCTTTCCCCTTTTGGTATTTTTGACCATCCACTTTTCAAAAGGATGGATTTTTTTCCATCCATTAACCTTTTGGATGGTTAACTTTTCTTCACTCCATCACCTTCTTGGATGGATACATTTCCTTTACCAATCATATCTTATCCCTTTTCCCTTCACATATATTTTAGCAAATCTAGCAATTAGTATAAATACTTCTATAGTTTTTATTCAAAGACATCAGTCAATTGCAGATACACAAATACAGCTCTATCTATCTTACCCTCAAGCTTATATTATCCTTTGCCTCCGTTGGAACAGCCTACTCCGTCGACAAACACAAGCCGCTACCTTTTATTATCTCCACATTTACACAAGAGACGTAGAATTCCTCTTGTCTTTTATTTCTTTTTTTTCCCAAACTTGTAACATCAAGAGATACACTTTTCTCTTGAATTTTCTCTTTTCTCTTTATTTTCTTTTTATTACCTTCCCGTACACGTTAAACACATAACTTGTGGTTTGACTGGTGCTCATTACAAAACCTCTATCACACACACAATACCTTTTCTTACCCAAGAAAGCCACCTACCACCTTAGTACCCTATCAACGGGAATAGGTCTCTCAGGAGGTTTATTCATTAGGAATTGAGTACGAGAACTTATTGTTTCGATCGCGAATAATTCTTCAACAACAACAAGGTCCATGGGCTCGACTCCGTTCTCATCAACAACACGTCCTTGACCATTTTCGTAAAAAAATTGTATGCTCATTTTGGATGTTTGCAAAATAAATTGGGTGAAGAGAGGGGAAAAAAAAGAAAAAGAACATGTGTTATTTTAGATAGTGACAACATATATGGATATACTGCTGGAAATAACAAAAAGAAAATAAGAAAAAAGCGCAATCAGGATGCGTGAGCAATAGAATTGGTCTTTTATACTGTACTCTGCTTCGTAGTGAAAGTTGTGACTAGCTATAGGCCAGTATGGACTTCACAACATGTAATTTCATGTAAGCCTCAGCTACCTTTTACAATAGACAAAAAAAAAAGAGTGAATCCATATCGTACACTAAACTTTCAGTAGACCGGTGCATACAGTCTAACATGAAAACTTCTTGTGTCGTCTTAAAGTTTGGTGCAACTTGATCTGAGTTGCATTATCTATTGTCCACTCGCCGCTTGAAACTACTATTGTGCATCTAAAGGGGTCCGACCACTATTTTGTTTGCACCAGAGCAATTGCAGTAAAGTTCTGCATCTAAATTCTTTTGCATACGGTCGTTCCTTTGACTTATACTGACTAATGGGTCCTCAGATGAACATATTTGGGGTATATCTGGACAGGCCTTTGACCATGTTACTTTTAAATGGCTATAATAAACGCTGCTATGATATCTTTGTATCTTATCTAATGGGTGCCATCCATAGGTCCGACATTCACGGGAGTCCCTAACCCTTCCTATTTTGCGCCTACCTGCGTTGTTCGCAGGAAACATCGATATATGCTTTCATGATGATGCAGTAGATATACATATTGGACTCCGTTGTAGTTCTCGCCCATCTTGATGGTAGCCAGTAGTCACATAACGTTTACGCGTACAACCATGGAGTAGAAAATTTATTACTGCTTATACTTCGTGTTACGGCCCTGTACCGAGCTTGCTGCTTTGCTTCTTAGCCTATTCGCTCTGCTAATGATTTGATTTGCAATGTATCATTCTGCTGGCGAATGGGAGAACATCCATGTCGGCAATGAAAGTACAATATGCAAGTCTAGTGCCTTTATATGTTCGTCGAAGTCTGTTGGATCAAGACCAAATTGCTATTTATTCTCACACAAGGTGCTAGTCTTGAGGCGTCTATTGCATTCCAATTCATATCTTAAGAACGTGTTATATTTTGACGACGCAGCCTACCATAAGATTTCCCAAGGATTTCTGTTATAGTGAATGGGTGAACTCAAGTTATCTCGAATAGGTCAATGGTAGATTCAAAAAGTCGGCTCCTATTTCCTGCAAAAATGCTGTACCAGGAGCGTAGTAATGTGATTGCATAATGGCCTGAAAGGACCATTGTGCCTGTGCAATGGGTAGGAATACCAACTCGCTCTGCTCGAAGAACTAATCGGATTGTACCGTTCTCCAGTCAGCGCTTAGAAAGGAAAAAAGACAAGCTTCGACAGATGATGCAGCCTCTGCGCCACAATTTCTGAGCTTGCTTCCTGTCTTTGATAAAAAGACTCTTCCCTATAATATCGACTTGTATGTGAAACTAAGATTCCGAGTGGTCAAAAAGCTACTCACATCACTCATACATTGATCACAGGGGCATCCAATGGCAATATTCTATGGCGAGGGTTCATAGTACAGTCTTCTTGATATTCTGTATGGGCGATGCGGCGGTGGCATCCATAAATGGCAATCTTGGTAACATGATCTCATACAGAATTTGTCCGTACCTCACTGTGTGCTCCTGAAAATAGACATGTGTGAGTATATGGCTGCCGTGTGGCGTCTGGTTTGTTCTTTTTACCTTTTAAAAGCCATAGAGACGCTCAGCCTCATAGGATGTTGCAGAAAGTATAAGGCTGTGTGTAAAATAGAAGTATCTCTGTCTTCCTTCATACGCTTTCTTTCTCAGCTTGTACTTCGCTGCTGGCGAATTTTCACTCTCTTTGCTTGAGGTAGTGACGCAAATATATATATCGTGCATGCGCAATGCGTGCCATGATTGGGCGCGCCACCGTGTACCATTGACAGCCATGCGTCTGCGGTGGCCACACCGTAGTTGGTGTGGACATACCTATAGCATTTTCGTTTATTAGCATTGGCGAAACCCCATATTCCTCTTTTCAAGCGTCAATTTCGTTAATTACAAAACAGAATTTGGTAAAAAGTCTTATCGAAGCGATTAGGCGCCTCAAATATATTTCAATTAAAGTTGAAGAGTGGTCTCCAGATGTGGAACCCAAACGGGAGTTTTACGCTGTGTAAAAAAATAAAAAAAAAAGGCGCTCGCGTGACACGAGAAGAAAAAGGTGTCGGTTGCTCCGCTCCATATTGTATTCCATGTTTTCGATTGCTTGATTTGCTGGCCCTTCTTTGTAAACGTTCGAGCTCTTCTTCTTTCTTCACCTCTTCGTCTTTCTTTCTCCTACAAACTTCTTTTCCCCCTCCTCGCCTTGATCTCTTCCATCCCTGATGCGCCTGCTGTCCAGCCTTTGCTTGGTGGCGCTCGTGAGCCAGATCACGCTCGCACAGGAACCATTCACTGTGGCTTTCTCTCGAAATGAAAACGGCAAATTGGCGCGGTTGCGACGGTCCGTGCTGTCCAAGAAGCGCCAAGACGCATCGACGCCTGTATACAACGCCGATGGTCGAGAGTTCTTAATAGAGGTGGCTATCGGCACGCCGCCACAGAAATTCAATGTCACGCTGGATACGGGCAGGTAAGAAAAAAAACAGAAAGATGGGCTTTCATTGTTGCACCACACATGAAAACAAATGGGGAAATCTAAATATATATACTTTACAACGAAATCAGTGGAACATTGTGGGTGCCTTCGACGGATTGTCCTACAACGAGCTGCCCGAACGAGCGATTTGATGCGAGCAAGTCGTCGACAGTCAACAAGACCTCGACGGCATTCTCGATGCAGTATGGTATCGGCAGCCTTAACGGAACGTATGCGCGGGATACGGTCTCAATTGGCAATTTGTCGGTGCCGGATCAAGTGTTTGGTTTGGCCACAACGACCGCGGACTTGCTTACCAGTAGTGGCGGCGCAAGCTCCACCTCAGAGGACTACAGCAACGGTATCCTTGGATTGGCGTTCCCAGGTATCAACGCGGTGCGCGGGTACGCTATGGACGTGCCATTCGTGGCAAACCTGATTAGCAACAAGGTGATCAAAGACCCAGTATTTTCGATTTACCTCAACAGCCAGTTCAGCTACGGCTATTCGGGCGGTGAGATCACGTTTGGCGGCTCGGATGCCTCGAAATACACGGGCGAGATCTCCTACGTGCCCGTGACACCCTACAACGTGCAAATGCCGAACGGCACGCTCGCCGAGAGCTACATATACTGGACCGTCGTCGGCACCGGCATCGATGTGGGCTCAACCAAGATCAGCCTCGGTGCCTCGAACGCCGCCGGCTTTGTCCTCGACACCGGCACGACCCTGACCTACACCCCGCTCTCGACCGCAAAAGCCATTGTGCAGGCCGTGGCGAGCAAGGCGTCGGACGTGACGTTCGATCCGCTCCAGGAGCTGTTCTTTGTCGACTGCGGGCTAGGCAAGAACACCAACACGACCGTCGATTTCTCAATTGCCACCAGCCTGTCGTCGAGCGACTCGCTCAAGGTCAGCGTACCCGTGCGCGAGCTTGTGATCCCGATTGACGCACTGCAGCCCGAGGACGCGACCAAGTGTGTATTTGGCATTGCGCCCTTGCCATCCACGACGGGCCTGGAGCACGTCGATTTCATCCTAGGCGAGTCAACGGTGCGGTCGCTCTATCTCGTACACGATATGGCCCAGCACCGTGTCGGCATCGCATCCGCCAAGTTGACGCAGACCAATGGCAGCGCGACCTCGGCGGGTGGCAAGACTTCGGGCGGCAAGGGAGGATCTTCCTCGTCTGCGGAGAACGCAGCCAGCGCGCTGGTGCATTCAGGGTGGTCTGTGGCGGCTGTGGCGGCTCTCTTGATGGTCTTTATTTAAACAAACTACTTGTACTATTTTATATCATCGTCTTAATATATACCTGAAACAAGGCAACTTTCTTCCTTATTTTGAGCTGCCCTTCGGTGCGATTACATCGTGCTATAGCAAATTGATGATGGAGGCATGGTTCCCAGTATTTCTTTGGCAATCTTTGTTTTACCCGACCTTCACATATATAAAAAGAGAGACAGCGACAGCGACAGCGACAGAGAGAGAGAGAGAAAGAGAGAGCAACCATGGACAATTCAACCGAGACACTGTTTTCTGGGACGGTATAGGACGCAGGGTTTATATTTTTCGGTTCCTTTTTCGATTTTTCAGGACTGTTCATTCATCTTCTGCTACGACAAAGCCAGCTTCGCGTGCCAAGGAGGTCTCGACGAACTTCTCAGCCAACTCGACATTGGCAGCCAGAATACCCTGGTCGGATGCCTTGAGCTTGGCCTGATTAAAGGAGGAGCGCCTTCGGCGGGTGATGACCCAGATGACCTTTTGGAGGAAAGGACGCAGCTTCCGGACGATGTCCTCGCCGTCGTCGAGTTCCCAGCCGCCCTCGACGTGGATGTGCGGCTCAATGTGGCGTATCATGTGGATCTTGCCTTCCTCGGTGGAGCAATAAAGGATCTTGCGCGCATCCAAACTGGCGAGGAGGCCTGATTTCTCGAGCAAATGGGTGACCTGCTGCTGCTCTTCTTCTGAATTCAGGTGGACGATCAGGTATATCTCATGCATCTTGGCGAGTGTGTCCATGAGGGCGACTACGTTCTCGTGGAAGGCATGGTTGGGCGAGCTGACGTCCGAGGATGGGTTCCACAGGACAACCTTTATAAGACATAGATTAGACATAGAACAATGAGCCATCATGGATAGAATAGGATTTGGGTATTTACGTTTTTTAGGGAGACAGTGATGCGCTTTCGTTTGACTTTGCCGGAGCCACCGACGACGCCACCCAGTAAGCGGGCACCCCATCCGTGGTTGGTCGTTTTGGCAGGACCCGGTGATGAACGCGGTTCTTGCTGTTGTTGTGAAACCTGTTGAGTCAGCACTGCAAAATGTTGTATAACAAAGAAAAGAAAAGAAAAGGAAGAAATCGATGTACCTGTGCTTCACTGAGACTGCTGTCGGTGCGTCGCAAAGCAGAGCCGCCTTCTGCACGCGGTGGCGGCCGTCGTCTGGATCCGTAGTGCCGGTACCAATATAACGCCAGACTGACAATCGCAGCAGCGAGGGATGAGTAGCCGACTAAGCGGAGTAGCCAGGAGGGAAATCGTCGAGATACAGTCGTGCTTGACATGAGGTGTGGAGATTAGGCTAGGCAAAATAAAGGGCGTACGTTGGGTGCTCTGTTTTCTTATAGTAGTAAGAGTTATAGTAGTAGTAGTCTAGTAGATAGCAACAATAAGTTATTACAACAAACGGGAGAGGCCAAAAAAGAGACGAAAAAGAGAGGGGAGAGAGAGAAGGGAAATAAGAAAGGGTGTGGGGTATATTCACTTGTGTCTGTCTCTGTCTGTGTCTGTGTCGGTGCAAGAAAAATGCGGGCGCCCAGGAGTTGCAATTTCACATGGGAATTGTGGGAGATTGCAAGTCACTTGAAGAAGAATGAATGTCAGGATGAATTGAGCCAGTCATGCTCTCCCTCTGGCATAGCACCACTGCTAATAAATTATTCCTTGGGTGTATATAAACGAACAATGACTCTACGAGTCTACTGTATAAACAACAAGAATACACAGTTCACCCAGGAATGAATGCGTTCTGTACAATATCGATGCTGCAGATCACTGCATCATACTGTTTACGCCTACTGCGGGTGGATGGGGTACACGCCATAAATATCACCAAATAAGATCGCCCAGTACAGAAAACCTTATCTTTACCAGCACACACACACACATATATAGACGCCCTCGTGGTATTATCATTATGCATTTTAGCATAACAATGGTGGGCGGCGGATAAACAGGATCAGCATTTTGCTAGATCCCCTAGACTATACTGTACAATATGTACATTGGATACCCTTCATATCGCACCACAGATGCTTTTGCAATTGCTTTTGCTTTTGCTTTTGCTTGTCTACAATGCTTGCTTTTATTATATTTGTACAAAAAAGAAAACAGAATGGGGGAAAGAGAAATAGGGGAAGCGAGAAGAAAAGGTTATGCCATGCCAGTCTGCTGACGACGGGCAGCGCGCTCCATCTCGCGCTGACGCATCGCGTGCTTGCGACGGAAGACGCCGTCCTTGGCCGCAGACGAGATGACCTTGGCCACGAGCTCGACGCCGCGGATGGAGTCGTCGTTGGCCGGGATAGGGTAAGTGACCTTGCGCGGGTCGTAGTCGGTGTCGGTGATGGCGATAATAGGAATCATGTTGAGCTGCGCCTCGGCAATGGCGATCTTGTTCTCGAGCGGGTTGAGCAGGACGATGAGATCAGGTTTGTAGATTTGCGGGCGGCGGGTCGGGTCCTCCGGGTCGGGCGGGGCGTGGCGGCCCAGGACCTGGTAAGCGTTTGTTAAGGTGCCGGGGATCCACTTGCCCGAGACGTGGTAGCCCTCGCAGTTGCGCGCGGCTTCGATGGTGAGTTCCTGGAAGCCGGGGCGGGTGCCAATGAAAAGGATGGAGCCGCCGCGGTAGGCGATCTCTTTGGCGACGTTGCATGCACGGCGCAGGTAGACGAGGGTGTGCTCGAGGTTGATGATGGAGATACCCTCACGCGTACCGAAGATGAACGGGAGCGTGGCCGGGTTCCACAGGCTCGTCGAGTGGCCCAAGTGCAGGCCGGCCGCGAGCAGCTTGCCCAGGGGGAGATCGTGCGGGGTCAGCGACACGGCTTGCTTGCGCTGGGCTCGTTTGCTGATCGCAGTCTTGGGAGGAACTGTAGAGTGTTTCCGCTTTGTCTTAGAACTTCATGTCGCTTTGTTTATCCGTTAAATCACACATACTCATGCTCTCAAGGCTGGCAAGGTCCGTCTGTCCCTGTGCGGGCTGCTGTTGCTGTGTGGGTAAAGGCGTCTCCTGCATCCATTGTGGGCTCGTCGAGAAGGGTCGCAGACAGGCTAAGCAAGACAGTGAGTGTGGCTGATACAAAGAGACACGCCAGAAGAGATAGAAGCTAGTACCTGTCCGGACGGTGGGAAGGCGGGTCGCAGTGCGAGTGATTGTCCGGAATGCCATGTCAAAGGCGGGTGGAATTGACAGGAGGTGACTGAACGAAAACAAGAGTGACAAACGCACAAAAAATTCAAAGTCACAGTGCGCGCGCCATAATTGCGAGGCAACATTTGCGAAATTGGGTTGCTGGGTGCTGGGGGGGGGGGGGGGGGCGGGCAGCGCGCCGAGACAAGAAACCCAGCTGCTGAACCATTGCACATCCTCTTTTTCCCTACATCTATCAAGGTAAAACCCTACACAGCAGGACAGCACTGTGGAATGAACGGCTCGGACGGATGACTCCATTGCAGCATGGATGGATGCACGTATGGATGGATGGATGTGTTTGTTTCGACCTTCGACTTGACATTCGCCCCATACTGGAAATCTACACTTTCCATAATGAGCCTCATGTTCATGGGCCAGTGCTGCCTCTCTCACTCTTTGACCTGCTCATCCTATGAATCGACGTGCTAATCGTATTTTGTTTTCTATACTTTACTATACTGTACTGTACTATAGGGTTAGTTCGCCATGGGTGGTACGTTGACCAGAATTGTTTATGACTGACACCCGATGAACTCAACCTTGTCTTTTTTACCTTTTCTGTCCATAGCTTACAAGTATCTCGAAGAGCTCTACAAGAAGAAGCAGTCGGATATCTTCCGCTTCTTGCTCCGTGTCCGCTGCTGGGAGTACCGTCAGCTCAACGTGATCCACCGTGCGTCGCGCCCCTCGCGCCCTGACAAGGCCCGTCGTCTTGGCTACAAGGCCAAGCAGGGCTACGTTGTCTACCGTATCCGCGTCCGCCGTGGTGGTCGCAAGAAGCCCGCTCCCAAGGGTGCCACGTACGGTAAGCCCGTCCACGAGGGTGTCAACCAGCTCAAGTACCAGCGCTCGCTCCGCTCGACCGCCGAGGAGCGTGTCGGCCGCAAGTGCGCCAACCTGCGTGTCCTGAACTCGTACTGGATCAACCAGGACGCCACCTACAAGTACTTCGAGGTCATCCTCGTCGACCCCTCGCACAAGGCCATCCGCCGCGACGCCCGCATCAACTGGATCGTCAACCCCGTCCACAAGCGCCGCGAGGCCCGTGGTCTCACCGCCATCGGCAAGAAGTCGCGTGGCAAGGGCAAGGGTCACTTGTTCACCAAGACCAAGGGTGCTGGCCGTCACTCCAACTGGAAGCGCCGCAACACTCTCTCCCTCCGCCGCTACCGCTAAATGTCTGCTGTGTCTCCTTTTTGAAGCTTTTCTTGTATTAAAAAAGGAAATCACTTTTTTGTGTCACACATCGACATTTATTCTCATCGTATTATATGCTGTCTTATTGTATGTGTATGTATATGTATATATAATGTGTACGTGTACGTGTACGTGTACGTGTATGTGTATGTGTATGTGTATGTGTATGCGTGGTGTGTATATGGGTACATGGAATTGGATGGAGCTGGATTAGGTACGTCTTCCGTTGTAGGTCGGTCTCTCTCTATCGATGCGAGCTACAGCCCTCATCCATTTCTTGCTCCTCCTGCTGGGTCAGCCGTGCCATAGCAGCCCGCAGACGTGCCTCGCGCGCATCCACCGCGCTTTTACCGCCCAAACGCTGGGATCCACCCTGCCAGGTCTGTGAGTCGACTTCATCAGGCTCATAAAAGCTTCCTCCGGACGCCAGCGCATGGCCACCGTGTGCAGTCCAATCGAGGTTGACGACGTCCTTGTTGAGCTGACGCAGCAGCGCATGAAAATTGTCGTCGTGCTCGCTCCAAACATTGTGGGTCAATTCATGCAACAACACTTTGCGCACCGAGTCATAGTGGCGGAAACCAGACAGGTCGTCTGTTCTGAGGCGGACCGCAATCAACTGCCCTGCGTTGCGGTTGTAGCCGAGAATGCCCGTCTCGAACGGCGTGAGTTCGGTCAGCTCGCCCACAGACCACTTGCGTTCCTTCATGATCGCTCGTACCTGCATAAGATAGAAATCGTTTCGATTAAATTATATCCCATATATGACAGCTCTCCTGACTTACGCCTCGGTCGTTCTTCAAGCGCTCCAAGAGCTTGCGGGCCTCATCCTGTCGGGGAAATTCTTCAAGGACAGTAATGCGATGAAAGGTATAAGTGAGATCGTCTTTGGTCGGCGGCAACGGTCGACGCTTTATGGTTGTTGCCGGGGCAAGTGTATGCCGTTGCCGCAATTTAGCGTCAAGCTCAGCAACCTGTTCACGCTGCTGAGGTTGTGTGCCCATAAGCATCAGTTTAGTCTTGTCTGTGAGGCCGAGTTCGCCGAGTGGGACATCGTCCTGCAATATTTTGCCCTTATGTAAGAGCTTCTGGCATTCAGGCGGCAGGCCGGTCTCTGTCGCAATATACTCCTTTAGACGAGCGACCGTCTCGGTGCCGACCAGATCGTGGACAGAAATCAACTGTCCCTTGTAGGAAACACGGAATTCAGGCAAGGCCATGTCTCGATGAAAAGAATTACTCAGGCGTAACAAAGGTTCAGGCGACGTAATGCGGCCGATTTCCGTAATAAATGTAATTCAACGGCATGGACAAACTATTTCCCCGACCGGACCAATAGACTCACAAAAGAAAAGCGAAATTTCAACTCTTTTGACGACTGCATGCTGACAAATAGACCAGTCGATGCGTAGCTACAAACAACACTATTCCTACTTGTTGCGCGCTCCTTCGAGAATATTCTTTCTACAGGCGAATCTTCAAGTTGAGCAACTGGAAGGGTCGCAACGTCACCTGCCAGCCAGAGTCCTTGTCCGACGCGAGTGTCTCGGTAGGCGCGTCTTCTAAGACATTGGTGACACCGATCTCTTTAATATTCAACAAGCTACTACACAACATGGTCAGCATTTCCCTAAGCATTCATGCAATCCACTTGCTATGTTATTACCTAGTGAGACGAGCAGTAGCCTGACCGCCATAGGCTTCATAGAGACGCAAGATGATGGTTTTCCCGGCGCCCTTGTCGTCTTCGGCCAACTTGACGTGGTCAAGCACGATGCGGTCGTTGGGCTCCAGCACGAATAGAGATCGAACGACCGTGCTTTGCAGCGGTGTCTTAGACCGCACGCATCTGCGTAGAATTTGAGGATAAGCTATATACGTTAAGATGAATGAGCGTACCTAACGGAGAGAGGCGTGTTGAAGTCCATGGCCTCTTGCGCCACGTTCGACGCATTAAAGTGATGCTTGTGGGGATAGATGGCATACTTGAAATGATGCTGACCTATAGAGTAGGGAGACACTTTAGGAGATGAAAGCTGTAGACTCATTTCGTTGACGTACCCATATCTGCGTTCTCGTCGGGTCCCTTGGGAGAACGCAGGAGCGATAGACGTTGCGTATTGCCATGTGTGGCATAGCCATACTTGCAGTTGTTAAGGAGAGCGACACCGTAATTGGCATCTGACAGGTCGGCAAAGCGGTGACCACAGACCTGTCACGCAAAAACATCGTCAAGCTGTGTGCCTACTTAATGCGCTAAGTAAACATACCTCGAATTTGGCCGAATCGACCGTGGAGTTATAATGAGTTGGTCTGCGCAGTGCACCATATTGGATTTCATAGGTAGCCTGTATATAAAGAGACCAGTTAATATCTTCTGATCGGATGTCGATGTCTTTTACTTGCATGATCACTGAGAATATCCCAGACGAATTCCGTTTTCTATACTCATAATAAAGTACACGTGAGCCGTTGTCCTTTTTTTTTTGTTTTTTGACTTTCGATGAAATTACTGACCAGAAATTGGTGGGCCTCGTGCCAGTCGACAAAGCTGGAGAACTCGACGCGCCTCGACACACAAGTCAGGCTGATGGTCTGTTCAATATGGCTCTTGTCCGAGATCTCTTGACGGAACCGCAGCTCAGCCTTGAGGGGCCCCTCCGAAATGATCTGCATTTGCTATGTCAGCCCTGATACTTAAGAAAGGAAAAAGGAAATTCCCTCTTACCTCAAGGTTACCGCTGCCTTCGATGGCCTTGCATTTTTGCAAATGGTAGATTTCCACTGCATATATTTGTTAGCTATAATTGCCAGCTTTGCTTGCCGCTTACCATCCCAAGCATCCCAATATCCGGGCTACATTATTAATTCAGATGAGAATACGAAACACATACGTAAATTCAAACATCCACTTACCACATCCTCATAAAGCTTCAGTACATTGCCAAAGGAGCCTTTGGGGACAAGAGGAAGCCTGTAAGATATTAAATTTAGCGCTTATTGCTAGATCGAAAACAAAAAAATGTACGAACCTATCCGGTTCATTCTTATCCGTCAGCTGGATGAGTTGGCCATCGTTGTTGAAAATGGCTTTGAGGTTGGGGTTCTCAAGCACGAACGAGCCGTCGTCCGTCTTGTAAGCTGAGCAAGTTAAATATCAATTATATCCATGCACAGCAACGGTCTGATGATATATATATTACCTTTCGCAGCGTGCTCGGCGTCGATACGCGGAATGGTCTGGCCTTGAGCGGCATAGCCTGCGGCACCCATGGCAGGCACATCTTGTACGAGGACGAGCTCATGATCATCCTTCGTGCACTGCTGTCCATGCCATGACGTGCCCTTGTCAGGGACAGCGAGTACACCTGTGCGCGGCCACGAGAGCGTGTTAAATACCACCATGCCTGCCTCAGAAGATACCTCCTTTTCTCCCTCTTGCGACTCTTCTACTTTTGCACCCGCTGCGCTCAAAAGCGCATTTTGGGCTTTATGTCGCAACTTGAGCGAATCGGATATAATCTCACGGTGGTGCTAAAAGAAAAGAAAAGGAAAAGGAAACCATTAGATGGACAGATTGCAAGCTACTTCTTAGCTCACCTTGTGCACATCTTTGTAAGCAAGACCGATGGCCGAGCCCGGGAGACAGTCATGGAACTGATTCAAGCACAAGAGCTTCCAGATTCGGTCGAGATCATCCAGAGGATAGCTTACGGGATGCCAGAAATTAGCATCATTTTCTATTGTCTTCCCGAGTCCCAGAACCTTACCTATAACTAGACGCACTTTCAATGGTCGCCATAACACCGAGCATTTCGACATCACGGATCAATACTTCCGCCTTTCGATTGCCCTGTTTGACGAGGCCTTGCGTCGTGTAAGTACCTCGATGGAATTCAAGGTACTGGAATGAAGAAAGGAGTCAGTTGAGATGTATTAGCATTACATTCCTATATTACCAGTTCGCCGTTATAGGATTGAAGCGGTCGCTCCGATGTCTGAAGGCTCTCAAAAAACTCGAGTGCACTTCCTGCTTTCACGAGGGGAAGGCCGTCCTAAGCCGACATCAGTGTGAGCGGACATTTTTAGAATAGTTTATATTTGACATACCACATCCTTCATGCGGCGTATGCGCTCGATCATGTCAGGAGTAGGGCCACCACCACCGTCTCCGTGACTGCAGTAATATAGTATGCGACTGAGCAAAAGCTGCGAATGTGCTAATCATCTTTCTTACCCGTAGCACAGCAAGCTCTTGTTGGATACTTCCAAGTCATGATGGTTTTTCACACTATAAAGGATCTTAATCCCTTATTTTTCTCTTTTTGTGATGCATGTCTTACCATTTGTAAACTTCACTGGTTGATACCACGGCAGAGTAGCTATTATAAAGTTATGGCACAAATGCACACATGAGCGATATATGTACTTTTTCTTTGCTCCATGAGCTTACGTGTCAGCAGGCGTCAAATGGGCAAGGATATTGGTACCATCAATGCCTTGCCACCAGAATGTGGATAATGGAAATTTGTTGATGTTGTTCCAGGAAAGCTTTTGGGTGAAAAAGTAATCGCATCCAGAGAGCTTGAGAACTTGAGGAAGCTACATGTACATTATAGAGAAAAAGCATGGTAAGTGTCGCTAACTTTTGCTTAAAAGGGTGAAGCGTACCTGAGATGAATATCCTATAAGGAAAAAGAGAGAGAGAGATATTAAAGTGACTCGCACTCGTTATTTAGACATACCGAAAGAATCTGGGAGCCAAAAGATCTTGACGCGCTTTCCAAAGTGCTCTTCGAAATAGCGTTGGCTGTATACAGTCTGTGAGCGACAAAGGCGAGAGAGAAGGACAGGCGTACTTACCCAAGCACCATCTGTCGGCACAGAGACTCTCCGCTCGGCATATTTGTATCTGCGCCGCGAGTTAGTTTTTGTTATGTTTACGTTCGTTTCTCTCGTGACTTGCCATGCTCTACCCAGCTCTGTATGAAAGCAAAAAAGAAAAAAGGTAAGCGCTTATTCAACGTGTGGATTGGATACATACGCCTCCGATAATCTCCCACTGGCCAGCCTTCTCCTTCTGTTGGATTTTCTCAAACACGGGAGGGTAAAGCTCTCGTAGCCACTCATATTGTTGCGCCTTTGACAGAAACATAGGTTTTAAGTTGAATATTTCTCTACCCATCCTCCGCTTTACCTGGGATCCTGTAAAGATATACTCAGGGTATCGATCCATTAGATCGACCTGCGTAGACCAGGATCGAGCTATTTTGCGCTTGGTTTCATCGTACGGCCACAACCACGCAGTGTCTACACACATACATATTCATGAGAATCTTTCTGTTTACCATCTCTTGTATCAAATACCAATGTGGCAGTTTCCCACGGCTGTGATCTGATGCTGTCCTTTGGCATCGCCGTTCGTAACTGACAAGAAGTCGGAGGTGATCTTCTTGCACTGCTGAATGGACTCAGGATTCTCAGTTCGGAAGAGGTTGATACACTGATTGACGACCCAAAGCGCCTCGCGCGCACGAGCAGATTCCTGAACGGTATCATAAGCAATACCGCGAATAATTCTGGATGGTTGGGCGGTTTTGTGAATAAATTATAATGAGATAGTATATATGACTTACGTCAAATCGTGGTACAAGTCTTGGACGGCGTAATTGGGGGACACCAGATCGGCCGTCTTGATGGTATAGTAGCGGTCCGGCTCGGGAACCATGGCGCTGTCTCCGACACCAAACATGCCGTTGCAGGCTGCTTCAATATAAAACGTAAACGTTTGACCGGCTTTGGCCTTTTCCGTCACGATAAATTCATGTCGCCCTTGGTCCTCTATGAACATTTGTGAGTTTACACTGTTTGCTTTTTTTTTTGTTTTTATTATGAGCGCGATTACTTTGTCCGGTCAGGCCCTGCAGAGGGACGCCGTCTGTGGTCCAGACCAAACCTTCACACCCCATGTCCCATTGGAGCACAGCTCTCTTGCCCTCCAACGCGTCTGGAATCGTGAGCTCGACCTTGAACCAATGGGTCGCCCAACTCGGCCCATACTTGCGTTCATGCTGGTCGACTTTCTGAAACGTTTGTGCGACCGCTTCCTTTTTTCCTCAAAATTAAAAATTGTGGTTCATATTCTTATTCACCTTACTTTGAACGTGATGCGCTATGTAGAGACAAAGATGACAGTGCTTCAGTTAAAGAGCACAGATAGTAAATAGCCGAATACCTTGAGGTCAGGTACGTCGAAGACGCTCAACACCACATGAGGCGCGCCCGAGTGCCGGTCTTGCCACAGCGCGCGGTGGATACCCATCGAATAAAAGATGCCACCGTCAGACATGAAGTTGTCGATACGCGAGTGCGTGAGGTTCACAGGCACGCGCGGGGTGGCATCGATAGGTGGTTTGTGCGTTGTTTCCAGAGTGTGCAGCATGAGGTTGAAGCGAAAGAGAAAGGCGGATTCACACGCATTTGAGGACCAGACATCAAATGATCGATGTGCCCAGCTAAATTCGCGTGCGTTTTCGCAAGCGTTATTTCATTGGCTGATGCTGCATATGTAATACGCGCGGTTCTCGGGTTACACGGCCGGTGTGTCACAGCATTGATTAGCAGGATGTTTTAGGGGGTGTGTCTTGCTGTCTATGTTATCACCATGCTATTTAGCATGATTATCATGCCTCTGCTCAATGTTGACATTTTCCGGAGACGGCATGATTGGGTTGCATTTATACCGTAGTATCCATCTCCGACGGCATATACGCTTAGAGCACACAAATAGATTATCGAGTAAATCCAACAGCCCACAATAAAGGTAGGTTTCCGGTTTGGAGACTGGAAAGTATGTGACTGCATCAGCTGCAGCAAAGCTGTTGGGCATTTACTTTCGAAAAGCTTATAAGTAGCTTAGCCAGCACAATGCGTAAACAACAGTGTTTTGAATATTGTAAAGAAGCCATTAGTGCATTTTAACTGAAGAGCATAAAATGGTTGTTAATCAACTTTATTGATGCTAATCCCTCTGGTACAGTTGTTGATATGACTGAGCATTAAAGCGATTTCTCAACCTTAAAGTGTCGCGAAGCAATGTTGATAACTTCATGGGGCATGAGTGCGAGCTTTCGTTGAAACAAAAGCAGTTTTTCACTCGCTTGATATAAACGGTGAAGCAAAGATCACGCAGCGCTTTCAAACGCTTTTATAAATGGGAAGGAATAAGGCATGAAGTCTCTGGCTGATCGCGTGTTTCTTGACGAGTCTGCTTTCGATATCATTATGAACACTCAAGAGCATGGTCTCGAAAAGTCACTCGTGCGACTGTTACTAGACCTACTACAAGAACAGACAGCAAGAGCTAACCATTGTCAACTTAACACTCACATGTTGAAGGTGGAGCCTGGATCTATGACACTTCTTAACTCCTCCTAAACGTCTGGAAGATAAATTTATATCATCACATAGACTTTTTATTCAGCCTGAGGTATACTCCGCGGGGAATTTTAAACATAGGAAATGAGAATAGAGAAAACAGCGATGTAAGCTATGATAGAGGCTTCAGCGACGCCAAAAAAAATGGAGAGAATGAAAGTATCAATATCGAGACGATTGACCAAGGGTGCCTTTGCCTGATTTGACCATGAGTGACATGTAATTTGATATTGGGACAAGGTCATCGAGTCCATCTTGAAGAGCGGTGACGGCGGCATCGTATGGTATATCCGCGGCACAAGTCGACCAGAAACAGTGGCTCACCGCACTAAGGAGATCCAAATTTTTGCGAGTTGCAAAAGTGTGTAAATCGGATAACGAAGAAGCGAACTCCAGCGAGGCAATTTCGATCATAGTATAGAGATGGTCGTGGCGTTTGGATACAATAAAAAAGGAAACGGAATATCCATTTATCATAAAGGCCAGACAAGCCGGTAGATCATATCGATCGATGGCACGCTTGCAAGTGATACCAAGTCGGAAAATGTCCAAATTGACTGCTTGTTTTGTGGTGGATACGTTGCCAGGTTTAGCTTCGCCGAACCCAAGAGGACACCCAAAGTCATGCTGCACGAGCGTTGAAACGATGGCGTCTGGCCGAATGTCAGTGAGCTCCTGGTGCACAGACTTGTTTGCCCAACGTAGAGCCACTTGTCGATCTTGGTCCGCAATAATCTCAGACAAAAACACGTCAAAATACGTGGACTGCAATTCCACTTCGCCGATTTTGGACATGTCCAAGATGGACTGGCGTGGCAATTTCGTGAATCTGGATCAACCAAAAGAAATATGATTTAGCAAAAAAGTAATACACAAAAAACCAATTCACAAAAAAAAAGCATACAAATTTGCTAATCCTTCAATAACATTGCCCATTGAATTGTTCATCGTTGCAGCCAAGTTCAACAGATCTCGTTTGCCCTCGCGCACACTTGTCGTCTTGCTATCCACAGCGTTGATTATACTGGTCACCTTGATAAAGTCGCTGTCACTGATCTTAGCAGTGCTCGTAGGTATCAGTTCGTCCAGGACTTGGTTGCATACATCGTTCAAGGCACGTTGACCAAACACTTTCATCATGGCCGGGCTGTGATCCTTCGGTGCAAGAAAGAGGATATCGGCCACAGTCAGCAGTTCCTTCAACGATGTTTCGAGATGGAAAGGAGGATCAAGAGAATCAACATGCTGACGGTATTTTTGAAACAAGTCGGTGACGTTGGTATTGGCGACGATCCAAGGCGTATTTGGCTTTTCATTGTCCACGGTCGTGTCATGGGTCGCAGTTGAGGCATTTTCTTCGTCGTCGTCGTTCAAAGGAGTCATTGTTATGCTACTGCATGACTCCAAGGTTTCATCTTCATGTTCTCGTTCCGCAACATTGATGCCATTATCAGGCTTTTCTTGAATAACCTCACTATCGGCTCCAGGTGTCACATCCATGATCAAGGTATCGACAAAAGCAGAACAGGCTGCGCGCGATCGCACAACAGTTGCTGTTCTAGCTCGCTCTTGCCAAAAAGCGACAAATTCGACGGTGCCCGTCCATCTGTCCAGGTCATCAAGTAGATTATTCTTGACAACATCATTGTCGATCCATTTGTTCAGTATATTTCGGTATCTGGTCAAGGTCCTGAGTTTGTCTGTCAGGCCAAAGCGAAGAGAAAATGTTCTGAGATTCAGGATGGCAAGGTTTTCCAAACACCATAATGCATCAGGAGGTGGTCGGCGCCGACGTTTCAAGCTCGCATCACTTTGACTTTCAGCTGCTTGTGGCGACCGTCGCTTTTTACATGATGAAGACATGACAGGTCTTGGAGTTGAAGAGAAAAGCAGAGAAGATTGGCTGGTGGCTTGGCGTGCATGCGACGAAATGAAAGGCTCTGGTATTTGTTTCAATTTCTATTTCCTCCTTCAACTCAACAATCAAGATGCTTGAGGCCTGTAGTCCTTTTAGGATGACCGTCCAAGATAATTCTCCATTATAGCTTGACGCTTCGTCCATCTTGCTTATGGTGAACGTTCTTGATTGTGCGAGAGATGCTTGAGGCCTGTAGTCCTTTTAGGATGACCGTCCAAGATACTTTGCCATTGCAGCTTGACGCTTCGTCCGTCTTGTTCATGGCGAAGGTTCTCTTGCTGAGTTTGTCTTACTACATGGTGAAATCATCCAATGCTTAGTTCGAATACTCATTCCGTTATTTTCTTTGTTCTGTGGTAGCTCATCTTAGTTCTTCCGAACATGGCTCAAGAAACCCAAATGTTATTTGTATGATCTCCGTGTTTTGGCTGCGTTAAAAAATATATTATTTGTCCTCTTCTCGTCTACAGGTCCAAGTTTTTTGGTTCTCTCAATAGCTTAGTATATTGGATGAGGGAATCATGGCCCTGGCCGAGCTAGCAGTAGATCCGTATGTCGACGGCTCGCTTGAGTTTGTTTCCCAGGGCGTCCGTTTAAACAGCATGTGAACTATTCTTCACCTAGCGACTGTGTTGTGTGCTTACCAGCGGCAACGTCAAAGAAGCCAACCGTGGTACCTTGCCACTGAAATGCCCCTGGACAGCCATGGCGCAGATTAGCCGCAAAGGTATATTTGATACTGTGTCCTAAAAAGATATGACCGTCAGAATGAGCGTGGCCCAACAACAAAAAACCTAGTTTGCTATGCATGATACGCACACATATCATTCGGTCAGCCAGCAATCAGAGATGATATGTCTATTTTCTTTGTATGTAGCGCTACGTATGAAGATTCTCGGTAAACCTATGAAGCTCGCTGGGAGCGACGCTTCACTGAGGTTTGATGCCAGGGGATTCATTTCCTACAAGAGCAAACGTACCTTGAAATTTGCCAATAAAGAACTATGGCGGGGTATATGTATCAACGATTCATGTATCTCATACAATACGTGTCTTGCCATTATACAAATCGGGAAGTACTATGCTCACAGCCTGCCGTCAATTCTCTTGGCATGGTCACTTGGTCGTGACCCCTCCATTCTTGAGGACCTACCCGAATAATGCGATGAGCTACGTGCCCTTGTTCTTCCTGTCAAAATGATATAGCTGTATTCGATGCTGCATACGATAACCGTGCATCTACGACTTTCATTTCGCTTATCGAATCAAAGTACGCGTTCTGAAGAGTTGAATTATGACCCGATTAATCGCAGAAGAGCAGAGGATGGCAAAATGCTCGAGACGAGCTGCTTTGCGGTCATATGAAAAATTTGCACCTTCCCTGCTGGATTTGTAAGTTCGCATATCGGAGAAGGCATCACTGCGTCCATCATAATTTCTATGCCTAACAAAGATGATACTGGCCTCTGTCCTTCATTAAGCACCATGTATACATGTTTTTTATGGGATTTGGTGTTTTTTTTTTTAGGTGCGATTGCAGGGTGAAGAGAACCTGTGAGTATCAAAATGCATAGGAGAGCTGGGTCTTCCTCAGAACATTCGGCTGATGATCAGCCGCTCAAGGAAGCTCAAATGTTATCATAGAAGTATCCACACATGGCGGAGCAGCGTACGGCTCTGCTTTGGTAGACTACGGCTAATGTGCCTTCAACGAACAATTTTTTCTGTAAGCTTTTCATGCCTAATGGATCACATGCATCTTAATTCATAGTATGTATGTAGTCGAGGTTGCAGCTCCTATTTCAACTCGCTTATGACCTGTTCTGAGACTATACTATACTCGAAATACCATACGTTGTTTAGTAGAGCTGCAGCATGCAAGTGAGTAGTATATCATGTTCGCCATTAAATCAAGACCTTATCATTTAGCGAAACCTTCGAGCCAGTTACATGCAGTTTTTACAATGGATCAGGAAGAATGGAAATATAATAATTGAAAGGTGTCTACTATTGAAGTTCTGCTATGCAACACAGGCTCTAGGCATAATGTCTCTGCTATATGTAATTTCCTCCATAACACGCAGTTGCCACATGAAACCGAATTTCGTAGAGTGTGCAGAGTCCTACACACTAACGATTCCTTTTAAAAGGTCGTCGAAGAACACGACGGGGTTATTTGGGTGGACCAGCAAGGATATTCCTCTTCTGTTGGACGACGGGTGGGTGACCTCAAAGCTCATCGAAATCGTCAGCAGCATAAGCAATGGCGGAGCAGATGTATTGGCAGAGGAGAAGTGAGCGGCGGGGGGGTCTGAGAGATTTTCAGGGCATCGAGGCAATAGTTCGAACAGTAGCCCCTGCATGGATATCTTGACGCCTTTCACGGACATAACTTGCCAACCCCTTCATCCCTCCGATGAAGAAAAGTGCCATCTACAATCTCCTTTTCCCTTAGGCTTTTTCTCCTGAAGTAAGGGAGCGCAGCGAGCAGGTTGAGCGAAGAAACGGGAGAAAAACAAAGGAATGTAGAATATAAAAGGATTAAAGCTATATACGGTTCCTGTTTCCTCGTCGACAAAAGAAAAAGCAACTTCGTAACAAAGTAAAATTTACACCATGCGCTCGACCTTTCTTATTATTTCTGCCTTGGCCGTCCTCTTCGAATTGTCCAGCGCTGCGCCCGTGATCAATGACAAGCTACAAGTTCGCAGTGGTGGGTTATTCGATCCTCTATCTGAAATCCCGCTCGGCTTAGACGGCGGCGAGCGACCTGAAGTGGGAGAAGTACCAGAAGTATCCGAACACGGTGAAGGCGATGGCGAGCCCGGACAACCTGGACAGCCTGGACAACCCGGACAGCCTGGAGATGATGGCGATGACGGTGAGCCTGGGCAGCCTGGGCAGCCTGGTCAACCTGGTCAACCTGGTCAGCCCGGCCAACCTGGCCAACCGTAGATAATAGCAAATAACATAGTTAGCTGTATACCCCTCCGAATTGCGTCCTGTATGCACCCCCCCCAAAAAAAATAAATTCATATCAGACGTGAAGGTTATATTCTCCAGTGAAACAAATAAAGATTGAACAGGCCATGTGTAGTATAGCTACAGGATACTGAACATTCCTCGTGCAAAGCTTCCAGAAGCTACTCTCCAATAATACACATATAACTTTTTACGTTTATCTACCTTCTATTGTCGAGGAAATTTGCTAAAAGACCGCTGTCTGGCAGCTCATATGTATCAATGGTCTGCTTTAAGCTCTGTTCCGGACTATCTATGGTGCGTTTGGGTGGTTGGCCCGACAAATACAAAAAAGATGGCGACTGCTACCGTTAGTAGCGATGCCTTTGTTCTTCAGAGACTTTTAATTGCTTTGTAACTACTTTTCTGTGCTTCGCTCTGCACGGCAATGCACCTTTGCTGGCGGTTTTTTTGTTTACTGTACAACAGTAATAGCACTTTTATCATAATGCTTGCACGCTTTATCGTATGTATGTCTCAACAGCAGCAATGTGCGGTCGAATATCAAACAAAGATAAATGGATAGCTGAGAATCAAAATCAGCCAATCGCAACGGGATATATAAAGAATAGAACGACATTTTATTGGCTGCACGGCGCAAAGCCTAAAACTGCCTTACATTTGCCCGCTGTCCGTGATAGTCGTTGGAACGTGCCATGACATCAGTGGAAGCCAACGATCCAGAATGTCACCAACTAGAAGGCTATAATGATAGTATGCGTTACGACTGAAATAAGACGTGAGCTGATCTTGACTCTTTTGTAACAGCGATTGAGGGTCTGCCGATCGAGCTTAAACGGAGCTTCATGCTGATCCGGCAACTCGATGAAGATTCCGAGAGTAAGTTTGCTCTTTCCTATGTTATGAGCTATTAACCAAGAGAATAGAGCTGATGGATTTGGTGGAAACGACGGCCATGTCGCTCAAGGCTCGGTCTATCCCACAAAAGGACAGACGCCAGGAAATGCTGCACGTCAGAGAAATGCTAACTGAGCTGCTCAGAAAAGGCGAGGAGAAGTTTACCCTCGCGAAGTCAAATTACGATAGCGTAAAGTATCACCTGTATGTGTTCTGAAGGAATGGATGATAATAATATCTCTTTATGCAGATCGACCGGCATTGTTCACGGCTGGATGCGGATCTGACGCGCTTCGAGGACGAGCAAATTATTGGTCCTTCCCGGGCCGTTCGTGGGACATCCACGCCCGTTGAAGACGAGGAACAGCCAGAAAAGAAACGCAAGTTGATTATGACAGCACTTTAACGAAAGATCCAGACTCACACGATTTTTTTTGTGGTTTGCAGGGAAGAAGCGAGGCCGAAAAAAGAAAACGGACGAGGAAGAGATACCCCAGGGAGAATATTTGTCGCAGGAAGACTCCAAGCAGCATGCTGAAGCGTAAGACACATACATCATCTTATTCTGCACGCACTAACATCTCTTTCGTTTTTTGTTCCAAGTGCTATATCACTTAGCAATCTACCCATCGACCCCAATGAACCTGTGTATTGCTATTGCCGACAAGTCTCTTTTGGTGAAATGGTGGCATGCGACAATGACGAGGTATGTGTTCTTTTTGAGTTGCAATGAGGTAAAATAACAGAAGGATGCTAAATGAAAATAATGGTGTGTCTGTACATGGATACTGCTGCATATATCAAGTGTGAAATCGAATGGTTCCACCTCGAATGTGTTGGATTACGGGCACCTCCGAAGGGTCACTGGTACTGCAGGAACTGTGCGGAGGAACTCAAAGTCAAACAGCGAAAGCTGTGAAAGAAGTTGGATGTTACTCGCGTGCCTGTTTCTTCCTTTGCCGCTCCTCGTCTTCCTCGGCAGCTCGCTTCTTATGCCTGCATATCATAGCAAACGCATTATCATATATATATTAATTCGTGTAAATAGAAAAAAAGATAGCACCTTTCGATAATATACTTACAGCGTGGAGTTGGGGTTCTTGGCTGGGTTGGTACAGAGGCGCAGCCGTCGGTCAATGGGCTTGACGTCGACGGGTTCTATCCGTTTGTATTTGTTATATATGGATTCGATAGCGTCAAGGATCTCTGTCATCTTGTTCCCCTCGGGGACGCGCTCGGTAAGGTACCTGAGCGATGCAAGTTCTGTGAGCAGCTGAATATACAAAAAGCACAAAGTACTGACTTTTCGAATTGGGACTCGAATTCGGTATTCCTGCTCGCAATTCGGAAAGCTGCGAGAGCGAGTTGAGCGGGTTGGTATATCAGAGTGAGGTCTGTCAAGAGCATTTGCTGGATCACCTTGCTCTTGACCTTGTTGTATATTCCTTGCAGATGGGTCGTATCCAGGTTATGGGACTGAGGCAAGAGATCGTCAACCGACGGTGCCAGTCTTTCTTCTTGGGCATCTTCTTACCTGCATGTCTAAGAAGAGGCCATAAGCCGGTCTATAAGGGTGATGCACGTGGTATTCGAATTTAAGGCCTTGAGAGACTGTGAATTCGAGCTGCAAGACCGAGGCTGTGCTGGGTAACTTGAGCTCCTTCACAAATTGGTCAATCGACATGTGCTCGCTCTCGGCCTTGGTGGCCAAAAAGAGGCACGTCAGCAGAATATCCTTCGGATGGTAGTCCATGACTGTGTTGGACAAATAGAAGCGTTTCATATACATGACAGCAGTGGCCATGAGCACGTCTGAGAAGTTGAAATGACGACAAATGCTTTGCAACTGTTGGAGGAAGAAGAGGCAGAGGTCCTGTTCGTCACTGACTGTGAGATATTGTCGCTCTTCTTGGTTATCGGGTGCTGCAGCGCCTGAAACTTCCTAAAGAGACGTGAGATTCGCGTTGTCTTTTCGAGATCTAACGCTTACTTGTTCGTCTTTGAAATTCGCTTGGACGCGTTGTACAGCCGCTTGATTGCTTTCTTTGCGGATCGCAGAGAGCTTCTCCAAGCTGAAACGCCAGTGACGGTACTGGGAAGATTCCTCGTATATGGACGGCAGGCGTTTTACAGGTTCCTTCTCCGTGGACATGATGATTGGGGAAAGGACAGAGCAAGCAAGACTTTTTTCGAGTGTGGCCTCTGAACACTCCTCTACGTCCCTAATAATGCAACTCCGAAGTCGCATATTTAAGCGATTCACTACATCGTCAATTATATTGGCACAAAGATAAATTCGATCGGTATAAATGTGAGCATGACTATTAGATGCGCCCTTCCACCGGAACTCCTTGAAGATGTGTGACCAACATGAAAACAAGCAGTTCATAATCCATCCTCATTTCTTTCTCGGTTTCGTTGCTGTAACGCAAGGTGCTTCCTTTCCTATCCCTGTACGAGATTTGGTGCTTTTTATCGTCACATGGCTTCGGGGAAGATAATATTATAGTTCTCCTGCAAAAAGGTGTAATGAACTTGATCTACGAAAGAGATATATGGGAAGGTGATAAGCATGATTGGTGAAATAAAGGTAGCGACTTAATATTGGATAGAGATGGAGTATACATGGTAAAAGCAAGAAGAACGGATCATGATAGGGTATATAATGCATGGACTGAAAATCTAGTTGTCGAGAGGGAAATTTGTCCTGCGTCTCTTGCCCGGCATGGTGCCCGTCAAGTCACCAGTATACCAAGCAGAATGTGTCTTGCACCGCAAGTCGTCGATGCCTGTGGTAACTGGGCAGAACAGTCTTTTGTGTATTTTGACCAGCAGCTTCAGATCATCGAGCCGGCCGACCACGTTAAGAAGCTCTGACTTCTTGCGGGGGATGTCAAAGGCTAAGATCTCGATAAAAGTGTAGATCTTGTCAAATGCTAAATGCATACAGAACCATGTGATACATGGACCTAGTAATACTGTAAATGAGGACTGGCCTGCGACACGCTTCGCTTCGTCCAGTTACGAACCTTCAATCGGCATTCCGGGTGTGAGTGAGGCCCTTCGCCTGCGGCTTCGGGTCATCATCACAATCTCCACTTGATCTTCTGTCACCAGCGGTGAAGCTATGTCCTTAGCTGCCTTGACTTCGCTGTATACATTCGTGTATGCGAATTGATAAGCGTCGTATACGTCCACCTTGTAATCTGGTCGATTACTGTTAGCAGTTTCAAGTTCATCAGCCACAAGGTTTGAACTGCAGTAACCGCGCGGCTAACTTATACCCAGATAAGTTATATTCTCGCCTAACTTACATTCTTTTGGTCTCCCAAGTGTATAGCTTATCCGCGCGATTACACCCGACTAAGGTATATTCTCGTCTAAGTTATAGTCTTTGGATCCCCCTGAGCGTATAGCTTATCCGACGGCGCCTGTATTCAAATTAACGTATGAGAGTTGTATGGGGAAGCTTGACACCAGTTTACCAATGAGCAATCTTCGATGGGTGTTTTGAGGAGAAAAGGCCATTGATAAACGGGTGTATGTGACTTGCTGTGTGATGCATTTCGGATGGTGCTTTCATATCGCAGTCATACAGCTATGGGATGCTATCACATTTGTGGCAGTAAGTAGAGAAGAATGCTAAAGTAGCAGCACTTACAGCCCGACAATGGTACATATACTCCTTGTTCATGTTCATTCAAGGCTTCACAAAGGCCCCGTAACCGCATTTGAGCTTTGTCTTCATCAAGTACATCGTTGGTATAATCCTGAGAAATAACACCACGTTTAAAGATAAAATGGATGCACGTAGATTTTCTTACCATGAGGATATTCTTGACTTGCACAAATTGCTCGGGATCCAAAGGATCGGCATGATAATGTTCCTTCATTATATTTTTGCGCATGCCTTGCAATAAATTCGGAGCGGCATGCTTTGCTAGTCGAACCGCTATTGCACTACCGAGAAGTCCAGACATTGACCTATGAAAGATCTCAGGAAAAATGTAGCCGTCGAATACGTGTTTCAACGAGGTACTAACATTCGTCGTCCTTGCAGCGGAGAAAAGCCTTTCGCATAGTAAGATGTGCTGCCCTGCCGTCGAAAGTCGTCGGCCAGGTCACCTGCGTAATGAACGGTTCACCAGGATTTCCTTGCCCAATGACTCGTAGAGGTCCCAGCGAAACTGCCAAGAGGCTCCGTTCCTTCCGGGTGGTTGCAAAGCCGTTCTAGTAATCAAATGCTGGGCAAGGGAGTTGTCCTCTGCAACAGGGCCAAAGGTACAAGTCCGTTCTCTTGTTCTGAAACAGACTCCCTGTTCTTCCTTCTAACGAAGACATTAAATTGGATTGTGATCTAGCATACATAATGTAGTAACAGTGATATATAGTCTCATATTTCTTTCATTATCTGCACGACGCAACTCCGTGCATACTACCTCATATTGTTTATAGTCATCGTGTGACACTAGCATCGGCAAAAACACAATCATTTTTTGATTGTGTGTTGCATACATATTCGATTCTTTTTTTTTTTTTTGAAAATGTGGATATATTCTGAGAGCTTCTTGAACATCTCTGTATATGCTGGGTATTTTTCTCCCAAAGTAATAAATGCATCGAAATGGTTTTTTAGGGTTTCTGCTTGGATTTCTAATTCCAAGACGATAGCAGAAATAAAGAGGAAGAGATAAGAATAATGCTCAATGCAAACACAGTATCTCAAAAGTTTTGAGCTTACTTGTCCAGCTCATTTTAAGTCATGTAAGCATATGAGCTCCAGCAGGGCTCCAACTCTTATAGAAAGGCTCAAGCGAGCTGTTATTCTATATGGAATGCGCTGCTCGTATGTTGCAAGCCAAGCTAGAATTCGCAAAGAGAAATCTTTGAAGGACTACCCGGCGCGTGGCTGCCCTTCACGGCAGCATTGTGCCTGCCGCAAATATATTGTTGGTCCGTCAATCATCAAGTTAATGTACCTGCGAAACATATTGATTGTTACGATGGTATCTTGTACACGATATTCTTGCAAACTACAAATGCGAGTGTGTTCACATGTGCATCCTACTTTTGGGTATAGCTTCTCCCTTCGGCAATGGACTTCCCAAGTAGGAATTTATCACTTGCGGTCTCTCCCACAGGATGGAATTTCCAAAATCAAGAAAGTACCGAAAAAGAAATCATAAAAGCAACATGTGCGAGAAAAAAAAAATTAAAAAAATTAGAGGCTATTGAAAAGCAAAATGATCGGCAGCCAGATGGAAATTTCCTGATCCTGTGCTGCCGTTGGGCATCATCTGAGGTGTATGAGGGCTATGAGGGCTATAAAGGCTGGCGGCCTCGTCGTCGGATAAAAAGGCGCTGGGACTCGGGCTAGGGGGAAGAGGCGTATTGATGGCGACTTGGTGGGTGGCCAGTTGTGTGGGGGAGATCGGCTGGTCAATGACGACAGGTGAAGCAAGGCGTTGCTGCAGATTTTGGGTCTGAACGGTGAGCGGGACGGGAGGCCGTGAGGGCAGAGATTGCTGCTGTTGTGGCGAATTATGAGGAGAAGGCGAGGGGGAGTGGTGATTGGCGCCAAGATACATGTTGGGCTGGGTCTGGGGTACAGCACCATGTGGATCAGGGGAGGTGATATAGATGGGTGGCGGCTGCTGGTGTTGATGCTGCTGATGCTGCTGATGCTGCTGCTGGTCTTCGGGGTCTGGCTTAACTTCAAACCCATCTAGACTAAAATCAGGAACTACCAGCATCTATTAGTATGCAGAGTGAAGTAGGATAAAACAAAAAAGGCAAAACATCGGGCGCCAATGTGTGCTCATATGCTTACCGGCTCCGCCCTGCTGCCGCATCATGTACTCCATCATTTGGCGGATAACCCGCTGCTGGTTTGCCTGTCTGCGCCTGGTATCAGCGAGTTCACGCACTATCTCGGAGAAGTTCTCTTGGAGCTGAGCGAGCTGCTGCATCATATCCGACTGTGCGACTTGCATGACAGCCATATGCGTGTTCAGGTCACCGGTATCCCGTCGAACAATGTCGGACTCGAGTGCCTTGCGTTTGATATCATCGAGCAGATCAGGGCGGCCTCGCAGGAATTTGGGATGCGAGAACTCCCATATCTGGTTCTCAGCGAGTGCCCGATGACCCCTTGGTGATTTGTTGACCTTGTGGAAGCCATACCTATCAGAAGAAAATAAACAGAGAACACCCCCATCGTATCTCAAATTAGTCTACTCAAAACACACCCGGGAACGAAAAAGGTTGCCACTTGCATATTCAGCTGACGCACGAAACTGCTGAAATTGTTGTGCTTAAAGTGCTTTGGCAGGACGTCTCGTGAGAATTCGGTGATATTGCAGACAATAAATGATATGCCGGTGTATGTCCAAGCAATCAAATGCTGGTATTGCTTATCGACGACCATGCTAAAATACATAAGTTGTCGATTGCTGTGCAATTCACTTGTGTTGTCCTACTTGTATAATTTGTGGACAAAGGTGTTTCCACTGCTCTGCTTTGCAGGCTGCGGGGTGGTGGGTGGTGGCTGAAGCGACATTTGGCGTGCGAATTGGTTATGAAGACCTTCGCGCGGTGAATCGCACGGGGACGCATAAGGCGAATGTAAGGGAGATGCAAGAGGGGAATTGATGGGCGACCCCGAAGAAACTGAGCCGCCGCCATTGCTTAGCACTGAGTGTTGTGTCCAGGTCATTGAAGACGCAGAAGGTGTCCTAACGTGGTGCATTTGCTCTTTGTATATGTATATATAATATAAAGATAAGGAAAGTAAAGTGGGTGGAGAGGAAGAAATATA
Organism: Syncephalastrum monosporum B8922; assembly: GCA_000697355.1. Taxonomy (NCBI): domain Eukaryota; kingdom Fungi; phylum Mucoromycota; class Mucoromycetes; order Mucorales; family Syncephalastraceae; genus Syncephalastrum; species Syncephalastrum monosporum. The sequence continues at coordinate 336,033 of JNEN01001256.1, forward strand.
ACAAAAAACAAAAAAGGGGGTAGGGGGGAAGGGCAATATAATAAAGAAAGAGAGAGAGAAAGGTCCACTCCAGCCAAGGCGATGCAGCTCTCCGCCCAACCAAAATGAAAAGAAGAGTCAAAATATACACGTAGCAGCAGTGCCACCTTCATGTCACGTGCAGTGTCCTTTTCTTCCTCTTCTCGCTCTCTTTGTATTTCCCATGTCGCGTGTCTTATTTCTTTTAATTTCTGGTTCGCTGCTTGGCAAAGGGTTTCTGATCAATTTAGACATGCACTCCCCGCCGCTCGAGATAAAGTAACGCCGAAGATCTGTGGCAGACATTCGAGCGGTGTGATCGGTTGAAACGGCCCTTCAAATCAAGAAATTGCATGTCCCAGCTCATTGGTACGTGCGCGTGTATATATTTATCTGCCCTTTGAAAACAAAAATCTAACATCAGGAACTCCATCTCTACCCTTTTTTTGTCTATCCCTTCCGACAAACTCACCTGTCCATTAGTATACTCCAATATAGAATCACCTTGTATGAAATATAGACTATGATATGCATGTGGTTATGAGATACTTTCTCCTCTTTCGTTTAGACGAACCGAGCTTAAGGAATGACTTCATTGTTTATAGTTTCTACCTGAACAAGCAAAGATGACGCCATGTTGCCGAATGTTATCAAAGATACCTCTATGCTGTATAAACGAGCTCATAGATTTCTTCGACAGCCGCGTACGACAATGCAAGCATATCCTATAATAATGTTCTCTGAACTGCTTTGTTATCTGCTAGATCTTGGGGCAAAGGGGCTAAAGGTTCCAGCCAATCAAATCTCGCGTTTTTGGTTTCTTCCTTTTTGTTTGTAAACAAATCCCTGCGCTAGCTTGAGGAATACACAAGTTAGCCCGCCCGCTGTGGCGCACAGCATATTCTTTCTTGTTGAAGCACCACGAATGATGTTTTCGCTTGCCTTCGTTTATCTTTGACATAGAATAATGTGGTAAATATGCACTCGCTATATGGAATTATAAGCATAGATTGTAGCAGAGACGCACGTAACATATCTAGCTGAGAATACCGGGGCAAAAGGAAGTCAATGTATAAGCACCTTACGAATACAGGTTGGGCAAAATGCCATCATGTTCGTGACAAGTAGCACTTATCTAACCAAGTGCTCAAAACATATGGTTTTCCTGATATATTAAGTCAAGGCTTTTTCACTTAGATGCGTAGCTGTTCTCATCAACTAGACAGTCATGAACATTGATTTTTTTTTGGGGGGTGGGATACAGGTAGCAGAATACATATCAAATGAATGAAGGAGGTACTCTGGACGATTAGACAACACAGAATCTCACCATTTTAGCAAGTACCTTCATCCTTCGTGATGTCAATTTGAAACGACCGAGAGGTAGGGCATATTGTATCACTGATTTCAAGCGATCCAGCCTCCTCTAGATCACGTAGTCTGAAAATAGCACCGAACGATTTACGTTGAATTGGTCACAAACAATAATATGCGTAAGATTTCAAATGGTTATACATCTTTGAGGAAGGATAGTGATCGTTCGCCTCGGCTTCTGAGTACGCCGCCATTGTAAACCACTGATGCGATAAGCTATGTAATGATGATGAAAGATTCTTCTTACTTCCCTAAGGGTGTGTGATATATAGATATGCCTGGGCTGAAACACCTCATACGCAAAGTATTTTCTCAGGCGAGCGTGCCGCGAAGTAAAAATAGTGCAACTAGGTGAAGTGTGGTCGTTTAACCTCAGCAGGCGAAATATGCGCCAGAATCAACGATCCAGAATGTAAACGGAGGAGAAAAAAGTATAAAGTAGTTGGGGGATTAGGGATTATTACCGTGTATTTTCTTATGTGCTAGAAAGTCTCCTAATAAATCTTCACGAAGTATGCTCTCGATGATGAAGAAAAGACGAGCATATGTGAACGGTACTCCTAGAAAGGAAGCCAGGTAAAGCTAGCGTGTAGGATTCGGATAAGCAATGATGGTGGAGGACTCATTCTCGGCAGACCTTGTAGTTGATAGTAATGCGGTCACTGATAATCAGTGTGTTAAAATGATCAAGCGGCCGTTCGGCCCAGACCCAACGATTTGCGTGGTCTCATGGAATCGTTGTTCCATCAGAACGAAAATCTATTGCATGCAATGATGATCGGAAAACGATAACTAAAGCATTTTATTATTATATATTTTTAATTGCGAGATATGTTTATGCAAGAGGTATTGTTAAAAGTATTGTATCGAACTAGCACTGAAACCATGGATATCTCTTAGGCATTGCCTTGTAAGAAGCTGATATCGGGAAAATCTTCCTCTGGCTCAAGCTTATGGATGATGTCGTACTCATCGTCATTCCCAAAGAAACCTTCATCAACATCGTCCTTGCTGACTTCATCATACGGGCCAGTGTAGTCGCGTAACGCTTGGCGGATAGCTGCGGCTGCTTCGGGTGGAAAGCAAGAATAGTCGTCATCACCCATGCGAACTTTGAAGAATGCGGGACCAGCCACAGCAGAAGGGCAGTTAGAGGATGTTTGAGCGGGAACGACGCGCTGATAGATAAAGTACAGGATGGGGTGCTTGTAAAAGAAGTCTTCTTTCATATAACGGCGCCAGGCAGGCGCGAGCATGTCAGCAATGGGATGGGCAGTGATATTGGCCTTGTGAATTTGGTTCCAGCGGTAATAACGACAAGCGCGATGGATACGCTTGACATGAGTGAACAGTGTCCAGGCTAGCGAGGTGAACACGGCGGGCGAGGCGCCGCTGGCAGACGACACATTCTTGGCAGGCGAGGCGTTCTTGGCAGCAGGCAGCAGCGGAGACACATGGCGGTTAAGGACACGTTTGATGGCGCTCACCCAGCCGGAAACGCGCGAAGGGCGGTAGATGTCTGGTACTTGAATTTCATAGCCACGGGGAATCACAATTTTGGCAGCAGAGGTGTCCGACAAAGGGCGACAATCTGCGGCGACGTCGGCTTCATCGTCCACAAAGTCATAGGTCGTATCATCACTGAGAGCAGCATCGGCAGCAGGGTCCCTAGGGAACTCGGTCTTGCAGGATGCGAAGAGGGTCAGGGCCAAGAAGAGGTCATAGCCCACCGCGTACAGAGGCCGGAAAAGCAGAGCGGTCATGCTTGTATCCGCTTGGTACGTCGAAGAATGGAAGAGCATGTTAAGAAGGTAACTTGAGAAGAAGTGGGGAAGAAAAGTAATGGACTTGCAACGGCAGAAGGAGCCTTTTTATGCGTGGTGAACCTATGGAAGTAATTAATCACCTTCACTCACTGATGAACGCACTCTATGCCTGGGTTTATCTGTTCTTCTTTCTATTTATCATACTGTCATGAGGACGGGAAATCAATGACAAATTGCTATCATATTTTTCAGACTTCTGTGTCATTGTTCTTGCTACTGCAGTGTCTAAATTGGTATCGTCTACTTGGTTTACCTTTTTGCTGGGCAGTAAACATGTACACTTTGGATCCAATTTCCTAGATAGCGTCCATGTATAGAAGCGGTCCGAAAACACTCGCTGTTGGATTAAAGCACACCGAAGCGCATCGAAGGCCACTATATGGCGCTGTTTGGCGTCATCATCGAGGTGATAAATGCCTTGAATACTCACTGATTCATTTTAAACATAAAAAAGCTCTTCCGCGTTTATCTTTTCGCATTACCACATGTCTCTTAAATTACGATTACGTATGTGATGTATGTGATATCTTCAAAACATGACATGCGTGTAAAAATGGTCACGACGATTGACAACCCAGTCCGTACCAAATGCTGGATTGCGGCAATCTCTAAAGAACATAGTTGGCTTCTTCAAACTTTTCATATAAGCTCTCGATTCCTTTTTTCTTCCGTGGACCAATACAGAGAGAGGCACGACCTGTCAGGCACAAACTCATCATTAGATTTCAAGGCACCAGAATTATGTGAAAACTTTATTTTAAAATACTAATCTCATCGTTCAGTTCTAATAGATGCTCGATATTTGGCTGCACAGTGATATATCAAATGCCGTTATGTTGAATTATGTCACCTATCGCATCACATGGATGATATATGAGCGTCTGTTAGTCAGAGAAGATAAAATTATACAATGTACATTACTTATAACTTCGAAGAATCTGCTGATTTATTGAAAGACAGGTAACTTATGAAGACCGTGGATGTTTGACCGTCTGATAGATTATGGAGACCGAAACACGCGTCCCCAGTAGTTTATGTGATTTTCTCAAGCATTTATCAAGACAAGTCATTTCCTCTCCTCTTAAACAGGACTTTCTCGTTTACCGCTGCTTTCAATGAGCTCTTCGAGATACTAATTTATCAGTTTAGGATTCCAATCTATTGTACCAAGTACTCCAGCCACGGTACACTTCCTGGGTGCACATTGAGTAAATAATGACAAATGTTTCTGTGAAGGGCGACGGTGTAAGTAATGCGTAATTGATGGCATTGGCAAAGCAAACGATTGATCACAACTGGCTTTGTATGTTTATTTAATGGAACCTTCATTCTCTAAGGCTTTCGTTACAGCTCTGCTGCCTACCGAATGCATATGAAGACGTTTTGGGTGCTTACCAATGATATCTGTAGACGGGCTGCGCGTCTTCAAGAGAAAATAAATGGAGAAATCCGGTGTTGGCTACCAAAACAAAGTTCCTGTTTTGTTTGTGGTGAGGAGCACATATTTTCATTATGTTCATTAAATGAGGGTTAAATGTTAGCTGCATGTGTCAAAAGCATACATAAACTTAACGCCAGTCAAGGCCACAAATAGCATCTCACTTTGGGAGAGAAGATAAAGCCAGACATATTTAACATCATGTGACCTCTATTTGCTCTCAATGCTTAGTATAGTAATGGTTGATCTTGGTTGTGAGCCAATCCCCCAAATCAGCCCTTGGGAGCTTTCTGGCCTAGGTGTTTTCTTACGTCAGGATCCACGTGATAGGCATGCACCGATCACTGTCGTCAAAATGCTTTACACAGAGGCGACCTTTTCTAAAAGTCGGGCAAGTATTGTCTAATGGAACAATAAGGAACACGGTGTTGACCGGTTTCAACTTTCAGCCAGGCGATATATTTCATCTTTTTGATCGGCTTGCAACGACTATACTTTCCTTCTCCCACCGGAGCTACCTCGGTAAACCCCACGTTTTACGCACAGATACACACTTAGCAAAACATTACATGTGTGATATACGTGGATTGTTGATCGGTTGGACAACCCCAGCCCATTGCGCGGACATGGGTGGCTAAAGGTGATCCCGGAACTTCGTTCCTCGGAAGTAAGAGAATAGCATTTGCATACCGCCCCCTTCTCCGCAGCCTAAAAGAGCAAAAGAAAAGAGAAAAGGGACCCCGGGTAAAAAAAAGAACTCAAAGGCGCATGTCTTGGAGGCGAGAACTCATAGTACGTGGGCTTCAGCGGCATGTGGAGTGCATGATAGATTCAGGATTACAGGTATGTGCGAACCAGGGGAACAGGAAACCGTCTGCAGAGGGAAAGGTTTACGTGGGTTCCCATGTTTGTACGACGAGAATCATGTCTGATAAGGAAAAGATTTGGGTGAGTCATTCTTGCCCAACAAGCCAATGAAAAGCCGCCAAACAGCAAAAGGGCTAGATCACAGTCATTATAAGAGTTGGCAATCTTTTTCGCTATTCTCTTTTCTCTTCGTTCGCTTTTCAGCACTTTTTAATTAACCCAACCCCACTTCTTCCCTTATTTTTTGTTGACCCTTAACCCTTTTGTGCTCTCTTTGTAATTTCACTGCCATCATGGCCGTCTTCACCGCTTAAGCACCTTTTCGTACAACGTACGGACCAACAACAGTTTCCATTACATTTTTTTACCCAGCGAACATAACGAACAAACCGACCCCCATCATGGCGGCCTTCAAAGTCAAACTTCAACCATGCCCTAGCAAGCTTACCAAGAAAACCTGCAAGACACGATTACTACCTTGTTGAATCCAAAAAAAACCGTTAATCTAATGAGCCAAGAAGAATTTTTCCAACAACTCTTTGCCCCAGCCGCTGGGCCGGCTGCGCCTCAACTGTCCCAAGACCAGCTCTTTGACGATTGGCTCGTCAAGGATGTCCTCTTGGACGACACCCCCCCCACCACCAGTGTTGCTGACCCCGCCAGTCCCATCCATTCGTCGCCTGTCACTCCACCTGACAGCTTCCTGTCCACGCCTCCTGCCATCCACATCAAGCACGAAACTCAAATTCCTCCTCTTCCACAAGGCCCCGACGACCCGCTTACCGTTGCCATTGCTGCGCTTATGGCTGCTGCTTCCTCGCCTGTCCCCGCTCAGCAGCCTCATCCTATCATGACGCCGCTCTCGACCCCTCAGATGATCTCCGAGCCAGCCTCGCCCTGCCTGCAGTTTGAGCAGCCTGAGCCTATCCACCAGCAACAGCAACCACAGACCCAGCGTGGCAAGAAGCGCGCATCGTCGGATGAACCGTTAGACGAAGCAGCCCTCAAGCGTCAAAAGAACACTGATGCTGCCCGTCGCTCGCGGTTGCGCAAAGTCATGAAGATGGAGGCACTTGAGAAGCAAGTTGCGGAGCTCGAAAAGACCAAGACGAGCCTACTCCTCCGTGTTGCCGTGCTGGATGCCGAGAAGGCTGGACTTCAATCCAAGGAAGCTTCGTACGAAGCTCGCATCAAGATGCTTGAGTCTCAGCTGGCGGAAGCACACGTGGCTCTTCAGGCCAAGGACAAATAGATACATTTCATAGTATATTACCTAGTAGTTTATTTCTTTTTTTTTTGCTGTGTTTCATTTTGTGACTTCTGTATAAAAAAAATTTTTTTTAAGTATAAATTGAGTCCGTGATGGCGTGTGTTCTCGAGTATCTCTTTTGCATAGCTACAGCTGTCATGGCTGTAGCAGGATGAAGAACAGGCAAGTAATCTCCCTCTCAACCTTTATGATCATCCCCCCCCCCCTTTCCCCCTCCAGCATTTCTATTATCTTTACAGGATGAAACAAAAACACAGACCTGTTCTGCATGTTTATTGAAGACAAACTAGCCTCTCACTGAAGAAGATCTTTTTACACTTTCTCTCTATCCATCTACTTCCCATCACTTGACCACGCGTCTAACCTATCGCTTTCTGACTACAGATATCTTCCATGGATGCTTGGATTCCTTAATGTATTATTTCACAGAGAAAATAAAAGATTATAATTGAAAGCTATACACTGTATTATGCGCTTAAGAAATGTGCTTGAGGGTGAATGGGAATGTCAATTACAAATTGTCGCCCTATTTAAACTTGTGAGGTTTATTCAGTTTTCGACAGTGTAGTAGCTAGTCTATCTTGTTTACAGGCGGACGCGAGCCCGATGTGGCTTGCCCGATCACCCCACTCGCTCAACTTCATTTTTCTGGTAGTCTCTGCTACTATGCTTGCCGCCAATCCCTTTCGTAAGTGTGAGTGTATTTCGCGGTTTATACATCAATAATGTATAGACCATGATAAAGGTCACTAATACATAATATATGATGATCCAGTTACATCTTAGGGTTGTTCTTGTCCGTTGTTATGTGTCCTCTGGGTGACCTCCGTGGTTTGTGTTCCTCATCAAGCTTGTCTTTCTCCTTGTCATTCTCTTTGTCATGCTCCTTGTCGCTACTGTTACCGTCTCCATGGTTGTCTTTGATATCGTCCTCTTCGTCACTTTTCGTCTCAGGCACATGGAGCCGCCTTTCGAGCTCCTCTGCCAAGGCATCCACAGCGCTGTCAGCGGGTGGCTTGATCTCGAGTTCGATAGCCTCGGCTTCCCAAAGTGTCTTCAGTCTCTTGTTGTTCTCCTCTGCCAACTGATCAAGCTCTTCTCTCCATCCAAGGAGATCTGCCAGGCGCTCTACGCCCATATCGCAGTCGCCTAAGTGACAAATGTCGCGGTTTTTGCCGTATTTCCACCGGAAATCAAAGCCGCTTTTGGCTGTGTTGTACTAATTCACGGTTAGAGCATCGACCATGCAGCCTATTTTTGAGAGCTTACGACACCCGCGATTTCTTTGTTGATCAACAAGCGTGGTACGTGGTCGTCGACGCGGTCGATTAGCGAGGCAAAGGGCTGCACTTGAAGACTGGTGCCGATCACAATCATAAGGTCGGCCTCGTCGAATACCTGTATAAATATGAGTGTCTGTGTCAATCGACTGCTCTCCCATGAGTTTCATGATACTTGCATCGAGTTCCGAGAAAAAGCGTTTAGGTAAATTTTCGCCAAAGAAGACAATATCAGGCTTGATGAGGCCCTTTTTGCATATTACGCAGCGGGCTACTCTGGCCTGAAGCACCATTTTCTTGAGTTCGATTGTATCTGCAGCGGCATTGCATTCAATGCAGGATGCGGTTGCGAAACTGCCATGGGCTTCAATGATGCGTTCTTCGTCGAGACCGGTCAGGCGCTCGAGCGTATCGATATTTTGGGTAAAATTGCGCAAAAGGAGACCCTTGTCGTGCAAGAGTTTGATGAAGTAGTGGGTTTTGGTGGGGAAGTACCGCCCTGGATAGATCTCTCTGGCAAGTGTATAGAATGGTTCTGGTGTTTCCTGCAGAAGAAATAATGAGATCCAGCGTACTGCACGGATACACAGCATGACCTGCTCACCTCGAAGAAATCGATATCAAAGATGGCCTCCGGATAGGGCAAATTGAACTTTTGGAGATTGTCGTAGAGACCTGTGTGTTTGCTTCTGAAATCAGGAATGCCTGCAGCAGTCGAGATCCCTGCTCCTGTCAGGACCACAATCTTCTTGGCTGTAAACACGCACAATGAATGAGACGGCCTTTCCTGGGACTTTAAGCTACTTCAGACATCAACCTACCCTTCCCACTTTTAATATAATGAGCGATCGAATCGAGCTTCTTCTCTGCAAATAATCCGGTTTTCTTGGGTGGCATGTGAAACGTAAAGAACAAGTGGACAAATCCGTTCGATCCCCGAAATTCCCTTCGCTGCCTCTACCATAATATGTACATTGCAGACGGTCGCTGTGTATTTTACAACGGGACTAGAATGTAGCTACTGAATCTTTTATAGCTAGCATAACTTCTATGTTGAATGTATCAAAGCATAAGACTGTGAAAATGTATAGAAGCTGTTAGTAGAAGAGTTGCTTCCCTTTAAAAGAAGTCTTCACGTTCAACTGTGCGCATATTTTGCATTAGATGATAATATCGGGACATCACTTATACGTGGTAATCTCGAACATGCCAGAACAAGTCCATCAGCTACGTAGAGATAGATTGCGCAATGACTCTAGGAAGAACATTGGCATGAATAACAGACAACTGTACCGAGGACGACAGTCATCAAGATCATGATAGATTGAATATTGTGCCATTCACTGCATATAAAGCATTACGTAGATATATGCATGTATTTACATAGCTGCTAAAGGATGAGAAATGTATACGTGTAGCCTTTTGCTAGTACCATTTGATTATATCTATCACTACCCTTTTACATGTTCAACATGCATTATAACAGTAAACAGGATCTTCCTGATAAGCGCGTGATTTTTCAAGTATACAGGCGCGACCATTGTCAGATACAGGTTGAACACTATGTCTGAATCTTATGAATGATGTCATATAAAAGGTCTCGGACGCATGACAGCGTGCACATACTTCCAGGAGATTATACGTCGCATTGGACGCCTTCAACAGGACTTCATTGGATAAAAAGGGTGTGCGTTACAAACTCAACATTGTGACTTGAAGTGGCGGTCTCTGAAAGACAAAAAAGTTTTATAAAAGGGGTGCGTGGCCCGAGATTGAAAACCTTTACCTAAATTTGATTGCAGAGCGCTTCGTATGGCTGAACGAGACTGTCATGTCTGCTGAGCCTCGACGCGATGCAAAAGAATAATACATGCCGTCTTATCTACTGGTCGATCGGGTCCACGCCCTGAGCAGTTCGTCGATGGTGTAAATCTACCTTTCTTAAAAAAGAAAAAAAAATGAAAAATGACAAGACAAGACAAAACAAAACAACAGAGCCATCTTCAAAGGCGATGACAACGTGAAAGAATGGCAAGAGATGACTCAAATGCAATGCCTGTATGCTACGTGTTTATTGTATTCTTGTTATTATTTACATGTGGTTTAAGGTCCATTGGACCGAGTTGAGGAGCGAATCGAAGCCATACTTCTTTGCGATATCCCCCAAGACCTTGAAAGTCTGGATCGTATCAGCTCGGCTCAGCGTACATCGGTAAGCACCACCGCACTGGTTGCAATGTTTCATGAGATTGTCGTCCTTGAGCCGGTGACACCGCTCGCACTCCAGATCTTGCAGTTGATACGTGGTGAGCGCGCGTCCCACGAGCGACTCGAGCTGGTGCTCGATCATGTCTAGGTCGTACGGCTTCTTGCACGCCTTGCATTGCCAGTCCCTGAGAAGCTCGGCGTCGCGGCACACGTCGAGGTCTGTCGCATAGTTACAAAAGGTGCAAAAGAAGCTGCGCAGCTTGAAGGTCGCGCACGGGTTGCGGAACTGGGCTTCGTCGCTAAAGTCGCTGAGGTCACTCCGGATCAAGCGGAGCACGTCGCGCTTGACTTGGGTCACGTCGTGCTGCAGGGTCGCGTCGAGGCTGATGATGGCGCAGATCGTCTTGACGCACTCGAGAGCAACGTTGTGCATCTGCAGATAAGCACCTGGAGGTTGCGGAAAGTCGGTGCCCTTGCCGTTGCCCTGCATCTTGACGCACCACGGGATCCATTGGGAAAGCTGCGTAGCGAGTGTGTCGCGCACCCAGGCACGGGTCGCCAGTGCGCGCGGTGTCTCTTCCTCCTTGGCCGCCGCTTGCTCGCTCATGAGCGTATCGCCATCATCGGCAAAGCTGCGCACGTCGCGCGGGTGTGCGATCTTGTTCTTGTACATCTGGTGCAGATAGCTCGCGATCGTGACCTTCATCGCCTTGTGGACCACCTCGGGTAGAAAGTCAATGATATTCCACTGCATGACGACCTCTGGTTTTTCGAGCACTTCGTCTCCTTGTTCCTCCGTGACGATAACGCCACCGTGGTTGAACTCGTCCATCCACGTCAAGAGCGCCCAATAGTCAATGAGATTCAGCTTGAGGAGCTCGAAGATTGGCTTCTCCGAGATGCTGCGAAAGAGGTATTCGCGATACTGGATAGCGCTCGCCATCGAGTCCTTGTTCGTGGCGACCACCATGTGTTGAAAGTTACCATACACAACTGTGGCACCGAGGCGCTGAAACTCGGCGACGAGCTGCAAAAATATCTTCTTCATCATGTTGTGCACCAGGCTGTAGAGAGACGGGTCGAACATGTGCGACGCGTTGCTGCTGATCCATCGATGAAGGACGTCGATCATGTGTTCGCTCATGGCCTTGCGGGACGCGTCTGTGCCATTGGTTTCTTTGAGCCAGTACTGCACCATGTTGCGCAGGACCATGAATGTCTTGGATGGGATCGTGCCGTCACCAAACGAGGCGACGTTGCTGATTGCGCCGAGGGTCTGTTCGTCGACGGCCTGGACATCAAAGTCCATGAGCATACCGGTCGTACCCTCGATCTCATTGATAACATGTGCCTCCATAAGTGTATTGAAACAGAGGCGCGCGATATCGACCTCAAAGCACACGGCTGTGTGTGTGCCTGGATGGCAGATTTCCGGATCCTCGGTTTCAAAGAGCACGGTTTGGTTATCGTCCTGCTCGCGGCCACCAAAGTCGGGCTTGGCATCTTCGGACCACCACAGCACCATGTCGTTCTTGACCAGCTGGCGAGAGAAGATTATATCGGCGAGGAACACGAAAGAATCGTCGGGTATGTTGCCGATCGGCACGTTGCCGTAGGACGCCTGCTGAATCTTCTCTTCGAGCCATTTCGGCAGGTTCATGTAGTATCGCATGGCGCGTCGCGCGGCAGGCTGGAGCCAGGCGAGCTGGGCCTGCGCGTTCCGCGGCTCGTCAAATATGGGAAGCGTGATGTTAGGGAATTCGTTGATGGACTTGGCGTACTGCGCGAGCTGGCGGGCGGGGCGGGAGGAGCTGATGATGAGGATGCTCTGGACGTTGCGCATATCCTTGTACCGGATCAGGGTTCGCTGAAGCGCGCGCAGGGCTTCTTCCTCTGAGGTGTGATAGGTCGTCTCAAATTCCATGTTTGGTTTGATCTCGACAGTATCGTTCTCGGGCGGGTGCTGTTCGCGCATGTCTGCATAAACGCGCTTCATGTTGGGCATCTGGCCGCTGTTGGCCGAGACACCGACGACGTAGCACCGTGATTTCTCCAGGGTGGCACCAACAAGTACATAAAGATGTCTGTTTTCTGCCTGAGCGTGATAGAGGTATATAAAGTTATATTGCCTTGGGTTCGTCATATACTGATGGCTCATATTGGACTTCGCCTTGAGTTCCTTGAGTCCAAATGTCTCGTCCAAGCGCCTCCGTCCCGCAACGGACTTGTCCACTTCGCAGTGCGCACCAAGTTCCAACAAGGCGCGCGTTTCGAGCGGCAGTTGCGTTTCGTAGATACCTTCGGTGGACCAGTCGTTGAAGATACTTGCCATTTTGACTTTTTCGTCCTCAAAGTCTTCTTCGGGCATGGACACCTGGTAGAGGTACATTGAAGGGTGTGACCGCGGCAGCGTTCGTGAGCAGAGCTGCATCTCGCACATGGGATACCGTTCCTGGAGCTCGATGGCCTCCTTGTCACGTGTGTTGATGTAGAAGGTCCGTGGGACGTTGAGGCGGATGCAGTGGAGCTGGCCCTGAATGGAAACCCATAAGCGGAACTCGCCCGCGACATCGGTCTCGACCAGCTGCAGGACTTCCCAGGTGCTTGCGACGAGAGAGCCAGTCTGATGCCCAAAAAAGCCAAGGCCCCGGTTGCGTGGCTGTGTAATTACATCGCCCGATTCGGCGCGGTGCTTAGCACGCTTCTTGAGCCGCTTCAACCATCCCTGTTTCTTGAAATCACGGTAGGCACTGAAGTCTGTCAGCGGGTCAGGCATGTCTTCCTCCGCGTCATCGAATTCCTGCTCATCCTCCTCGGCTTGGGCCTGTGAGTTGCGCTTGTGACCGACGTGCAGGTCTTCGATATCGACGTCCATCGCATTTCGGTCCACCGGCGCCGGGCCAGCCGAGCGAGCAAAGATATCCGAGATACGGCGCTGTTTGTACTTGTTTTCCTTTTCGGCGACGCGTTTGTAAAGCCAGTCGGGGTGGCGCACGCGAGGGACGGGGTTATCGACGCGCTGCATGGCAGCTGGGATAGTGATCAGTTTTTGGATAACCGAACCAAAGCGCTCGAGATAGTAGCCCCAATCAATGATGTCACGGATATCAAAGCTAGTGAGTGAGTTGTCCTTCAGCCATTTGCGCAAGTAATGTTGCTTGACGCTCGGGTCAGCCGAGAAGATCGTGACGGGGATAGCGCGTTCAGAGACAGGAAGGCCAAAGGGGCGCTCGGAAATGACAAACTTACACGCCAAGCCTTTGTCCTTGACCATCTCGTCGCCCAGGAACTCTGCGAGACGGCGGGCAGTGCTAATGGCGGATGATTTCTGTGCGCCGTATTCCTCAAGGGTCTTGGACATGCTTCGGTTCTCGGAAATGAGCTCAAAGAGCTCCTCGTCGCGGAGGTCAATGGCCTTGCTGTACAGGATATCCAGCCATCGGTTGGCTTCTTGGGCGACGGTTGCATAGCACTCTTCGAGAGTACTGCCTTTCAAAAAGACCTTGAAGATGGACTCCTGGAAATCCTTGACGAGCTTGAGCTCACCACGGCGCTTGACCTCGAAACCTTTGAGTTCGGCGAGACTGCCATTGTCGTTAAAGACGGCGTAACGCTTCTTGAGAAGCTTGTCCTCGACAGTGGAGGCTGGGAGAATCATGGCACGGTACGGACCATCGATTTCGAAGAAGATACTGTTCTCACTGTGAACGGTGTACTCTAGCGAGCCCGGTTCTTTCCGGTCTTGATATTGGTGGTTGGTGAACTGGGCGTGGACGAGGTGGTTCAACATGGTACAGGGGTAGTCGATCTTGCATTTTTTGCCATTGGCGAGCTCAAAAGCAAAGGTCTCGGGGAAGCTCTTTGGGAGGATACACCAGATACCATCCGTGTCGAGTTCGAGGGGGCGACCAATCCGTTCGACGAGCTCACGCGCCATTTGGATGATACGTGCGCCGGTGAGACACACGATACCCGCCATCTCGAGTGAATGCCATCGCGCACCTTTGCGCATGACGTAGCCGTAAAAAGAGTTGAGAATACATTTGTGGGCGAGTTGGAGCGAGTCGTACAAGACAATCATCTTTTTGGCCTCTTCCACCTCGGTTGCGCTCGCTGCCTTGTCCATGTTTTGTTTCCAGACCTTGTGCAGGCCCTTGTATTCGTAACGTCGATCACGGAAAGCTCGGACGGTCTCGATGTAGAACGGGTTTTCGCGCTGGCAGATAATGGACGTCCGCTCCATAGTCTTGGTCTCGCGAATCTTGCGATAGACCTTGCGCGAGTAAGCCGACAGTCGCGAGTGCAAAAGTGTGGTCTGCTCGGAAGGCGAAAGCTGGTGCCATGCGCGCGGCGGTTCTTTTGGGTTGCGCGCAGGGAAGGTTTCGCTCGCGAGCTGATTCTCAATCATATTGAACTCGTTGCGTTTGGTGGGAAAGAACTCGCCACGCCAGGACCAAGGCATGCGGCGGTCGCATGTTTTGCCGACGACGTTGAACTCGCACTGCGCACACATGGATTCATCAATCATGGCATCAGGCTGAAGGCGATTGGTCAAAATGATGTTGGGGTACATGGCTGCAACGTCCAAATGATAGATGAGAGGTCCCTCGTTACGTTGTGGATTATCGCGCAGTTCCTCGAGGCGTCGTTTGATGTCATCCCGCACGGCCTCGTAATTGACAATGTCGGCCATATCTTTCTTTTCTTCCACAGTCAAAGTGAATTTCAAGGCATCATCGAGTTGGTCAATTAACTGGAAATATGTATGCGTGAGTTGTTTGACCGACACGATGCGACGTATATGAAGCTCACCTGTTGGATAGCGGATGGATCAATTTTAAAGTTTGTGGCAATATCACTGCGAAAAACACCGGCTTCAAGAGCTTCGACGTGACCGCCGACATATGTCTCACTTTCTAGCAAATGACCTTCAAACATCTTTCGGGTCTCCTCGACGTGTTTGTTGGGAATGATGATGCCCGCCTTGAACGCCTCGACCTGACACATCACATGAGTTCACAGACCGCGTTTTCGCATTTGTTTCTACTTACCATTAAAAGAAGCTCACACAAGGTACCCGTACCTTTACGCAAGACTTCATCAGGCACAAGGGGAAGGATGTTGCAGAGCGAAAAGATGAAGGGATGGACGTATTTCATGTAGAGGTAATAGGTGGCGACAGCATCGGAAACAGAGTACTGCGCCAGGATCTGAGGCTGTTCTGCCGCAAATGGCGTCATCTCTTCCGGATCCAGCTCCATGGGGTTGTAGCCCAGCTTGGCGGTCGTCACTGCTTTCAAACCTTGGCTGCCTTGAGGGAGATACGAGTCACGCTTCACCCATCGAAAGGCGTCCATGTGCGAGGCGTGTTTGCACTTGTATTCATCTTCTTCGTCTTTGTAAACACCAATGGCATCGTACATGTTGAGGCCGTTCGCTTTGGCGCGGGCTTCCACGAAAGGCCAATCGAAAAAGTCACCGTTATAGGTGACGAAGACATTGGGTCTTGCACTTTCGACGTGCTCAAAGAAGCGTTGGATGACATCGTGCTTAACAAGGGCCCAGCGTGAGCTTCACCCTTAACACATAGATCACCCGCTAGATGCCTACCTCATTTGCTTCATTGAAAATGGTAAAGGGACCTTCGTATTCTGGTTTGGGTGTGTATTCAAAATCTTCGATATCTTGGCTGACGATTTCGCGATTGGTGATGAGATATCCCTATCAAGAAGAAACGTCAGTGGATGTCGCTCCGTAAGCATGTTGTGTTATGCTTACCCGTCCGTCAATCATGTACGAAATCATCATAATTGAATCAATCTCGGAATCAGGAAATTTGAGAGGTAGTTTGGTCGTCTCAATATCAAAGGCGAGGACGACGAGATCAGGACGGTGTACCATGTCAGTCCGCTTGGACAGCGTGACAGTATCATCCTCGGCGACCTTGACATTGTACCACATACCGACCCGAATATCTAGATCAATGGCGACTCGCACATAATAAGGTACATCGTACTCCCGAATATCCATGACATTATCGAGGGCCTCATGCGGATCGCGCAGCCTTGATGATTTTGCAGAGGCATCGGCGACATGGTTCATGTCCCTAGACGCGTATGAATATATGCATGAAGTGATACAGAGCCAGGTACATACTTCCACACTTTTGTATATGTATCGATGACATCGCTTCGTTCCTGATTCTTTTTGGCTGCAGGCAAGAGTATGGAGCGCACCTCGAGCAGGTCAGCAACGTTGCGAAAAGTTAGTTTGAGGTAAGAGCGTTTTCGACCGAGAAGATGATTTGGCTAGTTAGCAAAGTGATAAAGCAAAAAATAAAAATGAAAAAAAAAAGGTAAGCACAGATGGTAGGAAAGATCAGCAGTGCCATACTTGTTTGAGATCCTCCTTTCTGACGAGGTGCATGTCTTCGATTCTGTTGTCAAAACGACGGCGCAGATGCTCTTCGACTTCGGCGGTCGAGTTTTCCTGCATGGGGCGTATGAATGAATATAAAGCATGAGGTGACGACGGTGATAAAATGAAGAAAGGGCGTACCTTGCATCCAATATAGAAATAGGGGCTGTATGCGACCGTTACGTTGAAGGTCTCTCCGCTTTCCGAGAGAAAATAGTATTTGACGCCTGCACGTCCGCCTTGCCATTTCCGATCGGGTATGAGAGTCTACATGGGGTTAGGTCGATTGAAGCAGGAGCGGCATCCGATCTTACAGCGTGCATGTTGAGTAGCCAGCCGAGACGAGACTCGCCGCCCTGGACCTTTTCATAGCCGAATCGCTCCTCGATCAGATCTTGCTTTCGTAAACTGGCGAATCGTTGCTCGAGCTGAGCTGCCTTTGAGACCCAAGGCTTCTTGCCGTTCTTTGCGTTGTTGTCTTTGCCAGCGGTGGTGGCCATGAGGGTATACGAGACAAGGCTACAAATTTTTTGGAAGGTCTCTTTTTCCTTTTTTTCAATTCGCGTCGCGGTCATCAAATCAGGTCGCGTGCGCGCCGTTTTCGCGTTTCCCCTTTTCTCCTCCACCGTCCCGTGACCACAGAGCACCTTGTCGCGAAAATAAATAAGACATATGATTGTAGAAGAACCCCAAACCGCACTGATTGTGCTACCTACTACTGCTATGCGATTGACTGTGGTGAGCACGGTGATATATCCCCCGCAGGTTGTTGTCCCCTCGTCGTGTACTTTCCAGGAAACGAAACCTTTTTTTCCTTGTTCCTTAACCTTGTTCTGGCAACCATGTGTCCGCCAAAAACAGTGTTGCTTTCTTTTGTCTAGTTCATATTCAGCCAATTCCTGCAAAGCTAGACTTGAAACATACATACAAACATACCGACATACATCTAATATATTACATGCCTCAATGACAGGTTTAGGGCCAACTTGATTTTACCATTATAGTAAGCTAGTGTTACTCATGATACTTATTGCTACTGGACTGTAGCATAAGCTCGTACTGTTATTAACCTGTGTTTATCTCCATGATTCAATGTACTACGAGTGTTATAGTACTGAATATTATCAGTACCTCCAACTGGGTTTGTGTAAACCCCTCTCCGTCTGTGAAGTGAGGCGCAGGGTTAGATTCCCCCCCCCCCCTTTCTATGGCTCGCTTCACCCCTCTTTCGTCCTCTCCTCTTCTGCCATCCGGCACACCCCCTTCATCCTTATTTTTTGTTCTGTCTCCTTCTCATACATATTGTACCTTTTTGCTTTACAGAGGTGCAGCGCTCCTCTCCTTTCTTACTATGGAACAAAGGTGTGCGCGCTTTATGAGACGTCAAAAAGCAGGGTGTCCGCTTATATCGGCTGCGTGCGTACGTGCGGAATTCGTTTAGAGAGGTGATCTACACCTTTTCGCTCCATTTTGCTTCCTGCCCTGGTTCACTATTTTCTCCGTGGCCCAGGGATTCATACGGTATCTCATACTACAAGTAATTAAGGAAACCAATACGGTAAGACACGTTTGCCTGCTGGCTTGTTTCTCGTTTTCTGTGGCGCTTCGTGTCCCCTTCCATCGTGAGGTTACCAGTCATGGAATGAGGAGTCACTGAAAAGAGGTACAGGTGAGCAAAAGAGAGACCGAGGCGAAAAGGACAGTGGTGGTCAATAGAAACATGTTACACCATGCACAGCAGAAAAAAGAAACCTGTATTGGTCTGAGCGGGTTCAGAAAGGAGACCTTGAAAGCCATTACCAACTCGTCAGTACAAGGACCGGGGAAGGAGAAAACAAAGCAGACATCAATTCACAGACACACGACTACATCAGCAGGGAGGAAATGCAATTCGAGGGCAGGGATAACTTATCATAGACTTTCACAATCATGAGGGTGTATGAGCGGGGTAACTCCACGGGCAAAGTATTACAAAAAAGAGAAAAACGTTGCCGATCGATAGTGCCATGGATATGGAAAACGAACTTGGCTTTTTTGCTAGATGAACAAAAACGATAGAGAGAAAGCCTATCTTAGCTGACTTTATCTTCCTATGTTTGTCTGCTGTGGCGTGGGGCTCGGTCTGCAGGAGCACAAAAACCCATTTAGCAGAGAAGCGAAGGAGAAAGCTTATGGGCCTATGTGCGTGCACAAGGGAACGCAAGCTTAGGAGACATGAAGTACAAAAGAGGAGGAGATCAGGGAGACATCACAAAATTCACGTAGGAAGATACATAATATATATAACACTAAAAGTCTGCTTTGCGCACGTATTTAATCTTCACTCTTAAACATCCTTACTCTATTATTATTACATACTTTTAATTCTACCTGTCTATTCGTTCCACAGCAATCATGACAGTAACAGATGTGAATGATCTTTTGCCACCGCCTGAGTTGGCGTTCTTGCAGCCCGACACTTCCGAGCTGGCGTCTCAGCTGATTGCACTCCTGTCTATCACAGTCATGATGGTTCTTTTCGGCGTCAAGACCTTCAATGTTCAATACAAGTACCTCACCTATTCTCGGTGGCTGGTAGTTTATCTCTATATCAACTCTTGGCTGTTCACATTTGCAGCCATCGTTCTTGTTACGACCAACAATGGTACGAGTTTACTTTGTTCTGATTTCTCGGGCGATCTTCCTTGCTAATACATTGTTCTCCATAGGCAACAGCATTTCTTGTACTCTGTCTGAATTGGTCTGCGATGTGTTCTACGCCGGTACCAAGTTGACCATCTATTTCTGGCTGATCGAGAAAGTTTGGGTTGTGTCTGCCGTGCGCCGTGCACGTCTGCAAACCTGGTCTTACAAATTTCATTTGATTCTCATGACTCCTTATATCGTCATTTTCGGTCTCATGGTAAGCGCGACTCGAAGCATGAAGGCCCTCAGTGTTTAATTAACTTATCAATGAGTAGTTGGCTTTCCATATTGCGCAAGTCAAGGAAGACGGAACTTGTATCATCGGCCTTCAACCCATTGCCTCCGTCCCTCTGCTAGTGTATGACTTGTTCCTGAACGCATACATGACAGTGTTGTTCGTCAAACCGCTGATGAAGGTCGGCAAGAGCGTAAACACTAAAGACTTCAAGAGCACTCGGCTGCACGATGTCGCCCGCCGAACGCTTGTGGCTTCCGTCGTGTGTCTTCTTATCTCGTTTGGCAACATTCTGACTCTGGCTATCCTGGATGGCCGTGAACGTGGTGTTTTCTGCTTGACGTGCTGTACAATTGATGTCACCATCAACGTCATCACCATCCACTGGGTGACGAGCAACCCGCATACGAAGGGCAACCGAGACCAGCATGCCATCTCTGCGTCCAACCCGCACGAGACCATGGCTGGCACTTTCTACGAGCAAGGCGAGAAGAAGAAAGATATGTACGGCGTCGGCATGGAGCATGATCAAAGCAACGCAGGTCGCTTTGTTATGGTCGGGCCCAAGGACGACGATGACGTGAGCGAGTCGTCTGGCAAGGGCTCGATCCAAAAAACCTCCTTCTAAACAACACCCCTCGTCTCGCGAACCCCCACTTATCCATACTCATCTCCTTACCCTATCCAACCCTTTTTCTTTGTCTTGTAGAGAGTAATAGCAAACCCCTTATCCAAAACATAATATATATATATTTGTCTACTTTACTGCTTTCGTCTCTGGAAAAACAGATGCTTGGGTGACTTTTGCTCCGTCGAGGGTGCATCCTCACTTTTCCGCTTGCCGGTTGACGATGAGGAGGGTGATGCGGATTCTCTGTCTTCCGCCTGAAGATCTAATGCAAAGTGATAATCTGTGTGCTCGTCCAACTTGTTTATGGGTATACTTTTGTGGCACTTGTCACACGTCCATTTGTTTGGACCACTACTGTGGGTACTGCTGCTTTGTGGTGTGTTCAGATACGCCAGAATGCCGACACTTTTCTGTGATCGATTGCTCCCTGCGTTGTTCCCATTCTCTCTATTGTCATGTATGCTTGATTGTGGAGAAAGTGACGCCGACGGTGAAGGTGTTTCACCTGACATGTGTGCTGCTTCTGCTTCTTTCGTGCCCTGCTTGAAGAACTCGGAGATGCTGTGATTTCCTGCCGCTTGACTTGACTGCATTGCCACCGCATTCAAGGATAGACCCACACAAGGCAGAGCATCATCCGCCCTACCAAATAACGTAACCGCACGCTGCGCCAGTTTGTCTTACACCAAAATGAATGTGAGTAACATGACAATGCGAGACACATATACACACACACGCATGCGCACGCACATGCACCCCCTCGGTGCACGTTACGTTCAAAAAGAGAAAAAAAAAAAAGACACAAGAAAATACTCTCGTACCTGGGGACGTCAGATCTGTCCGCCGAGGCATGGCACATGACCGCGTCCTATACGTGGTATCCTGTGTGGACCGGTAATGTATCTAGTCGAATGCCGCGAGTCATTTTAGCAAAAAACAAAGGAACGAAATGCGGGTCCATGTGGGTCGCTTACGGTCAAGGTTTTGGGCCATGCATCAAATTCATCGAAATTAAGCATCATACGTGAATGCAGCTCAGCGGCAAGCGTTGCAAACCAGCGTTGCATCTCCTCGGAGGATTTCACCGGCGGCCGAAATGACTTTGAGGCCATGATAGACTTGGGCGCCTTGGTAGCGATAACTGTGTCCAGACAAACGACAATGCGGCGCGATCAGCAGACGCACTCATTATCTATCGTATTGCCTTTCTTTTTTTATTATTTCTATTATTTTTTACTTTACCTTCCTCGTTGTCAATCCCCCGAGCAATGTTGTACAGCCACAACCCGGTCGATTCGCCGAATCGCTGTTGCAGGTCACTCACAGTATACTGCCTGCAATGTACCATTCCAATATTTTAGCACTCCTCCTGTGCATTAAAATTGCGATTCTTAGGCCTGCTTACCAGAGGTCACATGCCTTGTCAATGTTTAACTCAGTCTCCACCTCGGTGCCCAATTTGCCGCCAAGGTTGCGGATCTTGGTGAATGGTGTGTCACGCATGAAGGTAGCCGTTGCACAGCGACGCAAAATTGTCTAGCCAGAAAGCGGTTTTGGTTAAGCATGTGTCACAAAGGCCAAAACCCCCACCTCGCCATCATCATGGAAGGAGATGGACGCACCTGTTTGTTTGGCTTGTTCTTGCTCGAACAAAGTTTGGCCACGACCTTGTTATGAGCAATGCCTGCCGAGAGGGGTGTACCATGTAAGCGGCGCAACTGATGTCATTTTTCTCTATTTTGTTTGATGCAGTTACCTGCAGAGCAAGTGTAGCTCAACTCATCGTAGATTTCCTGTCGTATAGCAGCAGCAAGCTCCGCGCCGATCGCGAGCTGGAGGTCCTGCCACGTAGCAGGATCTCGCCAAGAGTCTTGCTCTTCGTCGGCATCAATATCTTCATTGTCGAGCTGGCGCCGCCTCTCGCTTTCGTCTTCCGATACTATCGTGACGCCGAGTTTATTCCAGTCGATCGGTTGGTCGCACAAGTCGTCGTCTGTCGTGGCTAAGGCTACCGCCGGATATCTTTCTGTCATCAATTCGTTCACTCTCTCCGTCAGGTCCATAAAGCATTCATCGAGCCCGATTTTTTGTACTATGTCGCAGTGCCGCTTGAAAATCGTGAATATCTTTTTAGACGCTTCACGGTAGGGGTCAAGTGACACCTTGTGAGTGGCACGCGAAGGTCTGGCATGGTACTTCCACTCTGTCTCGTTCTCTGCATAGGTTGCCACGTGCAAAAGCTGTATCTCTGTAGAATCACTTAGGTGCTGCTTTGTTTTCTTTTGTTGTTATTTTTTTTTTTTTCAAGCCATACCTGGGCATGCTTTACGGGCGTCTTCTACGTTTGCATGTCGAGTGACACCAGCTGCGCGCGCAGCATAATTCACTTTTTTATAACATATCTTATAAGCAATCGAAGGTGATATGGGTAGTGACAAAGCACTTACCAGCTATAAGGCCCTGCCATTGCTGTACAGCCGCAGGCGTATCAGTGGGGACACCGCGTCTGACTTGTTCTGTCATAAATATAGCCTACGCCTGAGTAACGTAGATCCCTTCATTGAGTCCTTCATCACGCATACCCACTTGACAATAGAAGCAGTCTGTGTTTCACAGATCGTTTAGAACATGGATTGACTGATGACGATAAACCCAACTTTACCCAAATCAATGTGCACAATCACGCGTGATCCTCGCAGATTACGGGGTAGATCCCGGCTCATTGAACAACGATGGCAAAAAAGGGCGGCCTCTGAACTTGCCGCAAAACAAAAAAATATACATGTTTATTTCATATAATTCACATATTCACATATTCACAGAGAGAAGGAACAAGTCATTGCCATTATCTGTATGACGGCGTCCATTTCGCATAGGCGGATTATGGCATCTTAGCACTTGCATTCGGAACCGCATTGGCAGCCTAAAAAACGATACGATAGTTGAGTTTCCCCGCTTCATCGTTTTCCTTTCATAACGCGCGTCAGACGTACCGCTGCCTGAGCCTAAGAAGGAAAAGGACGTGAAGCAAAAAGGTTATCATTCTGAAACCATGAGAAACGGGAAGTCGGGATCATTACCTTTGCAGGAGCAAGCTTGGCTGTGTGCCGACTTACAGTGCTGGCAGTTGCAGTCGTTCCCACACTCGCATTTGCCGGTATTCGTACATCTACCATACCCAAATGCCAATCAGTTAGTCAAGCTGCTTTCTTCGACGCCATAGTCTACCTTACTTACGGACAAGGTTCAGTCTTTTTGCAAGGGCAGCCCATAGTGAATGATTAGAAGATAGAAGAAAGAAAGGCGCAGAAGAAGATACTACCAGATGAGAATATTTAACCTCGTAATAGTGATGCAATGTCTACGGCATAGAGTTTCGCATAAGCTACGCCATCTTTTGGGAAAGTCATTCGGTAAACCCCTGTCATCATAAGCTATCTATGCTTGGGAGAAATCTTTTTATTGCAAGACGTCAATGCGAGATTCCCAGCATACATCAGCAACAATCCGAATATTATACGAGCTGGACCATTAGATACTATAGCGCACGTAATATGCCATAGTGCACATAATATGCCATAGTGCACATAATAGGCCCTGTCGCAGACCAGCTTAATATTGCTCAAGCGGACTGAAAGACCGGTTGCACCAATGGCGGAGTACAAGCTAGATGAAGGACGAAAACAGCGAGCTTTTCTACATGGATAGGTCGCTTGGGCGCGGGAACGCACGCGCACTCTACCTCACGTGAGGAGAGACCCTTTCGCGCTCTATCTCTCGAGCCGTTCTGGGATATTGCTGTAAAGAATTGCTCTTGGCTACACTTGCCACGGGTGTACCTGCCGCTCACCCATCGTGTATGGCTGTTTATTTACCGCGGGCGAAACAGTTATAATGCAAACTCATCGTCGTACGGATTAAACTCAAAAGCGACACAGCGTGTTAGGGTACCCAAAAACCACTAGTCGCCCATAGTTTGACTGTTGGAAAAGGAAGTTGAAAATTGACATGTACTATATACAATGTCTGTCATTGAGTCCTTGGCTATACCATGTAAGAAAAACCAAGTTCCGCACCTATTTATCCGGAATACCGCTGTCATCTCAATCAGACCAGCAATGCTAAAAGCGAGCTTATTTCAAGGTAAGTGTCAACTAGTTCTGCTGATCGCGAATATATTTCATTACCATGATATAAGGTTTTTGCTAGCTCTATAAGAGGCCATGTATAATAGCCAAGGCTGTTTATTCATTGCATACGCGCGGAGAAAAGCGAGGGTACGATGTACGATCGTTTGCGATTGCCAAAACGGAAATAGTGCACTGCAAGGACAGCCTACCAACAATGGGGTCCATGACAAGCTTGTGTGACTTGACCCTCACTTGTGCAACCAGGTCCCCGACTGATCGAGCACAGTTACACAACCCAATTAAGTTTTGATCCACCAGGATTGGGGGTCGGTCATTCAAACAAGCGTTTAGTCAGTGTAGCGAACTTTTTATTGCATACGTAACAAAGCAGAAAGGAAATAAAGAGTAAAACTTTTGGGATAGGAGATGACTATGACAACAGAGAGCCGAAGCTCGAAAAAAAAAGAACAGATACAAAATGTAGAGAAGGATAATAAGAGATAGCGTTATAGGAAGACGGACGTATAGAGAAGAGGAGTAATAGGGTGGCAGGCGGTAATAGGTGACATGTGTGTGACAAGAGGTTTGAAATATACAGACTTTTTAGAAAAGTGCAGCAAGCGAAGCCGCAGAAAGAACAGGAGAAGGCTGGGGGGAGGCCTCAGGTGAAGATGGTGCAGTGGCAGGCTGCTCGAACTGAACCGACGAGAAAAGGGAAGAACCAAAGTTGGCCAGGGTGTGGTTGAGCGCGGCCATGTGCGAGTGCTCGATGTGATATTTCAGGCCGTTCAGGTTTTTGTATCGCTTGCCACAGTCGCCAATGGTGCACTGATAGGGCTTGGAAGCAATATTCTCGCTCTCATCAGAGATGAGGTCGCAGTGGCCGTGTTGGTTGTGGTACTTGAGGCCGTTCGGGTTCTTGTACGCCTTTTGACAGCCGGGGACGTTGCACTTGTACGGCTTGTCAGCGTTGGCATCTAAAAAAGTAATATTGTAAGCAAATATGTATATTACATTCGTAAAAGGCAACTACTTACTTGTGTTGGCAGAAGCGAGGAGGGCACCGGCTTGGGCCAGGAAATCCTCGTCAGTCAGGATGGGAGTGGGCAGATCGCCGTTGTTGCCACTGGCCAGGGCAAGCTTCTTTGCCGCAGACTGGGTCAACAAATCGAGGGCACTAGGTGTGTTGGACGAGAACTGGCCGTATGAGCGCTTCTTCTGCTGCTTCTTGGTAGGCTCCTCCTCGGGAGCCTCCTCCTGGCTAGAGGCAGACGAGACAGAAGAAGTAGACTGAGAGGATTCGGTAGGGGAGGGAGGATGGCTCAAGGAGAGCGGCGAAAGTGTAGTGTTCGAGTTGTAGAGGTCAGAGAGGTAAGCAGCCGCACGCTTCTTGAGGACGTCCGAAGAGAAGGAGGTCTCCTCATCCGATGAAATAGGGCTGCTGGGCTCAGAGCCACCAGTGACAGACGAGGCGGCCGACGACAGCTGGGGGGACCAGAAGCTCGACTCATCGTCGTAGAGGTTGCTCTCGTCATCCTCGAGGCGCACATGGCACTCCTCGTAGTGCTGGAGCAGGTCATGCAGGTCGCTAAGTACGAGGCCGCAGCAAGAGAAGTCTTTGCAGAAAGTGGCCTCAAGCTCCCGCGACTCGAAAGCGTCCTTGACATCGGTTTGAGGTGCGCACAGCTGAAAATCGTAGGAACTTTTTACAGATGTTAACCCAAACGCTCAAAGGACGGCAGAGGAGTAGAGGGCAACGGGAAGCTCCCATGGGAAGGCGCGCGTGGCGACACGCGCCTCTGTGTGTGTGTGTATGTTTGTCAACTTACTCAAAGCTGATGTCCTGGTTTGGCACAGTGATGGTGCTCATGCGCCGGATAGAGGTGTATTCAATTGGGACAGGCATGATGGATCGTCTTTTTTATATAAATGAGAATGCAACGAGAGGGGGTAAATGCGAATGAAATGCTAGAGGAGGGAGGAAATGTGGAAAGATGCAAGGGTATGTGCAGAGACGATGATGCCGAAGAGAAAGACAGGACAAACTGTTCTTGACCTGGGACTTTATATCCTTCCACCTAAAAAGAGTGGTTACACGACGTAACACCAACTGGGGCCGGAATCAGAAATCGACGGGCGAACTGAGACAAGCTTACACTCTCATTTCCAGCATGGAAAATGATATTTTTCCGCTCTTTCCCTTGCTTTGAGCTATCCCTCTTGACTATCCCTTCAGCCGTCCTCCAGGAGATAATCATTAGCAGCCGACAACCCTTTCAGATTTCACAAAGGTTGAGCGTGAGCGACAGTATAAATGTCTGTGTCACGTCAACAAAAAGGCGCCTTGAGCGGGAGGCTAATTGGACCATGCGGAGATTTGTTTACGATTCTGACCTCATGTGAAGTAAAGAGCCTTGCTGGGCGTTCAGTCCGAGCAGAGCAAGCGCCTAGTAACGATAGCATTTTCGATTGTTTCATCCATGCGAGCTCCGACTTTTTTTTGACTTCTTGTCAGCCTTTGCCATTGGTGGTGTTTGACTTTGGCTATTTTATTCTCTGGTCGAACCCGACGAAAAGCCGAAATCGTCCATGCGTAAATGAGCATGTCTATTACATCGCGTTCATGTAAGGGATCTCGTCGTCTTTGGCTTTCACCTGAGAGCAAGCGAGGGGTAGTGTGGGTCCCCACTCCTGCGTCAAAACATGAGTGTGATACTTGCTTTTGTTTATGTGCATCACCAAAAGAGAACAAGCTTGGGAAGAGGTTAGAGGTTGTTGAACTCACACACGACACACATACACACATACACATACACATATACACACATACACCCACAATTGTGAGCTCCGCATCCTCTTCGTCGGGACAAGACGCTCCGACTTAAACTCTACCAACCAGCGGCAAACGGTTCGCGCTTTCACCCAAATGTGAATGGAGGTAGTACATTATCACTTGCGCACACAAGACGACGCGCCCGCTCGCGTGGCCATGGTGACGCTTGTACGCGCCGACAAGGTTCTGAAGCCCGGCTTCTGCCGGTCGCTCTCCTCTCCCCCCCCGCAACAACACGCAGAGTTCATGTCTACTCTTGAGCACATTTGACCGACTATGTCTCATGTCGCTTCATATCCGTCGGTTAAAATGTGTCTGCACAGTAGAGTGTGCTTCGCCGGCATGGTTTTAGCACATGTGTACACAATAAACGGGTGTCGTAATGGAGTAGATACACGTACACAAACATCCACCACTGTGTCGTTCCCTTTTTCTTCCTACACACTTTTGTTAACCTTTAGGGGCTCTCCATTCCAATCTAGGCCAGCAGGCCATGAAGGGCGCCTGCATAACGCGGTGCAGATACGCGGTATGAAAGAGATCTCCGAGGTAGCTTGCAGGGACAGACAGCCGAAGTCAGTTTATACAGGCGCAAATATGAAAAAGTGTGGACACATGACCCTTTCAAAAAGAAGGCCATGTTGAAAGCGAACGTCAATCAAAAATATTCGGCTTTGCTGAATGCAGAGGTGCGACGCATCATTTGACGCCGCATCGGGTTACCGCATTTGCGCATGGTGATCACCACGCTTTTATCGCGCGGGCTTTCCTCACGAGAAGCCAGACTCGGCCTTGTTTCCTATGAAGTTGAAATGTAATAAGGCAGACCTTATTTTCTGCCAAAAATAAAAATGCCTTACCAAACTTGTCCCCATTCTTCCCGTTTGTTATGATAATACTTTACATGGTTTGCGGCAAACTTTCGATGATTGTGCTCACGTACGTATTGCCACACACATACACATACACATGCACATACACATACACACTCACACACACACTCTCATCTCGATACACTCACAGATGGTGAGTCATCTCGTCCTACAACGATTGACACCTAGTTTAGATTTCGGGTATTAAGCTCGGACGGATGCACCGTGAAATCATAGTCGTAAGTATAGGGCAAATGTGTGTCTATTGTGTTCTGTTTGGGGCATACGAAGTCCCAAGGTTTAAGGCTGAGCTGTAGGTTCTAGGGGTCCTCTTGGCCTTAGCGTTTCAATGATAAAATGAATGAACGCATATCAGAATGCTTGTGCCAGGGGACGAAGGGGATCAATGAGGGGACTTCCAAAGCGCACACTAGCGTGCTTCGGAGGAGAAATTGCAGGAAAGTGCATATGTTCCCGTGGCGGGTGTAAAACGAGTAAGACAAATGACGGATCTGCTTTCCCGAGATGGAAGCGTGCGCGCCATGGAGACCATGAGAATGGAAACATGGATAAGTCCATTGTGCAAATGTCATGCTACTAGCGTCGAATACTATCTACGTACAATTTTCCTCGCTCTTGATGGGGTATATGCTTATTCAAGATGATCGGAAGTCGATGAGTTCGTATTTCCAAGAGGCGCCAGCGATATGACTGGTGAGCTTGCTGGTTGGGGCCCAAAAACAAAAAAAAAGAGCGGGCGGAGGTACGAGAGATTTAGTCATTTTCTGTTCGCCGCCTCGATCTCCAAAAAAAAAAAAAAAAAAAAAAAAAAGGGGGAAATCGCTTGGACTTGTTTCCGCGTCATCAGCATCATCGCCCGCTTGCACCGTGATGTCTCACCCCGCTACAACGGAGCCAATCCCATCGAGTCTAAGCCAGGACGCCCAATCCGCGCGGATACGCTATCTCGATTTCTTGCTTTTCATGACGGCAGAACAGCGCAGGGCTGATTTCCTCGTCCACGACAAGAGCCATGTGGTGGGAACGTTCAAGGCCATCGACGCTGAAAGTAACCGCGTCCGGGTGAATCAATTACAAACGCCTAATGGCACGTACGAATCGGCCGTGCTGCGGGGCTCTGACATTGAAGCCATTGACTTCGATCTCGCTCATTAAGACCAGACTGAAACATGATATACCCTTTATTTCCTGTGCATAACTTGATTCTTTTTTTTTTCTTCACGATGAAATTATAAATGCCTATTATTTGCATCGCTTATATTCTATCGGTGTTATACAATCGACCTATTCGAGCTTTTCATCTTATCAGTTTCCCATTTCTGGTTGCGCGCTAGTTGAGATCCATTTGTTCTTGCTGTTTCTTTTCCTGTGGCTGGCACTCCCCAAAGATGAATTCGGAGATCTGAAACCCGACAAAGAATTTTGCCGAAATCAGGTACAGATGTTATTAGGTATGTCTCACCCAGCAGAGAACGTATCCGATGTGTGCAATGTTGGTCAGCGATATGCCCTATCAAGTACGAATGGGAAACTGCAGAGGCGTAAAGAGGAGGAAGTCTGTGAAGGCAGCGAGGAGGAGGACGAGGAGGATGAGGAGGCAAGTAAGGCACGGATTCGATAGTTTTTTTGATCGCGGTGACCCGGTGAAATGAAATCGGGTTTTCATCTCTGATTCGTTTCCAGAGGCGGGGAGTTAAAAAATTTTTTTCAGTGACTCCACAAGTATATAAGACTGTCGTTCATTCGTTTCATGGAACTTTTCAGCTTGTCCGGCTGACGATCCGTGGAATACCCTTTCCCCAATAAACTTCTTTACTTCATCTCCCTTCTATCACTCTTTCACCTTTTCCATACTACATTTGGCATACAAACGTCGCAAGTAAATATTTATGAGTTCACATGACCTAATGCGAACAGATAAAGCTAACTTCCGCTTCCGCTTGCGCTTCTTCCTTGCTTCTTCTCTCAATAAGGGCGCTACTCTTTCTTTCTTCGCAAGCATTGTATATACCGCATTAGTTGCATTTCATAGAACATATCATGGCACCCAGCATTCTTCTCTCGCCTAACGGCTCCACTGCCGTCCACACTCCTGCTCAGGATGGTCAGCCGCTCCCTGCGCCCGTCGTGGCCGTTGAGGACTATAACCAGGTCAAGACCGCTGCCTTGGTCCTGCAAGACGGCTCCAGCTTTGAGGGTATCTCCTTTGGCGCCGATGCGCAGAGCATTTCTGGCGAATGCGTCTTCCAGACTGGTATGTGTTTTGGGATTAATGCATGTGTGTAACATGGGTTCAGCATGGCTCACGATGACACATCGCCAAATTAGGCATGGTCGGTTACCCCGAGTCCCTGACCGATCCGTCCTACCGCGGTCAGATCCTGGTCCTCACCTACCCTCTGGTGGGCAACTATGGTGTGCCCGACCGCACTGCCATGGATGAGCTGCTCAAGGATATTCCCAAGTACTTTGAGTCCAACGAGATCCACGTCGCCGGTCTGGTCATCTGCAGCTATGATCCCACCAACTACTCCCACTACCTCGCCAAGTCCTCCCTCTCCGACTGGCTCAAGGAAAACAATGTCCCTGCTCTCTATGGTATTGACTCGCGTGCCATCACCAAGAAGATCCGTAACCAGGGTGCCCTCCTTGCCAAGATCCTCTTCTCTAAGGACGGTCAGTACCAGGACGTCGCTTGGGTTGATCCCAACGCTCGCAACTTGGTCAAGGAAGTGTCCATCAAGGAGCCCAAGATCTATTACCCCGACCCGGCTAAGGCCATCAAGGTCAACGGCCGCAACCTCCGCATCATGGCCGTCGATGTCGGTATGAAGTTCAATCAGATTCGCTGCTTCGTCTTCCGCGGCGTCGAGCTGAAGATCGTTCCCTGGGACTATGACTTCCCCGCCGAGCCCGCCGATTCGTACGATGGTCTTTTCATCTCGAACGGTCCTGGTGACCCAACCATGATGGAGGTGACCTACCCCCGCCTGCGTAAGGTCCTTGAGGAAGGCAAGAAGCCCATCTTTGGTATCTGTCTTGGTCACCAGCTGTTGGCTCTGGCTGCCGGCGCCAAGACCTCCAAGATGAAGTACGGTAACCGTGGTCAGAACATTCCCTGCACCAACACCATCTCTGGCCGCTGTTACATCACCTCTCAGAACCACGGTTATGCCGTCGATGCTGGCTCTCTGCCCGAGAACTTCCAGGAGCTGTTTGTCAACGCCAACGATGGCTCCAACGAGGGTATCATCCACAAGTCTCTTCCCATCTTCTCCGTCCAATTCCATCCCGAGTCCACCCCCGGTCCCCGCGACACCGAGTTCCTCTTTGATGTCTTCATCAACAACGTCAAGGCCTCTGTCGAGGAGGGCAAGCTCTCGCCCATTGTCATGCCCGGCGGTCTGAAGGCTGACAACATCGCCAAGAACCCCCGCTTGTATCCCAAGAAGGTCCTCGTCCTCGGTTCGGGTGGTCTCTCCATCGGCCAGGCCGGTGAGTTCGATTACTCTGGTTCGCAGGCCATCAAGGCTCTCAAGGAGGAGGGTATTGAAACCGTCCTGATCAACCCCAACATCGCCACCATTCAGACCTCCAAGGGTCTTGCTGACAAGGTGTACTTCCTTCCTGTCACTGCCGAGTTCGTCCGCAAGGTCATCCAGCACGAGAAGCCCGATGGTATCTACGTCACGTTTGGTGGTCAGACCGCTTTGAACGTCGGTATCCAGCTCAAGGATGAGTTTGAGGGTCTGGGTGTCAAGGTTCTGGGTACTCAGATTGACACGGTCATCACCACCGAGGACCGCGACCTCTTTGCCCAAGCTCTGTACGAGATTAACGAGAAGTGCGCCCAGTCTTCGTCGGCCGTCAACCATGCCGAGGCTCTGGCTGCTGCCAAGGAGATTGGCTACCCCGTCATTTGCCGTGCCGCTTTCGCCCTCGGTGGTCTTGGCTCTGGTTTCGCTGACAACGAGGAGGAGCTGATTGATCTCTGCAACAAGGCCTTCGCTATCTCTCCCCAGGTGCTCATTGAGAAGTCTATGAAGGGCTGGAAGGAGGTCGAGTATGAGGTCGTTCGTGATTGCCAGGACAACTGTATCACCGTCTGTAACATGGAGAACTTTGATCCTCTTGGTATCCACACTGGTGACTCCATGGTCGTTGCCCCCTCGCAGACCCTCTCTGACGAGGACTACAACATGCTCCGTACCACGGCCGTCAACGTCATCCGCCACTTGGGTGTCGTCGGTGAGTGCAACATCCAGTATGCCCTGAACCCCTTCTCCAAGGAGTACTGCATTATCGAGGTCAACGCTCGTCTGTCGCGTTCGTCTGCTCTGGCCTCTAAGGCTACCGGCTATCCTCTTGCCTTTGTCGCCGCCAAGCTTGGTCTTGGTATCCCCTTGAACGAGGTCAAGAACAGCGTCACCAAGAAGACCTGTGCCTGCTTCGAGCCTTCGCTCGACTACTGTGTTGTCAAGATCCCCCGTTGGGATCTGCGCAAGTTCAGCCGCGTCTCGAGCAAGCTCGGCTCTGCCATGAAATCAGTTGGTGAAGTCATGGCCATTGGCCGCACCTTTGAGGAGACCATGCAGGAGGCTATCCGTTCGATTGACTACAGCTTCGCTGGTTTCGCCAAGAACGATATTGTGGACGACTCTGAGATCGACCAGGAGCTGACCGTGCCTACCGACCGCCGCATCTTCGCCATTGCTAACGCCATGGCCAAGGGCTACTCGGTTGACAAGATCTGGGAGATGACCAAGATTGACAAGTGGTTCCTCAACAAGCTCGCCCGCGTCTCCAAGATGGAGCAGAACCTGACCCAGTACAACAAGTCCAGCATCCCCACCAATGTCCTTCGCGCTGCCAAGCAGCTCGGTTTCTCGGACAAGCAGATCGCTACCCAGATCAACAGCCAAGAGTTCGCCGTCCGCAGCCTCCGCCAGGAGCACGGCATCACTCCCTTCGTCAAGCAGATCGATACTGGTAAGTTTTTGTGATTAGCGAAGGACCGGGAAAAAAAGGAAAGATGACTCACACTGTTTGTCTATGATAGTCGCTGCTGAATTCCCTGCCTACACCAACTACCTCTACATGACCTACAACGCTGTCGAGCACGACATTGATTTCGAGGACAAGGGTATCATGGTTCTTGGTTCAGGTGTGTACCGTATTGGTTCCTCCGTCGAGTTCGATTGGTGTGCTGTCCGCGCTATCCGCACCCTGCGCGAGCAGAACATCAAGACGGTCATGGTCAACTACAACCCCGAGACTGTCTCGACCGATTACGATGAGGCCGACCGCTTGTACTTTGAGAACATCACTGTCGAGCGCGTGATGGATATCTACGAGGTGGAGAACTCGAACGGTGTCTTCATGTCCATGGGTGGCCAGACTCCCAACAACATTGCCCTGCCTCTGTATCGCCAGAACGTCAAGGTTCTCGGTACTTCGCCCGAGATGATCGACAACGCCGAGAACCGCTGGAAGTTCTCGCAGATGTGCGATGACATTGGTGTCGACCAGCCCTTCTGGAAGGAGCTTTCCAGCTACGAGGAGGCCGAGAAGTTCTGTGACAATGTCGGCTACCCCGTCCTGGTTCGTCCCTCGTACGTCCTGTCCGGTGCTGCCATGAACACGGTCTACTCCAAGGATGACCTTGCTTCGTACCTCAAGGAGGCCGCCGACGTCTCGCGCGAGCACCCTGTCGTTATCTCCAAGTACATTGAGGAGGCCAAGGAAATCGAGATGGACGCTGTCGCTCGTGACGGTAAGCTGATCATGCACGTCATCTCCGAGCACGTCGAGAACGCTGGTGTCCATTCGGGTGATGCCACTCTCGTCCAGCCTCCCCAGGATCTGGATCCCGAGACCGTCCGCAAGATCGAGGCTGCTACTGCCAAGATTGGTGCTGCCCTCCAGATCACGGGTCCCTTCAACATCCAGTTCATCGCCAAGAACAACGAGATCAAGGTCATCGAGTGCAACGTCCGTGCCGCCCGCTCGTATCCCTTCGTGTCCAAGGTGATCGGTGTTGACCTGATCGAGATGGCCACCAAGGCCATGATTGGCCTGCCCGTCGACCCCTACCCTAAGGTGGATCTGCCCCGGGATTATGTCGGTGTCAAGGTGCCCCAGTTCTCGTTCGGTCGTCTGGCTGGCGCTGACCCCATCCTTGGCGTCGAGATGGCCTCAACCGGTGAGGTTGCCTGCTTCGGTAAGAACAAGTACGAGGCTTACCTCAAGGCCCTGCTTGCTACTGGCTTCAAGCTCCCCAAGAAGAACATCCTGCTCTCGATCGGTTCGTTCCGCGAGAAGAACGAGCTGATGCCTTCGATCAAGAAGCTTCACGAGCTGGGTTACAAGATCTTTGCCACGACCGGTACGGCTGACTTCATTGAGGAGCACGGCGTGCCCGTCAAGCACCTCGACCTTCTGGACGGCCCTGGTGGCGACCAGATCAAGGACGAGTACTCGCTTGCCCAGCATCTGTCGAACAACCTCATTGACATGTACATCAACCTGCCCTCGCGCAACCGCTTCCGTCGCCCCGTTTCCTACATCTCCAAGGGCTACCGCTCGCGTCGTATGGCCGTCGATTACTCCATTCCTCTGTTGACCAACGTCAAGTGTGCCAAGATCTTCATCGAGGCCCTTGCTCGTCTCGAGGAGTACCAGGTCGCCCCCCTCGATGCTCAGTAAATTATGCATCCAAAATTCACCCCTCCTAAAATAATTGCTTTTTCTATACATTTTTCGTTTTCGTTTCTTTTTCATTCTATTTTCCTTTTCCTTTTGCTTGCTTAGAATATTAGTACCTTTCTATCTGATGTCTATGTACAAATATATATTCCCTTATTCGAAGAAAATCAACACGGATCAGTCCCATGTATTTTGATTTCAGAAGTCTATCATGCTTTCTATCAGGGCGCGTATCTACAAACAAACAAACAGACGAAGGAAAAAAGAACAAGAGAGGAAACGAGGGCAGGCGGGATGACTAAATAGGTAGAGAAAAAGAGACAGCGAGAGGGAATCACTTCTTGAGGGTAGGGGTAGAAGAGCGACCGCAACGCTCATGGAGTTCGTTCTCGAGCATGTAGGCGGGCTGGTATCCGTAGGCAGTGGAGTTCTTTTGCAGGTCTGGGTTGGGGTGTGTGTTTTCCATGCTGCCCAGGGAAGTGTAGCCCTGATCATAGAGCGAACAATACGGTATCCGTAATTTGATTAGAAACTCCCAGATGACTTTGTAGGGCCAATCGATGATGGGGTGCACACGCATAAACTCGGGCCAGCCCTTGTCAGTCATGTCAAAATGCGATAAATTTTCTAAATAGAGAGAATTAGCCATGACCCACTCACCCACCCACCCTCTCTCTCTCTCTCTCTCTTTCTTTTTCTCTCCCAACCTAGCCCATATTCTCTCTTGTCTCTTACCAGCATAAGGATCCTGTCGACGGATGCCCACGAAAATGGCTTCTTGATTGGTAGACGAAGGTCGCTGATCGAGGAAGGTCTGAAGGGCTTCTTTCATCGGGCCGCCAATCGTAAAGCAGTCAAGCTTGTACCTTGACTCGCACACCTTGACGAAGGCATCGACGTTGGGGAACGGATTGGCGTAGGTAACGTAGACGGTGCGCAGACGCGAGCGGGTGTACCAGTCGGGGTACAGCCGGGTAAGCACGGCCACCACAAGATGGAGAAGCACCGTGCAGTCTTTGCCGCCATTAAACGACAGTGCCAAGGCGTTAAATCTACTCGGCCCCAACAGCAAGCAGTGTCAGCTAGATGCACCGCGAAAGCCTGTGTAGTAATTTACCCAAAACGATGGTATGCTTGCTCAATAACGCCGAGGGCCTCTTTTACGTGAGGGGCCAGCATATCGTCTGAGTCAGCCAAATCGTACACGGTGCGTTCAATGTAGCCAAAGTCATAGGCATCGAGGGTCTCAAACTTTGGATCGACTGGCTTGAGTGTGCAGCCGTGATGGGTGGCAGTCGAATCTCGACCGACCTCCATTCTAATATGTAGTGTATAAAGCGAAGAAAAGGGGTAGTATGTAGTAAAAGTACCAGAACTTTCCTTTTACTACGCCCTTTACGCCAGATGTACAGGTAAGTCCGATAGGTGATAAGAAGGAAAGTGGCAACAAATAAGATTACATTCACAACGGCCAATGCAAATCTGGATCAGCTATAGGAAACATATTACCCGTGTATGCTCATAATACCCCAATAATTGTACCTTATTCATCCTCGTAGCCTAAATACTGTCGTCGATTTCTTCACAAATACATAGATTAGCTTGTTCTATAGATTGACACATCCAATTTCTCACGCCTTGTAATAGAAATCATGTGCAAATAGCCTGTACACACATCGCATCTAAATGCATCCAAGTAGAACAAGCAGATACAAGACAGCATCTATTCTGAGCATGACTTTTTTTTTTTTGAATGTAGGGATTGTACCCATATGCACACAATGGATTCGAAGGTACCTCGGTCGATCCGTAGTACGCTTATATCACTGTCACCTCAAACTCCTTTGATGAAGAAGGCCCATATACCATCCCTAACGAGCGAGTGAAAACCCAATTGAGTGACGTATCACGGCTGATGGTTAGATAGAGTTCCTTGGACGTCCAGCGCAATTGTAGTGGAAAAGACCTTCATTAAAACCGTGTTGCGCTCTTTCACAAAAGCTACCCATGGGAAATCCGGTCAGCTACACAAGAGTAATATAATTTCTAGTAAAAGAAACCTTCAAGTTCAACGTTATTGCTTTTTTGTAGGATGGTAAGAGTGCATAAGGATCGTTCAAATGTATATGCTTTGATAGGACATTATGGCATTACAAAATTTATAAGAACACGCAACTATGAGACAGCCTGATGCATGGCTTGATTTCATGGAGACTATATACAGATTATATGGTACAATAGACGAGAAGAAGAAAGGGCGGGGGTATATGTATCAGCGAGACGTCAATGGCTCGCATCTGCTCAGATGGCCCAGCATCCAGACAACGCCGTGTACTTGGCAGTGCTGAAGGAATTGTATCGCGCGTTGATCAGACGGCTCTTCCAGGCTGGGCACAATCACACGCGTATCGCTTTGCTGCTTGGTCGGACGCCTATTCAGGATGATCCCACCTGCCGCTTGACACAAATGGAGCAATTCCTGTTTCTGGTATTTAGGGCTAAAGTCACCGACAAAGAAGAAGCGCACGCCCTCAAATAACGCGGGATCGCTCTTGGTACGGCGCAAGCGTCCCTTCTTCGGGCCTTCAGTTGGACCCAGGGTCATGTCGCCTTTGGCCTCGTACGGCGCTTCGGGTAGCCATCGATTGGTTTGCAGACTCTTGAGAAGCCCTGAAAAAGTAGAAAGTCATAAGTCTTTGGTATCAACCTTTGCTTTGTGTACTTGCATTGATTATCGACGATCCATTTTCCAGCAACGATGCCGTGCAAGTATTTCCCAGTACGTTTCGCGAGGCCGTTTTCGTTCGTCGTGGTGATCACATGGGTGATGACATCGATATCACGCACTGAATCGTGGAAGTGAATCGTGAGCGAGCTCTCGATGGATGCGGCTTCTGTTTCGTTTCTGAGAGCCTAATGCACGTGTCAGCATGTAGGCCAGTAGACATATTTCTAGCCTTTTTACCTCATCGACGTGGGTGAACAAGACATGAACGGGGTACAGGTCGGAAGTCATGTCCTCCTCCCATTCGGGCGTCGGTGCAGACGCGGGTAGAGAGTGCGTGTCCATGGTGGGAAGCAGTGTCGCCTCCACATGGCGAGGCATGTCTGCTTGCGCTGCATGATCCTCTCTGTTCTTGCGGCACACGGCACACCGCTCGTTGCAAACATCGTTTTTGAACTGACAGAACGGACAGAGCCACGATGCAGAAGGCGGTCGGTTCATTAGGCGGCGTCGTTTCTGAGCGTCTCGTGCGGAAGTGAGATGGCGCTGACTGCTCGCCTTACGAGGTATAACGAAAAAAGGATCCCATATGGGATTATCATCCGTGTTTTCGTCTGGTTCGTTTTCTGTGCCGGCGCTGCTTCCGATTGTATTCGTATTACCCACAGAGTGAAGACTGCCATAAGCATCATTGTATGACTGTGGAGGCTGAGAAGCAGATATAGGATTCTGTATGGAATCGTCTTCGTCTTCGTCTTCGTTTCCGCTCTCGCTCTCACTCTTGCTCTCGTTCACAGCTTCATTTTCATCTTCGTCTTCATCTTCATTTCCAGCGTCAGCAGGCGTTCGGATTGCCGTGTGTATGGCTGCGCTCTCCGTCTGATCATCGGGATCGTCCGGTTTATTCTGCTGAAGCGATGGTATTCCCCTAGACAATGGATTCGTGCCATTGGATAGAGCATGGGTGCTATTTTTTGGAAGTGCCGCGGGAATGGGTTCGTCTCGTATGTTTGTATTGTGAACATCAGTGTCTTCAGGCACGCCTTCCGAGTCCAGCATGGCTAACAGCAGCGCACCGTCGTCGTAAGAGTTTTGAGAGTTTTGAGAGTTTTGAGAGTTTTGTGAACTATGATCCAATGCTTCCCGTGCGGCAGATGCTGACATGTATCTTCTTTCAGGAGGGTCGCTTGGTGCTTGGGCGTTTTGCAACGCTTCTGGGGCGCGTCCAGCCGTTTCGTCTGACGTTTCATCTGCTTCATCTGCTTCGTTTGCTTTGGACCGAGACGCGTCGGTCGCAAGAGAAGCCTGCTGAACGTGGCTCCGGAAAGACGCGGCGTCGGGCAGCTTGAAAGTCTGCGATCCGACGGAGGGCTGCTCAAATGAAAGCGGTGTCAACGGGTCCGTGACGAGTTTGCGCTTGAGTGCCCTGACGCAGGCCACGAGTACGTCGTGTCGAGGATCCCGTCGCACGTTTTTGATAATGGCCGGCAGCTTGCACTTCGGACAGCACCGATCCTCACCCACGCGATCGGTCACGCAGAGCCTGTTTCATTGCATGAGCCGGAACGCGTATGTAAGAAGACGGAACTTACTCGCAGAAGCGATGACCACATTCGGTCAGGACTCGTGTGGATCGCAGAAGCTGGTGACTTTTTTTTTACTGGATTCAGCACAGGTAACGAAAAGAGAAAAAAGACTATAATTACCATAAATCGCATTGAAGCAAAGACTCAATAGTGAGTAGTTTTGCTGCGAAAGACATGAGCCGTTACGTGTCCCTGTCAACAGAGTGGAAAGACCATCGATTTGCGGCTGAGAGGGGTGATTTTTTTGTTGGATATTTTATTGTTATCAACTTTAAGCCTTTTGGTTTACTGCTACGAAAACAATACGACATTCTCGGTGACGAAAAGATGTGCATAACAGGAAGAATGACATCACGTGCCAGTAAAGCGCACAAGCTGGGGATCAAAGCAGGCACGAGATGCGAGCCATGATATACAAGAAGCAAGCGACAGGCGGATAGAATACTAAGTAGTCTGCCAAAGAATGAAAGGATAATTTTCAATGTCCTGAACAGGAATTCTTACAGAAAGCAAGCGCGTCTAGTATTTTCTTTTCTTCTCTTATTTCATACTACGGAGACGCTCTTTTTCGTCTCTCTCTGTTTTAATGAACTCGCCAGAGCTCCAACTCCTGCACGACTTCAACGATGCCGTGCTCGAGGACATTCAGACTGCCCAGGGTTACGCCACTAATCGATTCTTGGATGCCATTGCTGAACTGATCACTCCCAACAACCAAGTCGACACTATCAAAGACGCTCTGCGTGCCTTTGGCCTGGTTGTCCCTCATGTCTTCAAAACAATGTGAGTCAGCTCCATTCAATACAAAGACTGCCATCGTTGGCTGACCCAATCTGGACAGCTGTCAAAATGAGACAGAAACAAAAATGTGGCAGACCACAAAACATATAATCAGCATTGTACGGAAGCAACTCGCGGATCACGACAATTTTGGTGTGCGATTGCACGCCATGCACTGTTTCCTCAACTTGATCCTCCTTTTCACGAAGCCAGAGAATTATCGCCCGGTAAGTGTTCTGAGTCGGTGTCATAGACAACGGATCTTACAAGTGCTTTTATATCTTCTTTGACAGGATGAGCCCACATTAAATATGGTGCGAGCGAACCATCAGCTATTGAATGGAGACGAACTTTTTGAACTGGGAAAAAGCCTATTTCAGAATCTCCTGGGACGGTTGAGGAGCTCAGCTAGGTAAGTGAACGAGCAGCGAAGTAATAGTGGCGAATGACATTTACATTTTATTATGCACATCAGTAATTCTGCCTCCCTGCTGACTGCCATCGTCAACGTCCTGGCCACCCTTGCGCGGAGGCGCGTTGTTCTCCAGAAATACATCCTTAACGCATTCGTAAATGTATCACAAAACCCGCCCTCGGGTTTAGACGCTCAGCAGAAACGCGATGTGGATAAAGCAGTCAAGGTCGCTCTTGTTGCGCTTATAAGGTAAAATCATACACTATTTACTCATGTAGCGTGCTTACACATACCGATATGTATTATTATACTAGATCGGAGACATCAAGGAGTAAGCGAGATGAGATGATACAGGCGTTTCAAGCCGTTGGTGGCAACCCCGCGTCCTTCCAGCGATTATCAAAACAAGGCAAACGACCGCACCCCTCGTCCTCCTCTAGTGACAACGCGGAAAAGCGACACCGACCCGAGTCAGCCACTCCCAAGGCTGAGCCTTCGACGTCCACACCCCCCACCGCGCCTGCTGCAGCCCTCTCAAGCATTGACGTGACCACAATTCCTCACAGCCTCGTTCTAGAAATTGTATTCGGCGTCCTGCAAAATATATCTCTAGACGTCGTCCGGGAGCGTATCGCCTCAGTAAGTCAAAATGATACGACTATTCATGTTTCTCTCGTCTCACCTGATGAATAGCTTCCCGCAAACCTTGGCCAACTGCCTTATATGCGCGGCCCTGTCGATTCACAATTACCGCTGCAGCCGCAGCCCACACAGGCACAACCTCAGCCATCGCTGCCATTGACGCCATCGCATCCCCTGCCTGTGCCTAGCGCCTCGACATCTGCCCCTACGCCCCCTCAGACCGCCCAAACATCTCAGCCTCCCATTAAGCGTGAACCGGCCGCGCGTGAGGAGCCGAGACCCGCCCGCAATCTTACAAGCACCAACCTCCAGCCGGGCATCCCTCTGGCCAGCGTGGAAGAGCGCGCGAGTCAGTCGCTCAAGACGAAGCCATACAAGCTGGTGGCTCTTCCAGAAGACAGCGCGGTGGATAGCTTGAGTATGACCAAGAAAGCAGTGCAGCGCATGTTTGAGGCGGCCTCCGGGGCTCCGAACGCAGGCGAGACTGCGGCGTGGAATTTAACATCGCGGACGGTGTGGCTTTACGTTCTCGGCAAGGTCATCGGACGTGAGACGAAAACGGTGACGGATGCGGATGGCGACACGAGCATGGATGTCAAGCTCGATATTAAAGAGAGCATTACGGATCCGGACATGTTAAAGGAAATGCTGCTGGAATTTTGCGTCGATGATCTCCCAGAAAGGTAAAGAGAAAGAGTGGAGGAAGACAAGTTCCATGACTGACATGATGGGGAATCGGTACACAGATACGATATTGCTGGTCTTTGGCTGACGGGAGAGTACTTGCGCGATCAAAAGCAATCAACGCATGACTTCTCAAAATGGCTGTTGATGACGCTTGAAAAGGGCATACCGACCCTGGCTCCCAAGGACGACAAAACGCTACAGAAGCTGATCCGGGATGTGCCTAGTCTTAATGCAGATGCCATTGAATTACTAAAGAAGAATATGAAGGAAGAATTCAATCGGTTTATTCCCTGCGCCTCCGTCCTATTTGACCAAGTCGACAGCCACACCAAGATGGGGAACGCGTGTTTGGACGTGCTTTTGGAATTCTGCACGGATGCGGACGTGAAGCGACGCTCCCATGCGATCGTGGCCGTCAAAAAATGGGTCCCGAACGACGCCACGATTTCCCCTCTAGTTGAGTCGTATGCGCTGAATGCCCTGCAAAGAGTGAAGGAGTCACCGCCGCCTACCTTGTTAAAGACCGAAGCACCGCCGCCCGAGCAAGACGAAGAAGTCCTGAAGGAAGAAGGAACGCCGACGGGGAATGATGTGGATGACGACATGCAGCAGCAGCGAGACCCAGACGTGTCCGACCGGCCCGACGAAGATTCAGAGGACGCATGGTCGGAGACGGACGTGGTGCGCCATATCGAGCTCTATTTTGCTCTCTGCCATCGCAAGAATGCCTTGCTGGAGAAGTAAGTGGCCCTGAGCATAAAAAAGTAGAGACAAAGTGTACTTACCCGCAGGAAATTTAGGTTGTATGATGTCTACATACATGCGTCGGGCAATGTTAAACGCTATGTCAGAATACACATTTCCAGACTCATTAAAGCCATTGGCATGAAATCAGCTGACCTTCTGGAGATCATACGTCATTTCCCTGCAGGCGGTGAAAGTCTGACCATCCAGATCCTGGAATCGCTGTGTGAAAACGGTACATACACGCTTTGAAAGGAAGAAAACAAAGAAGCCATAGAACACTCATCTCTTCCATCTGCCTTCTTTAGCACAACCCACACCAGAGCTCGTGGCCGTCGTGAAATCCGTCTATGCCGAGAAAGGTGACATCCACTTTTTGATACCCACCATTTCTGGTTTCACCAAGGTAAGGAAAATAAATGATGATTTGCATGTATGCTAAAGGGCATCACATTCTTGTAGAATGATATCCTCCAGAATTTGAGCAGCATCCTCAACTGCCTCAATGAAACCGAGGAACAGCGCAAGGTCGTGACAGATGTGTTCACGCGCATGGTGTCTGGTAGCGCGACTGCGGCAGCTCCCATGACCGCCGCTGAGGTGCTGGAAGGGATCATCAACAGCGATGAAAGTTTGTCGCTGCGCAAATCAATTGAGGGTAAGACAAAGAATGCCAACAGACGTATATACAACGAAGAGCCCCAAACACCACGCATACACACGAAAAGGGAGAGTGAGAGAGACTGATCGATATTTGTTTTCTGTTGCCATGTTCATAGCCATCCAGCTCTGCGTGAGTCTCACTGACCTGTTTACATCCAAAGAGGTTGCGGCGGCACTGACGCAAGTGAGCGAACAACTTGGGAACCCTGTGGAACAAAGCCGACGACCCGTCCTTGTTATGGTTACCGTAAGTTGACGTGAAAGAAAAAAGGACAAAAACAAAAGTGGGATAGAGTTATGCTGATCCTTCATATTCCGATCGACAGATGATTCGATGCGTGCCTGTCCACAAAGACCTCCACCCTTTTATCCTCTCCCTCATGCAAAAGCTGATTTCTAAAAAGATATGGAGGTGGCCCAACCTCTGGAAAGGCTTTCTCCGCTGTATCGAGGTAAACGATTTATATGTTTGTGAAGAAGAGAAGAGAAATAACGCGTTGGGGACACATGATCTATCTTAGGATACACTTCCTGGGTCGGTCAAGGCGATCGTCGGACTGCCTGACACGCAGCTGGAGGACGTGTTGCGCAGGATACCGAATAGCCGTTCCCCGCTGCGGGAGTACGCTGAACAGAACCAGTTGGTGCGCGTGCTCGTGATGATGAAGAAGCTCAATATGATTGAAGAGTGATAGAACGAGAGACAATAAAATGGGATGAACAATGTACAGACATAATAGAAGCAC
Source organism: Syncephalastrum monosporum B8922 (assembly GCA_000697355.1). Classification (NCBI taxonomy): domain Eukaryota; kingdom Fungi; phylum Mucoromycota; class Mucoromycetes; order Mucorales; family Syncephalastraceae; genus Syncephalastrum; species Syncephalastrum monosporum. The sequence continues at coordinate 379,831 of JNEN01001256.1, forward strand.
AAAGGAAACGAATATGCAAATTGGGGAGGGTTGCGTACATGTAACCGAAAAAGAAAACCGCGTGGTGTGTAAGGTGACACACGCTCTATAGAGTTGCCCGCGCAACACTACAAGCATATAAATATATATATACAGATACACAGTACACAACACAGTACACAGTACACAGTACACGCACAGCTTGGAGAGAAAAGAGCCTGACCGCCTGTACACACTCCACGCTCACACACAGACTCTCGCTTACTTGCAACCGAACAGCGCACAGCCATTTTTGTTTCCCCTTTTTCTTCTTTCCTTTCTCACTCTTTTTTTTTTTTTTTTTCCTTTTTCCTCTTCTTCTTCCTCCTACTGCTGCTACTCATCTCTTCACTTGCTTTCGCAATCGGCCATGACTCGGGTAATGACCCTTGGGAGTAGAGAAAGGGATAGGAAGCTCACCTCTCTCCGCCTTAGGTATCTCGGAAAAAGCTTGTTGTGGTGGGCGACGGTGGTTGCGGCAAGACCAGTTTACTGGTGGTGTATCAACGTGGCGCTTTTCCCGAGGTACGAACTTGAAACCGAAAAGCCATGTCTACGTATGGCTGAGCCTTCTTTCGCTTTGTAGCGCTATGTTCCGACCGTGTTTGAAAATTACATTGCCAACGTAGAGCTCGATAACGGACGAGTGGTGGAGCTGGCCTTGTGGGACACAGCCGGTCAAGAGGATTACGACCGACTACGGCCACTCAGCTATCCCGAGACAGACGTGATACTGATCTGCTTCGCCATCGACCAGCCCACCTCGTTCGCCAATGTTCAGGACAGAGTAAGTAGACTTAGAATCATTGGGATGGGACAAAAAAGATGAAGGAAAACCAAGAGGTCTTATACAGAAATGCGCGATTTTCTCTTGTCTAGTGGCTGCCGGAGGTGACACACTTCTGTGAAAACGTACCAAAGCTGTTGGTGGGCAACAAGATCGACTTGAGAGACAACCAGACTCGTATCGCTCAGCTGAACGCACTCGGCCATAATCTCACCACCTACGAAGAGGTAATGAAAAACAAACACAAAGAAATGCAAAGCATTCTTTCCCTATCCATGTATATATGCATATACATATATGAAATCGCTCACTCACTATCTGTCTCTCCCTTTCGTCTCATTCATTCATTCATCCATTCATGCATACATGCACTCTTTTTTCTCGCTTGCTTTCATTCGGGATATGTGCAACAACAGGGTGAGCGACTGGCCAAGGAGATCGGTGCAAAGTATTACGAGTGCAGTGCCAAGAACAACCAGAACGTACACGAGGTGATTTCAGCTGCGACCAAGATTGCAATGACGGGCGGCATTATGCGATTGCAAAAACGACTCTGCACTTTGCTCTAGCACGGGAAGGCGAACAAAAGAAGTAGGAAAGAGCAGTGGTGGTAAAAAAAATGAGAGAGAAATGGATTGGCGCGATTCTGTGTGCATATGTGTATCTGGGAGCGTAAACTCAATCCCTCATATTACATATCATTTGTACATGCTTTACCACAACAGCTCAGACACAAAATGAGTTGTAACTTATACACGCATGACACACATACACACAATATCATCTCTCTCTCTCTCTCGTTCCTCCCTCTTATCCTTTACTACTACCACTTTCAGGCACCCTTCTCCATGTTGGATCGACTCTAACCTATACTCATATTCTTTCCTTTCCTTTCCTCTATCTTTTCTTTTCTTCTCTTCTTCTTCTGATATACATATCCTGACACCATTATACACAATGCAAACATACCACTTATAGCCTTTTCCGTTTCCTTTTCCTTTTTCTCTTTTCTTTCTTTCTGTTTTGGGTACATTTGTTGTATACCCGCCTTTATTTAAGATCATCCCTCTTCCTTTGCTATCTACACGACGAATGTACAAATAACAGAAAGATTCCACAAATTTGACTTTTTCTCTTTTCTTACGGACCCTTACACAAACACCTGTCCTAAATCCTAAAATCCTAACTTTTGTGGGCGCACGGCCACTTTTGGGCTTGGACCAAAACATTAGAGTAGCCTCTTCCATATATATTATTTAAGAACGGATATACACATTACAGGCTTACAATACTTGTAGAATTCTCTATGAACCTTTTACATTTCCGCCTCTCCCCGAGCGAAAGGTTTCTATCCTTTCCTGAACGTCTGCATGGAAAGGAAATCATTATATCTCAAAGATGCTACTGTTTGGATACCTGATGTGTGCATATTACAGTGGGTCTGTAGCAGGAGCCGACAAACATAATCTTTGCTGGTATCACCAGACGAAGTTAGCTCTGAACAGTGAATAAAACGACAGTCATCGATCAACCACCGATCACCTGGAAACGGAAATAAGGAGGCCATTAGAATATCATAACCGAACCATGAATTAAGCGAGCACGTATAGACCTACGCAACAGGTGATCGGCGGTTCATATATAGGCTTACATACATACGTACATACATGATATTATAACACACATTTCGCTTCAAATGGGCCTGGCCTAAACGAATGGCAACACCAGGATTTAGCTTTGCTGCTACTTAGAGTCGTCGCGACTTTAGATTTGAGTCACTCATACTAAATCGCGCAACATATGGAAAACAATTATCAGCTCGATTCTCACTCGGAGAAATTGCGCTTTTGCATAAATCCATCCCGGAACAGCCTTCCTTCTCATACACGAAACTATTCCCCTGCATGATTCGTGCAATGGCTCGTTATACGTGTCTTCTCTTGTTGCTAGTATGGGTAATGGCAACCAACACTTTTGAGTCGTTACGATATACACTGCTGATGATGTATAACAATGGAATAAGCGATTTAAAATCATGCGGCACAAAGGGAAATAAACAATGTACGTCTCAGCATGCTCCCGAGAAGTATTCGGGTAAAGCTCAAAGCATTATAACGTTTCTGTGCAACCGTTCCCAGGGTCCATGTCTCCTATAAAAGCGCCTGGTTTGGTCATGACTCGGTGAGCATATACTCATCCCTTTGTTTCGTCTTTTTGTTCTCCTCATTCTGATATAATGACACAAACTCACACCCTTTCTGGAAAGATTGCTGTTATCACGGGCGGCGCGCGTGGTATTGGAAAGATTGTAGCGGCCGCGTTGGTTGCAAATGGAGCCCGGGTCGTCATCGGTGACCTTCTTGTACAAGAGGGTGAGGGTACCACACGTGAGCTCAACGAAAGGTAAGGCAGCGCACGAAGAAAAAAAATTGCTTGCCAATGCGAAAGCACGCACAGCGCTGGCTCCAAGGTGGCTGCTTTCTTGCGGACGGATGTCACAAAGTACAGTGACAACATATCACTGTTCAAGTTGGCCGAGCAAGAATTTGGCGGTGTCGACGTAAGTCATCCACTGTTTCCAGTGGACTATCACGTTTATATTGACTGTATTATCTAGATCGCCTTCTTGAATGCCGGCGTTGCTAGTCATGCCAACACAATCTTTGAACCGATGGATGGTAAGGAGATGGACAATAACGTAGGCAGCATGGTGGAAACTGATACACTCGTTTTTTATTCATTTTTGGATAAAGATGACATAGAGGGGCGTATCATGGACATCAACACAACAGCTGTCATCAAGGGCACCAAGGTGGCAACGCTGCATATGGCAAAGCGCGGTGGAGGTGTCATTATTAGCACAGCTTCCGTCTCGAGTTTTGCTGTTGTACCGTAAGTGTAATTGGTGCGGGGGGGGGGGTTCATTTTCCACTGGCGCGCTGATATGACCCTTCCGAAGTCCCCTTTCAGCGTATAACGCCAGCAAGTTTGGTGTTATGGGCTGGACCCGTAGCTTTGAAATGCTACCCGAAGTATGCAATGTCCGGGTCAATTCAAGCAAGTGATGAATATCGTAATTTTTCGTTTTGTCTTCAACTGGACTAACATTCACCTATCTAGTTTGTCCATTCTGGGTGGGTAAGTTCATAGCTGATATGCACGGGGCTATCTGGATAGTTGGACTTATATATTGCGAGCAGAAACGGACATCGTAAACGTTATAGCCAATCGCGAGCGCGCCGACCCTTACGAGAAAGTGATTCACGCCGCCCCTCGCGTGCAGTCCCAGACTATCGTGGACGCTGTCATGACGTTGATCACTGAGGAGCATCGTAACTGTAAGTAATGGAAACGAATGGATTTCGAAGTTACGGATGATATTTACTGTTATGTCTGTAGGTGAAGCCATGCTTTGCCTGCCTAACGGTGTCTACCGTCTCCAGGAAAAGGTTCCTGACTTTCGTAAGCCAACCATGCAATACAGATGTTTTGTAAGCTCAAATGCATCCATGGTTAGCTGAACTATCCACCGAGAAATATGACGCCGCGTATACAAAATACGCAGAAGAGGAAGGAATCCAATTTTACAAGGAGCAACTTGAGCAAGCCATGAAACGATACGGGTTCTAACAAATAGAGACCCGCGTCGCGTTCGAAAGTTGTGCAACCACCTAGAGCAGTGTCTAGCACACAACACTGACTTGAAACGTTTGATGCAATGTCGACTTTAGCATTTTAAAATCTTATGCAAACACATGTGCCGACAGACTATCACAGTGCATATGTCTCAATGATTGTATTTACAGTTGTTATAATCGCATAGTGAGTATCAATATATCATGTTCTTTGCAATTCTTTAGCCTGCTGATTCATATTCCAGATAATGTCGGTATCTTACTAAAAAGATACAAATCAACGTATTGACGAGAGAAAATACATGGTTTGATCTGTTCAACAGCAAGCTCAGTAATAGAATTCGCTGTAGCCGTATACAGATGATTGATCGGCGCTTCAGGTATACAGTTAAGCCTGTCCACAGCGTCTCTTAGCTTCAAGAGGATTTTTCGCGTGTTGTAAATCTTGACAAGGTACAGCATAGCTTTCATCTTTCTTTTTGCAAGGCTGTGCTAATAGAAAATCATGCCTTCGACCCTCAGATATTATAACTCAAGACACCGTACCAGTTGCTGGGCGCGTACGAATTCTGTTATGATTTGCCCCTGCCGGACGCATTAATATGAAAACATCCGAAAGGCAGCACGTTAACACCTGCAAGTAATATCGCTGAAGACGAACGGGACGGTAGCGTGTGTAATTGATAGGTCCAAACGAGAATCTGGGATTCTGCGTTTAGTTTGAAGCAACACGAATTAGACGGGCCTTGCTAATGAATGGATGAACAGATCTATGGTGAAATGGTTGCAAGACAGCGCAAAGCGCCTGTGATCGGGCGGCTTTTTCCATAATGGCAAGTGGCTGGCCATATCGTAGAGCATTTCGTAGGGTTTGAGAGTCAAGTCAACGAAAAGAAGAGCAAAGAAGGCAACAGAATATAAGACACACCAGGAACGCGTCAAATGGCTGAGGCTGGTCCTGAAATGTGGTGATTCTGTGACTGCTTTTGCGTTCCATATACACTTTTTTTGACCCAAATCGACTTGTCAATTTCTGTGTCTTCCCTTCTCACTGACGTTCGAAGTGAGTAGCTCATCTTTCCTTTTCACTGTGCGGATTGTGCTAATGCTGCTATTATTCGCTTCAAAGGAATGCCTCCTAAGAAAGCTGTTAAGGAAGAAAAGCTTCTGTTGGGCCGTCCCTCCAACAATCTGAAGATTGGTGTTGTTGGTCTTCCCAACGTTGGCAAGTCCACTTTCTTCAACGCCTTGACCAACGCCTCCGCTGCTGCTGAGAACTATCCTTTCTGTACCATTGGTAAGAATATATGATTTATGCATACGTTATGGTCAGAGAGACTTATTTTCGACTTGGTTGTCTTGTTTGCATATAAATGATAGACCCGGAGGAGTCCCGTGTGGCCGTCCCCGATCCCCGGTTTGACTGGCTGTGCGAGCACTACAAGCCTGCCAAGGAGATCCCTGCTTTCTTGACTGTCATTGATATCGCCGGTCTCGTCAAGGGTGCTGCGGGCGGTGCTGGTCTCGGTAACGCTTTCTTGTCCCACATCAAGGCCGTCGATGCCATCTACCACGTCGTTCGTGCCTTCGATGACCCCGACGTCACTCACGTCGAGGGTGACCTTGACCCCCTTCGCGATGTCGAGATCATCCACGAAGAGCTCCGCCTCAAGGACGAGGAGTTCTTGCACAAGCAATGGACCGAGATGGGTGCTGCTGTCAAGCGTCTCGGCCACGGTGGTAACGCTACCGACAAGGCCAAGAAGGAGGAGTTCGCTGTCCTCGACAAGGTCTACAACCACGTCAAGGACGGTAAAGAGGTCCGTCACGGTGTCTGGTCCAACAAGGAAATCGAGGTCATCAACGGCTTCCACCTCATCACCGCCAAGCCCGTCATCTACCTTGCCAACGTCAGCGAGAAGGACTTTATCCGCAAGAAGAACAAGTGGCTGCCCAAGATCAAGGCCTGGATCGATGAGCACTCGCCTGGTGATCTCATGATCCCCTACTCCGGTGCGCTTGAGTACCGCATCTCGCTCATGGAGACCAAGGAGGAGAAGGAAGCCGAGTGGAAGAACCTCGGTGTCAACTCCATGATGCCCAAGATCATTGTTGCCGGTTACAGCGCACTGCAGCTCATCTACTACTTCACGGGTGGTCCCGATGAGGTCCGTGCCTGGACCGTGCGTCGTCTCACCAAAGCCCCCCAGGCTGCTGGTGTCATTCACACTGATTTCGAGCGTGGTTTCATCATGGCCGAAGTTATGAAGTATGAAGATCTCAAGGAGTTTGGTTCCGAAGCCCAGGTCAAGGCCAATGGCAAGTACATGCAGAAGGGCAAGGACTACCAGGTTGAAGATGGTGATATCATCTACTTCAAGTTCAACGTCACTGCCTCCGGCAAGAAGAAATAGACGCGCCACATCCCCATTGTTTATAAATCCCTTTTTACCTCCTTTTTCTTCGTCCTACTTTTTCTTTTTCTTGCACAGCCCTTTTTCTTCATGTATCGCGTTGGTGATTTCGTTTCCATGAATAAACTTAGAGGAACCTCGCAGGAAGCGGTTTCGGCAAAAGAGAATTAAGAAAAATGCATTATATTTTATATATCGTATTTACAAAAACCATGTACAAGTGCTAAACAATGATATAAAGAGCCTTAATTCATATCTTCGACCATATCATCTTCATCCATAGGCTCTTCAACTTCATAGTCGCTCTGACTTTCGTGGTTGCGATCAATGTGCAGCGTGTCGCGAACGACATTAACCTGGGCATCTTCACCGTTGCGGATACCGCCATCAATGATAAGTCGTGCCAGTGGGTTCAGGAGTTTCTGCTGGATGACACGGTTCAAGGGCCGAGCACCAAAGACCGGTTCGTAGCCATGTACACCCAACCATTCCTTAGCAGCAGGCGAGACAACGAGCTTGATCTTGCGATCATCGAGACGCTGCTGGACTTCTTTGAGGCGCACATCGACGATATCCGTGATGTTATGCTGGGACAGGCGGTTAAAGATGACAATCTCGTCGATACGGTTGGTGAATTCAGGGCTGAAGTGCTGACGGACGATCTGCATGATCTGTTCTTTGAGCACCACGTTCTCTTCCATCTGCTTGGCATTGGCGCCTTGCTCGGCCAACAGGTGGGCGCCCAGATTAGATGTCATGACAATGATGGTGTTGCGGAAATCAATCTTGCGACCCTTGCTGTCGTGGATAAAGCCTTCGTCAAGCACCTGCAGGAGCACGTTGGCCACATCCTTGTGCGCCTTTTCCAACTCGTCGAGCAGTACCACCGAGTAGGGCTTGCGCCGCACCGACTCGAACAAGCCGCCCTCCTCGTGGCCGACATAGCCAGGTGGCGCGCCAATCAGCTTGGCAACGCTGTGTTGCTCCATCAACTCGCTCATGTCGATACGGATCAGCGCACGCTCGTCGTTGAACAGGAATTCGGCGAGGGTCTTGCACAACAGAGTCTTACCGACACCGGTAGGGCCGAGGAACAGGAAACTAGCCAAGGGCTTGTGGGGATCTTGCAGTCCGGCCTTCGACAGACGAATGGCATCCGAGACAGCCTTAATGGCAGGGTCCTGGCCGACGACCTTTTGATGCAACTCGGATTCCATGTGGAGCAGCTTCTCGCGCTCGCTCTTGGCCAGGTTCTGCACAGGGATGCCCGTCCACCGCGATACGACTTCCATGATCTGCTCGGGGCGGACGAGCTCGCTGAGGGTGGTTGCTGTCTCGGGTTGGGCTGCCATCTCGGCTAACTTTTGGTTCTTCTCTTCCATGAGGACTGCAATACGTTGCTCGACATCCGGGATGGCATAGTATTCAATATCGGCCGCGGTGTCCAGATCGTAGCGGTTGCGCGCCTCGAGTGCCTTGCGTCGCAGCTCGTCGAGCTTTTGTTTGCACTCGCGGATCTCATCAAGGCGGCCTTTATCCATTTCGTACTTGAGCTTGAGAGGCTTGAGCTGCTCCTGCACCTGAGCCATTTCCTCGCGCACGCGCGCCAGACGCTCCTGCGACTCCTTGTTGTTCTTTTCCTTGCTGAGCGCCATGGCTTCGATTTCGAGCTGAAAGTGACGGCGCTCGAGCACATCAATCTCCTCGGGTTTGGAATCCAGCTGCACACGTGTGTTGGCTGCAGCTTCGTCAATCAGATCGATGGCTTTGTCGGGTAAGAAACGGGTCGTAATGTAGCGGTCAGACAGCTGAGCGGCAGAGACAAGGGCAGAGTCGGTGATCTTGACGCCGTGGTAGTTTTCGTAGCGCTCTTTAAGACCGCGCAGGATAGAGATCGTCGCGGCTACGGTAGGCTCACCCACGTCGACTTTTTGGAAACGGCGCTCAAAGGCTGGATCTTTTTCAATTTCGCGGTACTCTGTAATCGTCGTCGCGCCAATACAGCGGAGCTCGCCACGAGCCAACATGGGTTTAAGCAGATTCGCCGCGTCCATGGAACCTTCACCCTTGCCGGCACCAAGTACAGTGTGGATCTCGTCGATAAACAGGATGATCCCGTCGTTCGATTCCTTGACTTCCTTGAGCACTGCCTTGAGACGCTCTTCAAATTCACCGCGGTATTTGGCACCCGCGATCAGAGCGCCCATATCGAGCGAGAAAAGCTTGCACTGCAGAGTTTGCGGTACGTCACGCTCCACGATACGTCTTGCCAGACCTTCCACAATGGCGGTTTTGCCCACGCCAGGCTCGCCAATGAGGACAGGGTTGTTCTTTGTGCGACGTGCAAGCACGCGGATGACACGGCGTATCTCGTCGTCGCGTCCGATGACAGGGTCGAGTTTGCCAGACTGAGCCATCTGCGTCAAATCGATGGCGTATTTGCTCAGCGCCTCGTATACTTCTTCGGCATTCTTGCTGTCTACGCGCCGGTTGCCGCGCACTTGTTGTACTGCCGATTCGAGTGACTTTTTGGTGATGCCGGCGTCCTTCATAGGCTGGAACGTTTTGGTTTCGTCGGCGAGAGCAAGGATAAGATGATCCACTGAAATGAACGAGTCCTTTTGGTTCCTAAGATGAAAATAAGTATCTCTGTCTTGTGTATCCTCATTCCGTATATACTTACTTCATATGACTTTGAGCGGCTCGCAAAAGCTTGCTCATATCTGGTCCAACGGACACCTCGGCTGGTGGTGGATCTTGGGTGGGAAGACTGACCATCATCTTTTTGTAGCCGCGCTCGACTGTCGAGGGCTCTGCGCCGGCTTTTTCGACAATTGACTTGAAGAGTGACTGGCCGTCAGTTTCGTCAAACAACGCGCACGCGACATGGGCCGGCATTAGCTGAATATGGCCGAACTCGCGTGCAAGACTTTGTGCGATGCCGAGTGTCTTTTCGACTTTTTCCGTAAATTCCATTCCTGCCATGATGTGTTGTAGTGTATGCGAAAAGAGTGATGGAAAAGTTGGATATGGGGAAAGTGAAAAAGCAATGACGCATATTTATATCATTCGAAAAACCCACGCGCATGCAGAAAAAAATCACGGTACTCTCTCGGCCAACCAGGAACGCGCCCGCACAGACCGGCACGGACTGGGACGGACTGGCACTGGCTCGAATTCGCTGGAAAATTGTATGACGTCATAATTGAACAGAGGAGGCCTCTGCTCCATGCTGCAGACACATACAATAGACTACCTAATTTCAACGCGGTAGTGCTCCAAGTGTCCTGTGACAGAGATATAGCATGCGTTCGTCAAAAAGCAGTATGACAAGCTGGAGGATGTGTGTAAAAACAATGAAGTGAGATAGACTCGTTAAAGCTGACTAGTAATCCTCTTTGTTACTACTGCAATGACACACCACCTCAGCCCAGTATCCCCTACGGCTGATGGGCTTGTGTACCTCAATGTAGTCTGTTTACTCACTATGGAGTATTAAGAGATGCTCGAAACAGCTACGGCATCGTTTGTGTGTCTGCTATCATAACCCGTCGCCCATAGATAGATATAACATATATTTATCAAGGATGCATATGTCATGGTTGAGTTCATTTCCGATCAGCTTGCTTAAATGGTATCCTTGTTCCTTACTGTAAGTGACAATATCATCATATAACCTCACATTCTATGATCATCAGCAACGTGGGCGGCGTGTATGAGCGGCGCGTAAGACATCCAGAAAAATATATGTATAGTCACGTCAACAGCAGTATTCAAGAGGAAGGATTACCAGATTATTGATGCATTAATGCGTCCCCTATCTGAATACAATATTTACATGAAATCGAGCCTAAAAATTTAATGAGGGTCGTTCACTACAAATTGCTGTATACAGCAGCAAGGCTACACAACTTGTAATTTTGCAATTATTTTGGGCATGTCAATATTTATGCTCATCATGCAACAGTATCTTTGAAACGAAGCAAAACGAAGTGCAACCCATGAAGTGAAGCGAAATGTGACGCGTGCCAAATGTTTCGACTTTCCTTAGAGAACATTTGCAGACCCGACTCCATCGTTGAGCCGCGGATATAACGCATTTCCTACCTATAGGGATTAGATACGCCAAGACTTCCACAATCAATACAGATATCCAATGGATAAAAAAAAACCAAAACAAAAAGTGCTCAATATCCTTCTGAACCGACTCCCTCATTTGGCCAATCGCCCTCCGTTGTGCTTTTAAATTCCATGTACCATGCTCTGTAATTATCGCTGTAAACCATCTGAGGCAAATTAAATAAATAAGTATTTAGACATTACCATCTAGTATTATTTCAGTAGTATGCTGCAGAGAATTATCTCATATTATCTTATCGTACATAGCAGAACCATCTCGTCCATTGACCGGGGAGTCAGAGTAATAATACAAAGAGGGGTGTCGAATGATCTTAATGTCGGGAGTTCAATTGGAAGATCCAGGCCAAAATGAGCCACAAGCTCCGCATAGCTGTCTGACGCCAAGCGTTGGACTGTGAAACAATCACTTTCTTTTTTCGGTGTCGATCCTCCTCATCGTTTTCGCTAGCTTTTCTTCCCTGGTCTCTTCCACTTTTTCTCTCAGACTCATAGCCCATCCAACGATGCTCTCCAAAGCCAACGGTGGCATACGGACACGGGTTGTCATCCTGTTTCTTGTCGCCTACACCGTGCTGCTGTATATAGTCTTCACATCCATGTCCAAAACATCCGTAGGCATAGTCGTACAAGACAGATACAATAATCCGTCACCGCCCGTTGCCGAAGACGCTTCTCAGAAACAACAGCCAGAAATTGCCCCACAGGCCCAGGTCGAACAAGAAGAGGCAAATGTCAACGATAACCAGAACAACGAGAGCTCAGAACGGGACCGCTGTGATACGACCTCGGTGTCTCGCAACGTCGACCCCAACCATACGCAGGCACACTTGAGCTGGTGGCAAAACCTTGACTCAGCGACGATCGACATGTATCGCCGTGCGTGGCAGTCCTTCCTCGCGAACGACAAGACCAAGATGGTGGGAAAAGGTCGCGGCATTGTTTTTGTTGCCGGTAACCGAGATACGTTCGCTCGTGCACTGACCAGCATCAAGCTGTTGCGGCAGTACGGCTGCGCTCTTCCTGTTGAAATATGGCATCTGCCCGACGAACAACCTGATGAAGAACAGGCACGCGAGCTGCAAGACGTGGGCGCGGTCGCACGCGATCTCGCCGAGCAGTCGCTTCCCCGTCGCATCGATCACCGCCGAGACGCCGACAAGCAGTTCCAAATCAAGGCTGCATCCATAATCAACTCGGATTTCGAAGAGGTACTCTACCTTGACTCGGACAATGCGCCTTCGCGCGACCCCACCTTCCTCTTCGACTCGCCCAACTACAAAAGGACGGGCGCCCTCTTTTGGCCAGACTTTTGGAAAACCCATGCGGAGAACAAGATTTTCGATGTCTTGAATGTGCCTTGCCGTGACGAATGGGAACAGGAGGTATGCGCTGCTATCATGTGTGCGTGTATATATTTAGACTAACATGCCCCTCTCCCTCTCTTTCTTTGTCGTTTTCTTTTTCTCTGCACAAATTGATAGTCGGGCCAGATCGTGGTCGATAAGGCCCGTGCATGGAAGCCACTGCAGCTTGCCTATTTTATGCAGGAGCATAATGACATTTACTTCCAGTTCCTGAATGGCGACAAGGACACGTTCAAATTTGCGTGGAAGGTATGTGTTTCGTAGTGACGCCATTCTACATTCTATTCACCGTTAGTGTCATATTTCTTTTTCATCTTCAGGCGCTGGGCGTTCCGTACCACATGACCGAAACCTTTTTAGGCATGGGAGGAAGTATCGTGGCTGGGAGATTCTGCGGCCATACCATGCTACAATATGCAGACGACGATAATGACGAAAATGCGCCGCCCCTATTTGTCCATGCGAACCTGATGAAGATCACGGATAAAAATCATTTTATGGAGCAAGCCGAGGATGGCCAGACCGTCGAGCGGCCCTGGCATGAAATTAAACGCTACCGCCCGAGTCGCAATGCTGTCTGGCTTCAACCCCAGTTTTACATTGCCCCTGGCGGCCGCGCATGCATGGATTTCCTCAGCAACGAGGGTGAACCCGAATCGGTGGTCGAGAACTTCGACGATAAATTACAAGCATACCAGTCTCTGTATTTTCAGGAAGGAGGCATCGGCGGCGAAACACGCTATTAAAGACCATGACACTGGTCGACTACGCATCATTCATTCATTCTATTTGTATTTTTATTTGTTTTGTATAAACGTACCCTTTTTCTACTATGATACCGGGAAAATTCGCACACAAGCCTGCTTTTACTTCCTACTTGGCCCTGACAAATATCAAACATGGCCTTATCATAACAAACTGCCAGTTGAAGTCGCAACGAGCACGTTGCATTACTGCAGTCTGTTGAGTTTAGTCGAATTAAACTGTGTGAATGCACATAAGATGTTCTATCAGCATATCTATTTGTATATATATGTACTCACTACTATGTACGATCGACATGACAATGTCGCGACCCAGTGAATTCTGTAAACTCTATTCTGTACTCAATAGTGACACAAGAAGCACTTTGTTTTCACCATAGAGTTCAACCCTGGTAACTATGCATGCGCGTCTTTCAACGCGAATGTCTGATTATTATTTGTTAAATCTGACGTTTCATGACCTGCACAATCTCGTTCTTCCATCGCTTGACTCCTTTTTCATGTTATTTCCGAAGGCAGCGTTATATTTCTCGTTGGAGAGTCCAGCTCTATGAGCTTGAGCTTCAGGAGTCATTCCATGCATTATTGCTCTACGATGGGCTCCTTCGTTTGCCGACGACGGGCGCTGTTAGCCAAAGCGAAGCATGGTTGTTCACTTGCAGATATTGCAGCTGGGGACAGCCAACTCTATCTGTCTACCTTACCGTGGCCAGACGCTTCCATGGCCAAGGTCATGACAGCTTCCACGATAGTCTGAGCTTTGTGACGCAACTTGAATCACTTCGTCCTAGGGCTCGCGCTGCAGTCTGGGCCGGCTACATTATGTAGAAACTAGTAAACAGACATGATAGGATACAGTAATCCTAAATTGCGTTGACGTGAACGTTGCAATATAACTTGAGTACCTTTCAAGTCCACAAGTCCAGCCTATGATGCCAAACTTGCTGGCACTATATGTGAAGAGGCCAGAGAAGTATGTCGGCATGCAAATGAGAGGCGCCTAGTTTATTCAGACTTACGGATTAGGGGCGAAGGCTGAGATGGAAGTTATTTTAATTATGACACCGTAGCCACGTTTCGCTACATACAGCGTGGCTGTTTTCGTGACGATAGCTGCCGTAATATTATCCATTGTCCCATTCATTGTCCAATTTCTTATATGCGTTGGCTTGAAAATGATATTCGCATGCGTAACAATGCTAGCATTAAGGAAGCCAGCCTGAAACAGCATTACAGGTTTGGTATACACAGAGTGATAGACCGCATTAAGGCATTAAAGATTGCATTGGCATCCCGAACATCTTCCTCAACTAGTCGAGCACAGCACAATTGTTCCTGTTACTTTGTGACATCTGTCGACCAGCGTTATATGGCGACGCTTATTTGAAACTGGTTGACAGACATCCCTTTTCCCGTCGGGTATTGTTCTACTTTTGTAAGCCTCAGACGGTATCCTCGCCCTCTTCCACGAGCAGCCCAACGATGGGGCCTGTATCTCAATCATAATTAACAGCAGATGTAATAATATTGCCAGAATCACGGACACCGCCGATGATGACAAGGACATCGTAAGAGAGGCTATGTCATAAAATGGGGAACGGTAAAGACAAGGTAGGAGGAAAGGAGAGCTACATAATATACGTTTAAGCATATACGATATAATGAAAATATCCTTTGATCTACACACGGACCGCTTTTACTACGAATATTGGTACGCGGTTCCTTTCTTCTATTCTTTTTTATTCATTCGGTATGCTTTCCGTTTGCTTCCACCAATGCTCATACAAATATATGAGTAGACGCGGTCAGGGGATCTCCGCACAGCTTTGTCATGGTGGTACACAAAAGGTGCTTTGAGTAAGCTTTCACCAGTGATGTGTAGGTATGTAATGGAGAAGTTTCGCACACTACAAAGAGTGTCCTCTCCCGACTAACGTTCTACGAGTAATAATTATAATAACAGTAAGTCCCTAATTCTTTAGGGAAGAACAGGTAGGTTGCTGCACCCAATACTGTGATAGTCTTTCTACGATGTTATTTAGCGAAACAGAAAATATATGTCTTTGGATATCTTTGCGCGAAGGCCCCGGACCCGCCCGAAGGTAGATACGTGTAAGACTACAGCTGGGCACATTTTAGTACAATTCTCTACATATTTCTGTTTACGTATCAAAAAACGTATGTGTGGCAAAAAGGATAAGAATACGATTCATTGGTCATCTACTGACAAAGGTAAGGGAAACAAGGCTGGGTGGCAGGTGCTGCCGAGTGCGAAAGTCCGCTACTCAGAAACGCGCAAAATGAAAAAAAAAATTGTGCGCGTCGCGTCGCGTCCCTCACTTCGATATTACTGCAGCACGCCGTTTATACAGCAGCAACATTGTGCTATGGTTGGCATGAAAAGAGAATTCCACTTCCTTGAGGAAGATGAGGATGAGGATATGCTCATTCAAATGTCTCTGGAACAAGAGACAGACCCTATACCCACCATTGAAGATTACGAAATGGACTACCAGCCTGAACCCGCTGAACCAGGTACACCATGGCCCTTACCACTTGCTCCTCTTCTAATATTAGCCGCAGAGTCCTCCGAGTCACCCCTCAACGAAACTACCGACAATAAGATGCGCTACGAAATAGACGGCGACGAGGAGTTCATGTCAACAGACGACGCCGATTCCAGGCGCGGCAACAAGGAGAATGTCATTGACAAGGCATCACACGATTCAATCCTTTTCTATACCGACAGTTTGAGCGAGTCTCCATTCGATAGTGCATTAAAAGCCAACCTGCGTCAGTCCGGCAAGTCTCACCCCTTTGAGAGTGCGCCGGTCAAGAAAACCTATGATCGCCCACCCAGCACGGGCAGCTACGTTACCGCGACCTGCCCTGCCACAGGAAAAACCCTCTACTTCCCTCGGATACACAAGGCAAAGACAAAGGAACCCCTCACCGAAAAGATCAAGTCCATCAGCCACCAGACTGACTTGCTCGGCATGCCTCTGTGGAAGATCCGCGAGAACGCGAACCGCAGGGCAGAGCTGAACCAAATGCAACGGGCCAGGTAAACTTCCCTAAACTTTCTCCCTACCAGCAAAGATGGGTCTGAACATGTACATGTCTAAACATGGCGTTCCAGGGAGGATGAGCAGCGCGCGAAGCAGAAAAGCAAAAAGAGCAAGAAGCGTGTGCAACGTGAGGACAGCGTGCTCTGGGTCGAAAAGTACCGTCCCCGTTCTTTTATGGATCTGCTTGGCGATCAGGTAAATTATTGCACAGGTGTTCCGTGATGCACTGGCTGAGATCCATTCCATCTAGCGTGTCAACCGCGAAGTGTTAAAGTGGGTCAAGACCTGGGATTACTGTGTCTTTGGCAAAAAGCCAGCGTCCACGACTGAGCGTAATAAGGAAATCAAGAACTACGATATCGTCTACAACGAGAGCGACGAACAGAAGGGAGGATACCGATACAAAGAAACAACGTCCTTCTACTCAGGACAGGTGAACAAAAGAAGCAAGGCAAGCAATGATTAGAAATGTACTCATAAACATATAGTTCAAGGATCGATTGATGCGACCAGATAAGAAGGTTCATACAAAACCCACAACTCAACCTCTTCTTACTAACAAGTTCCCTAGATTTTGCTTCTCTCTGGCCCTCCTGGTTTTGGAAAAACAACGCTGGCCCATATTGTCGCAAAGCACGCAGAGTACAACGTTATTGAGATCAATGCTAGGTAAGTAATCTAGTATGCTTTTTGAACGCTTTACCTGACCGATTCGTCTTACCACAGTGACGATCGTACGGGCGATGTGGTGAAAAACAAAATCAAATCGTCCTTGGAAATGCAGGCCATTATCCGTGAAGGTGTAGCCGATGAAAATGGTGACCGTACGATGAGCATGAAGCAGAAACCCAACTTGCTTGTCATTGACGAAATCGATGGTGCCAGCAATACCGGTGGCGATGTAAGTTGGGTAACATGAGGAGATTTAAGTGGATGCTTACTGGCTCTTTGCGTAGAGTTTTATCAAACAACTGATACAGCTTGCGACGGCGTCTGCGGAAAAGGATTCTATGCCCCGAAAGAAGGGTGGTACGTCTGATTAGAACAGATACGTGTGGAGCATAAGCTTATTAGCACTATAGACAAAAAACCCCAGCCGCTTCTGCGCCCTATTATCTGTATCTGCAATGACGTGTAAGTCTTATATGACCAGCGTTGACAAAGCGATACTGAACACAGCAATAGATATGCCCCCGTTCTTCGACCCCTGAGATCGATCGCACATCACGTTCAGTTCCGCAAGATCCCCACACTGAGCGTAGCCAAGCGCCTTAAGTGGATTTGTGAGAGTGAAGGACTCGACAGCGATCTGCGCACCTTGAGTCAACTGGTGGAGATGACTGAAGGCGATATGCGCAGCTGTCTCAACACGCTTCAGGTAAAAGACTGACTATCAAATGGAGAGCAAAATGTTGAATTTAATTTGTAGTTCATTCGAAGCAGAAGCACGTCATTTACCCGTGCTATGTTAGACGGGCGGGACATGGGGCACAAGGACATGGGCAAGTCCATCTTCACTATCTGGGAAGAGCTGTTTAATGCGCCTCGTGCACAACGGATGACCTCGGTCCAGCTTTCGCAAACTGGTAAGACAAATTCTTTCCCTTTTTCTTTGTATTTTCCTTTTACTCACTCCTCTACGTTGTAGAACTGAATAACCGCTACCTCAGCCGATTAACAGAGAGCGTCATTGGGAGTGGAGAATACGACAAAATCATGCAAGGTACGGAAGAAAAATCTAGCGTACAAATTTATTGACTGACCAAGTCATCCTTAGGCTGCTTTGAATCATACCCCCACATGCAATTTCACGATGTTGCCTGCCAGAAAATTGTACACATGAGCGAGTGGCTCAACTTTTATGACCATCTCAACTTCCGTACGAACGTCATGCACGAACACTCCATGTACGGTTATCTGCCGTTCCCCATTGTCAATTTCCACCGGTTTTTTGCCGGCTCGGCTGCGCAGGAGCATCGCATCGAATACCCGCGTATTGATTACGAGGTAAACTGTGCTCATGAAAGAGAGACAAGACAACTGACACATGGTTTTTAGCATTTTATTGCGAAACGGTCGTTTGAAAGCCTGGTCTCCAGCTTCATGGCGGGGGTCGATCCATACCGCCGGCGGGGTATCCACCACAGCATCGCCGTCCACGAACTTGTGCCTGAGCTGCTGCGGATTATTTCTCCGGATTTGCCACCCGTGAACAGGCATCTTATCAAGCCCGCTCAACGTGCCGTGCTTGATCACACGGTGCAGGTGATGCTGGAGTACGGACTGACGTTCGTCCAGGAGCGCATGGAAGATGGACGGTTTGCCTACGTTCTGGACCCGTACGTGTCTTGTGTATGCATTTTTCGAGTGAAAATCTAAACTGCCTCTTCTAGTCCTATCGAGCAAATCACCGAGTTCCCTGAAAATGGCCTTCAGGCCAAGAGCGTTGCGCCAAACAAATATCCCATTCGCCAATTAATTTCACAACAGGTAGAGCGTAGTATGGAAGCGACACTGAAAAGGCACTGAACACGGTACCTAGATTGAGACGGAAATCCTTCGGCGAAAGGAAAAGACACGCAAGGGCGCGACTTCCTTGCGACAAAAGTCGCGTGCGACGATCGAGTAAGTTGGCATGCCTAAGTAAAGGATATCAGGGCTCAATGGGCAACTTTAGAGAGGTGATTGAAAAGGCAACGGTGGGAGAGGATATCCCCGTCAAGGTGCCGACCGATTTCTTTGGACAGCCCATAGTCAAGAAGCAAGGAGCAGCGCCGCGTACGCGTATTGAAGGTAAATTTGAGAATTAACCGTGTCAGTGACTATCACTTATACGTACAACAGTGACTCTACCGCCCGTGACGTACAAGTTCCACGAAGGCTACTCGAAAGCGGTGCGCCAGCCTATGAAGATTAGCGAATTGCTTTAAATCAATACAGTCTTGTAGAGTGCTTTACTTTATTTCTTTTGTGTAGGTGTGAATGTGGAGAGAGAAAGAGAAAGAAAGAGAGAGAGAGAAAGAGATAAGAGACGGGGTAGAAAAGACAAGCGCAGATTTAAGCATCGTTGGTGTCTACCAAGAGTTGTTCAGAAGCGTCAGCGGCAGGCGCGTCTGCTGGTGCTGCTGCTGGTGTTTCTTCTGCAGGAGAAGGTACTTCGGGCGTAGCTGCTTGTGGTGCAGGTGATGCGGCGGCCTGTGAAAGTTCAGGGAAGAGATTAGCATAGTCCGCAGGATCGGCTAAGCTCTCAGCGATCTTTTTGCGATTCCGGGACTCGAGGTCGGCCTTCCAGAGCTTGATGATCGAGGACGTGCGCTCGGGCGCATAGGTTCGGGCGAGCATGGCGGCTTCAGGGATACGCTCGGTCTTGATCAAGAGATCAATTGCGCGCTCAGCGTCGCCGAGCTCAAACAGGGCAGTGAATGCGATGTTGTTTTTACCCTGGGCCACTATACACGGTAATAAAGAAAGTGAGTACACGTCTTTCTCTTTCTTTTCTTTTTCATTTGACGATATGTTGGGAAACTTACAGGCTTGCTCGGCCACATTTTCAACGCCTTTCTTGTTACCGTTCGAGAGATAGAAGAGGAGCAGGCCTGAAAGGTCCTTGGCTTTCTGGAGACATTCTTCGGCCAAAGAAAAGTTCCACTTAGCGAGCGCAACGTCACCGAGGGTTCTCCATCGTGCTTCAACATTGACCTGACGAGCGATTTCGGTGGCGATATCGAGTTTGCCGAGAGTGATGGCAAGATCAAAGCGCTGCTCAGCGTCTGTGGACACTTCGAGGGCCAGCTCTTTGAGGTCTTGGGATTCGAGGAAGCGTGCAATGCGGCTGCGCTGGTCCGTGGGGATCGAGGGCAGCAGGCTGGCAGCCGTCTCCAGATCTTCACGCAGCACCGCCGTTTGATACTGAATCACGGTCAGCGACAGTGCGTAGCTGTACACGTTCACATCCTATACCAGCTTGTTAATATTGCTTTCGGGTTCGTGTTCCTAAATAGTCCATACCCTATCCGCCAAGTAGACTCTGTTGTCACGAGGCAGGTAGCCCAGGAGGTACATGGGTCTGTTGAGAGGGACGGGGGAAAATAGGTCAGACCCGGGTTGAGAAGGCTCCTGTTATTCAACTCACCTGTCGAAGTGGCTCAGGGTATATGTTTCATTACCGACGAGATAGTTGAGGCGATTAGCATTGTTGGTGTAGATGAAGCAGTCGCCAGCCCAGCTGCCAGTTCGCACACTATTACCATATAATATGAGTTTATCATGAAGTGTGTTTACTCTTCACTTACGTATCAGCAATCTCGTTCACGAACTCGAAAGCTTCTTCGACACCCTCCTGACCTGGGTCGCCACCGCTCTCGACAAACTGGGCGTAGGCATGAGGGTTGTAGCGAAGGATATAGAACGACTCGTCACAGACGATGGTGACGAGGTCACCTGCATCCGACCAAAAGACCTATCGGATTTGTGTCAGAGATAAAAGCATGTCTTGACATGCATAATGGAGACATACATTCTTTGCCTCAACGTCGATACGACGAACGACAGCGCCTGTGTCCCAGTCATAAAAGTTGAGGAAGCTGTTGGACCGGACACCGAGCAGCGAACCGCCAAAGACGCCCTCGGCGGCGTAGCTCAGCTTGGGCAGGAGGCCAGCGCGTTCCTGGAAGTTTCTAAATATCTTGACGCGGGACGTCGACTCACGCACGGCGTATCTAGAGACAATTGAACGCATGAGCCAAAAGAAAAAAAAAACAAAAGGAAAAACGCATCCTCCTTTATAATCTTGACACCACTTACACATTGTTATCGGCAGCCCAGACGACCTCAAGACCAGTGCCGAAGCTCTTGTTACGCCATGCGAGGGCGGTATAAATGATATACTCGCCGTCACCACAAACCACAACGAAACGGCCGTTAGGCGAGTGCTGCAGGGTCTGAGGATACACTTCGCAACGACCTAGGTCCTTGATCGGCAGAGTCAGGCGCTCGCCATCTCTCGCAGAGCTGTCGTCTATGATATCGCGTATGTATGTGAGATAGAGCGAACCTTAAGACCTCTCAAGCTTACCACCACCGCCGACTTTAACGGTTTGGATCTCCGAATGCTTGGCCCAGATGACCTTGCCCGAGGCTTCCATGGAGACAGCGGGTTCTTCACGACCGAGTTTGATGACGACCGAGCCCTCATCGTAACCCAAGGCAATGTTATTACCGCCCTTCTGGTAAGAGATGCACCAGGCGCGCTCGAGACCGTAGTTGAGGGTGTTTTCGAGGCGGTAGGTATCCGAGTGCCAGATGCGGACGGTACCGTCCTCGGAGCCGGACATGATGATGGGCAGCTCAGGATGGAACGAGGCAAAGTTGACATTCTGGCTGTGACCTTCGAGGGTCTGGACGCAGTTCTTGTTTTGGTAGTCCCAGATCTTGACCAAGCTAGTAATGGCGTCAGTATACGTGTGAGAGAGGGCTATCCATGCCAATGCTTACTTGTCATCGGCACACGAAATCAGGTAGGGTTTGTCACCGCCGTGGTAATAGTCAACAAAGTTGACGCCCTTCTCGTGACCCTCGAGGGTGAAGTTGGGCACGTTGGAGCCGAGCGACCAAACCTTGATGACACCGTCGAGACCAGCCGAGGCGAATGTGTTTGAGTCTTTCGGGTTGAAGGTCAGGTGCATCACAAAGTGGGAGTGACCTTCAAAGACCTACAGAGAGGGAGGCGCGAGAAGGAGGTGGTTACGTATGTGTGTCTGGACGATTGCACGATGGACGTACCTGAACACACTTCCAGCCCTTCTCCCAGTCCCACAAACGAATGGTCATGTCATCCGAGCCAGAGAGAAGCAGAGGCTGAGTAGGATGGACAGCGAGACAGCGGATATAGTCGGGGTGGCCTTCAAAGCTGGCAACCTTTTCGTGTGTGTTGTAGTTGAAAATACGGATCTGAGAGTCGTCTGAGCCAGTGACGATCCAGTTCTTGCGAGCAATGAACTTGGCCGCACGCACTAACAAAAGAAGAAGAAGAAGAAGAGGAGGGAGAAAATGAGTAAGCGTCTATTTTTGCTTGTTCCTGTTCTCTTGCTTGGTTGCGTACCTGGTGTCTCGGTCACTTCGAAGGTTTTGACGAGGGCCTAGACAAAAGTCAAAGAGAGGAAAAAGAAAAAAAGAGAAAAGAAATAGACGTGTGAATGGAGGCATTAAGAGATGGTGCCGCGTGTGTGTGTGTGTACCTGGGTCTCGTAATTGTAGATATAGACATGGCCATTGTATAAACTGGCAAGGACCCACGGCTCGGTGGGATGCAGGTCGACGCTCTTGACACGATCGGAACGGGACAAGAGTTTACGCTAATCGAGGAGAGACGGTCAGTTTCTGGAAAGGGACGGGCGCGTGTCCATCCATCGATGCAATGCAATGTACCTTGATGTCTATTCGCATACCCTAGCAAAAGCAAAAGAGAGGAAGGGTTAGTCGAGGAGTGAGCATGTGGAATGGGCAAGATGGTCACGGAAGCACGTTAGGACGCCTGCAAGCAGTAGCGAGGTTTCATCCGCTCGGAATGGACGCGTGTCTGGCCGCATTGGCTTGTGTGTGTGCCACGTGTCTTCCCGAGCGGAGAGGGGCGAGTGCAGGAAGACCAAGAAGAAGAAGAAGCGAAGCGTACCATTGTGCAAGAGTCGACCAAAGAGGGGCTGGGTGGGTAGATGGAAAGAAACGGACTGAGATGAGGCGACTGCCTGGTCTCGCTTGGCCCAAAACCGTCCACTCCCAAATTTCCCTCTCCGAGCCTCCATTCTTCCCATTGGCTCGTCCGTTCCTTTTTCTTGACTCTAGTCTTACTATCGCTTCCGTATTCCTTCGATCTCTCTCTCCCTGTCTCTCTCTCTCTCTCTCTCTCCATAACTCTCCTGTTCTGTTTAACCACTCATGCGTCGCCTATATCAGCGCATACAGGGGCCCATCCAAGCCCAGGGTGCGTCTATCCACGATACAGATCACTAGAGCAATACTGACATGACACGTGTCGAAGCAGCAAACACCCCCACTCTGACTGATTGCTATTGTCCTTACATTACTGGTGCTGTCTCCCTTCTTTTGCGTAATTTTACACTCACAAGACTTGTTTATACATGGGATACCACGATAATAATGCAGTAGCACTGAGTCGCTTGACGTTGCCCTGCGCCATATGCGCGTTGTCAATGAATTGACACCTTGAAACCCGATGCGGTAGATCGGATTCAGACCCCGTCCATGAAAAGACGCTGGCAGAAAAAAAAAAAATAGTATTAATTTTTTGTTCCAGAAAAACAAAGAACCCACCCCGTAAATAGAATGTCAAAGTTCATTATTGACCACATGGAGGACGGCATGCACGAGTGGTGCGTCCTCGAGTACAAGCACATGCTGATGAATGTCGGTGCAGACAACCTCTACTTTTCGTCCTTGACCGACGCCTGTCTTGAGTCGGGCATGCCCGACGAGTTGAAGCAAGCCCATTGCCACAAGGAGGACGTCCTCTCTCTGCCTGGCATCGATCCCAAGGAGATCTGCTTGCTGGATCCCTCTGCCAAGGAGCCCCTCAAGCCGGAGGATGCGGACACGTTCAAATACTTTTTGTTTGGTGGTATCCTCGGTGATGATCCCCCGCGTGGTAAGTGGATAGGATCTATAGGACCCAGAAAGAAAGAGAGAGAGAGAATGTGTGCGTGTGTGTGTGTGTATCTAGAGTGACTCATATCGCATCATTATGCAATGGACTCTAGATCGCACCAAGGAGCTTCGCAAGTTGGGCTTCGTCGGCCGCCATCTTGGCCCGATCCAAATGTCGACTGACACGGCTGTGAACGTGACGAAACGCGTTGTCGTCGACAAGGTGCCTTTGGACGAGGTGCCCTACATTGACAGCCCAGAGGTGTACTTTTCAAAGCACGAATCGGTCAACCTGCCATACCGCTACATTGCAGAGACCAAGACGATCACCACCAAGGACGGTCAGACCAAGACGATCCGCAAGCCTCTCATGCCCCCGGGTATGCTTGAGCTCATCAAGAAAGATAACGACCGCACCCTCGATTTCTAAAGCTGTTAGAAGCATTCATTGTAAATTCCCTCATATAACGTTTATCCATGCATACTGTTTTTTTTGTGAGAACAACAAAAAATGAATAATTATTATGTAAAATTCATGCTTCATGTACATCCTACGCAATGAAGGAGGAGGAAGAGGTGTGGGGGAATATAACGAGGATAGGATGTTGGGTGGGTTGTTGGGGGGTGGGGTGAAAGGGTATTTGTAAAATTATATATAAAAGTCAAGGCTGTCTACATCACAAAGCAGCTCGGAGGGCGGCCAGAAGGAGAGGCGGCATCGCCCACCAACTCAATGGATGAGAAGGAAGACGTGGTCGATGCCCGACGCTGGAGTATCCGCTGGCTGGACGGCAGATTAAGCTTCTCTGCGGCCGGCTCGTAGCCCTTGGAGGCTGCCTTGCCAAAGTATTCGAGCGCACGTGGATAATCGGGTAAGGTGCCGATGCCAGCTTCGTAATAGGACCCGAGGACGTACTCGGCCTGCTCCAGGCCTTGATGGGTCGCGCGCTGACACCACTTGAACGCCATCTCGTGCTGAGGCATGAGCAGGCCGGGGATACCCTGAGCATAGAGGCGCGACAGATCGAGCATGGCTTGATCGTAGCCGTCCTCAGCCGCGCGGGTGTAGCACAAGTAGCCTTGCCAAGGGTCGGTGGGTTGGCCAAGCAGGCCGTGTTCATGGACTTGGCCGAGGCGATGGACAGCCATGGGAAGGCCAAACTGAGCTGCTTTCTCGAGATAGTGGATCGCCAGCGGAATGTTCTTGCGAGACATTTGCGAGTCCCTGGATGACGTAATAGGCAGGTGAGTCGCTGCAAATAATGGCAATACTATAAAATACAAGACTCACTTTGCAATGCCAATGCGCTCTAGCTCGTCAGCGTACACGCAGCTCAGGACATGGGCTGGCTCGGCGCTTTCCGGGCCGGCTGCATCTGCCGCCTGCTTGAGGTACTCGAAGCCCGTCTTGATGTTGCGCTTCTGATTGAGCTGTCCCCGCAGGTAGATCTTGGCCAATTTCTATATGAGAGGAGCGGTCAAATCAGTAAAACAAAAAGGTGGTAAGGGCATGTATGTAGAAACTTACATAGATGGCGGGGATGTGGCCTTTGTTGGCGGCCGACTTGTAGCAGGAGATCGCACGGGAGAACTCACCCTGGGATTTAAAGTAGCGCGCGAGCTCATAGTATGCCTCGATCCAGCCGAGGCGGGCGGCGCTCTGGAAACACTTGAAGGCCTTGTTGGGCTGCTTGGTGTACTGGAATGCCTCGTCGCCGTCCATATGCCACTTGCCCTTGATGTAAAGCGCCTCGGGCAGGCCAGCCTTAGCGAGACGCTCGATCCAGTAGGCCGCTTCGCCGAGGAGTCGACCACGCGTGGCGTCGTGGCTGTCCTTGTAGAGCTGGGCGACTTCGAGGAGGTATTTGCAGTACGTCATCTGGATGTCCTTGTTATGGGTCTTGGAGGCCATGCGCCGGTAGGTCTTGATGGCATCCTTGTCATGGGTCAGACTAAAGGAGGCGATACTGAGACGCGACTTGTTGAGGAGGAACGGGGTCTCGCTCGGAGCGACGCTGCTATTGTCTTGCGGTGCCTGCAGTGGTGAGGCGGGCACAAGCTGCGGCGAGGATTGTGACTTGTGCAACGCGACGAGGTTGCGCACGTCGCGCACGAGCGACGGAGATGGCTCCGGCTCGGGGGCAGGGCTGGTGAGCAGCGACAGCGTGGATTGGGGCCGGTTCAGGCGAGTCGAGGTGTGGCGCATCGGGGGCGAGATAACCTCGACGGGCGTACGCGAAATGGAGCTGCAGCGGCTGCAGAGGGACGGTGACGCCGTGAGTGTGACCGCGCTCGACGGCGCCTGAGGAGACGGGAGGGCCTGGGTGGAGATGGTGAGCGGTGGAAGCTCCTCTTTGGAAACCTTTTTGCGAAGATGCATGTCGACCGACCACACCGTGGAAGGCGCACCTTCGTCTGGTGTATGCGGAGGCTGCAGCACGTCGCTCTGCACGGCCGGGGAGGCGATTGCAGCAGTAGCAGCAGACGCGGGAAGCCCGGCGGCTGAAGCAGCGGACACTGGGGATGGGGCGGGCGGCTCAAATGGCTTGTTGACAGTTTGATGAAGACTAGCTTGGCTGCTGTTGGCGCTGCTGCTAAAGCTGCTGAGGCTGGATGCGTCCTCGTTGTGCAGGCTGAGACGCCATCCGTCCAAAGCGCGAAAATGTTGTTGCCGGAGGCTCCCTGCCGGCGCCGGAACGTTGGTCCGATCTTCCACTGTAGACTGCTCGGCTGTGATTGGGTGCTTTTCGATAGTGGTGAGGCACTCTTCAGCATCAACACGCGTTTTTTGTTCGACGGTCGGCTGCTCGTTTTCCACTATTGGTAGCTCGCGGAAGACGTTCATGAGCTTCTCAGCAGCAGCAGAAGAAGGTACATCCATGACCTCGCGTGAAGAAGGCACGTCGATATTAGTGGATGCAACCTCTGTTTGCTTTACGTCCTCGTGCACATAGTCGTCGTCATCTTCTTGCTCGTCCTCCACCTCCTCTTCCTCCTCAGTCGGCTGGTCCTCTACTATGGGCTCTAAGGGCGTACCCTCGCCTATGAAGGACATACGCGTCGGCGCCGACCAGTAGGAATCCTCCTCTGGCTCTACTGCCGAATTATCATCCAAGGATGAGATTGGTTGCTCCACGGGTATTTGCGGGAGCGGTTTTGACTTTGATGATGGGTGTGGATCCGCTGTTACTGCTGTAAGACGAGCTGTGGTTGCCTCGTCTTCAAAGACATTGCTGACGCGGTGCGACATGATCGAGGCGGCGTCGCTGTCTTCAGACCCACTGTCATAGTCGTCGTCGTCATCGTCGTCGTCCTGAATGACCAAGAGGCCTTGGTGGGGCTGTTCGTCTGTGGTAATTTCTTGCACAGTGACCATGCGCTTGACAGGCATGCTGGTCGCGCTTTTTGTTTGTGTGATAGGATGCATGGCAGGGCGATGCCAGGCCGAGGTGGAGTCTGTCTGCGTTAGCAATACGGCAGACGACATGGTATAAAGAGAAAAAGATAAAAGAGAGAGAAAGAGAGAGAGAGAGAGAATGTCGTTAAGCAAGGAGGAAGAGGCGGTTGGGCCATGGTGTCTTTTATGGCTACCGGAAAACATGCCAAATTTGTACACTTGTTTGTGGCCCGAAAAAGAACTCGTCATGCGCCAACAGGGTGCTAATCTCTCTCCTTGCTTTGCGCATTGTTTTAACGTCGTCTTTACGCGTCATCCAAGATACGCTAGCGTGAGCAATGTTTTCGTCATATGAAAATAACAGCAGGTGTATCCTGACTTACTTGCAAAGCTGTTTATATTCTTCATCCATGAGTCAAGTTGGATCTTGTGTAACTATATGCGTCAATCCATGCGACATGCTTCAGCGAACAGGGCGAAAGAGAGCGTGCTCGTTCCCGGCATCGTCAAGCCATTGTCTGGGACACCAACAGGTCAAAACATCACCAGATAGGAACGTCGAAACGCATCCACAAGTCATGTGCGAGAAAGGAAAAAAGCATTTGTAAGCGACGCATTTGTTCGCCGTATTGCCACACAGTCTGTTAACAGGACTTGTTCATTTCACCCGTTGGATATAAGATTTATTCCAGTTACTATTGAGAAGCATACAAGAATTGAATATTGCTGCGCCATCCGTATGTACACATGTAAGATCCGTACGTGCATCCGGTGCCGATGCAGACGGCGATACGTGTTTTCAACGTTACATTCGGTGTGCGAGGGTGTGGTCAGTGCCTGGCTGGAAATTTCGGTCGACGCATATCCATATTTGGTATGTTGTTGTTGGCACAGCTCAGTAGCGATACCAAGGTAAGGGATGAGGAGACGTTCTTAACAGATGTGTATTAAGTGCCCGCGTGATTACGCGTAGTATGGAGTCTAGATGTTTATGGATTACATGCCTGCTGTCTGCTACGTTATCTTTTAGAGGAAGTACGATACCATGCAAAAGACAGCCCAGAATGTTAGCATGTAAGTATCTGTCATACATGGATGCCTTGTGTGTGTGTGTGGAAATTAGGGGCTCGAATCTTCGAGAAGGCATTCGCGACAGTCGCACACATCACTTTGCACGGATTTCGGTGGAAAATGGATTACTCTGTCATAGGAAATTGGTGGTATATTGTCGAATTAAATACATAAAGTAGATGAATGGATAAAAGGAAGGAATGGGGATATAGGCAGCAACAAGTTGCATGTTCAGGGCCAACATAGTGGAAAAGAAGGTTTACGCCCTCATACCCAAATCAGCATAGCACTTGTCGCACACACGTTGGTGCTGCGACGCGAGTACTTGGACAGATTCTACCGGACCGTTGGGGTCCTGCAGGATTTCAGACGCGTTGAGGTACGTGCGCGAGGCCGAGCACTTGTCGCACACGATTAGACCGCAGCGACGGCAGTGATGCCGCCGGACAATCAAACCAAAGCGTCGTTCACAGCGGCGGCATTCTTTGGCAGACATGTCGGATTCCCAAGTAAATGCACGCGGACCTGTAGCAGCAGTAGCGGCAGCCACGGACGCGGCATCATCTTGTTCCAGTAGATCAACGTGGTTAAGGCTGCTGTTGTCCTGCGGGGTCTGGAGCGTCGCGGACGACCAGGGTTGCGACGATGCATTGGGCACAGCTGAGTCGCGCGACCACGGGTTGGCGTCAAAGTCGGTAGTCTCGTTGCTGTAAGCGGAGGCATGCGCGCGGGATGGAGCCGGTTCTTCGGTGGGGCTACTAAAGTCGAGCAGGCGGGCCAGCTCTGGGTTGTGCTGGACTGGGCTGATGGGGGGGGAGACTTGCTGCGCCAGTGACTGGACACGGGCATTCAGACGGTCGATATGTGCCGAGTATTGAGTGACGAGCAGCGTGGCTTGGTGCTTGCGGTATTGATTGGTATCCGCTGATAGACTTGTTAGATTTCTTTTCGCATCTTCTCTGGACTTGTACAACTTACTCTTAATGCCCGCCAATAGGTTCTGCACCGCCTCTTCGTAGACGCGCAGTTCCTTGGTCAACTTGCGCAGCAGCTCTTCAATGTTGTCTGACTTGATATCCTCCGTGTCATGGGTGGTCTGGATACTCGTGACCGAGTCCTCGACCTGCAGGAGGTAATCGTTGCCGCCGCTCTCCTCCGCAGCACCTTCCACGCGACCCTTTGCCAGATCCATGCGTCGCTTCATGACACGCACCCAGCGTCGACGGCGCACCCATCCGTAGCCACCCGTGGGTGCGACCGGGGTCCATGTATCATCGTTCTCCTCAAACGAGCGGGCGTATTGCCAGCCGGAGGTGGGATCCACGCGTGGGTCGCTATAATCGATCTGCCAGTCAGTAAGCCAAAACCAGTTGGAGCCGCCCGAGCGGGAGTTGTTGGGCGGGAGTTTGACCTCCTCCTTAGAGGACGGAATGCCCGAAGGGTGGAGTGACCAGGGACCGCGCGTATCGTTCTTGGCAAGTGCCTGGGCGCTAAAATGAGGGCGGGATAAGCCCAAGAGGGACGTCGAGCGCTGATTTTCGTGAAGTATGACCATGACAGTAACGTGGAAATCGAGCAGGTCGTACGTCGAGCTCTGCGAATACGGCGACAAGTCTACACCTAGAAAGCAAGTTAACAACGGGAACCTGCCTCGTAAATAATGGATCCCATACCTTCTGTATGCTGCATGTGCCACCAGCGGCTTCCAGCGCGCTCGAGCATTTCACAGATGTATGCTTCGCCGGCCTCGCCTGAGGCTGCACTCACATCGTAAGCAGCTTCGCCAAAGCTGTTTTTTATGAGGGGGTTGGCGTGTGCTTCATCAAGGAGATATTCAACGATGGACATGTAGCCCTTGGAGGCGGCGTTAACTGTAGAAGAAGATAACAAAGAATCAGTGACACGGTGAAACCTGCAGAGGAGATAGGAAAAAGAGAGGGGGGGGGACATACTGAGCGGGGTATGACCCATCTTGTTGCGGGCATTGACGCGAGCACCACGCTCGACAAGGAGACGAGCGATGGGGAGAAAGCCGCGTGAGCATGCATTGTGCAGGGCCGTCCAACCGTCCTTGTCCTTTTGGTGAACATTGGCTTTTTTCGAAAGCAAATACTGGACCACATGATAATGGCCTGCATACGCCGCCTTGAGTAGAGGCGTCTAGCAAAACAAAGCAGGTCAGGCACGAGGAAAAATAAACCAAAATGTTCTGAGGTTACCTCGCCCTCCTTATCCCGCGAGTCGAGCGAGACTTGGTACTCTTCGACCAGACAACGCACGATATCCACATGGCCTCGGGAGGATGCAAAGTGAATGGGAGTCAACCCGGTCGAAGGATGGGGATCGTTCAGGGCCTTGAGTGGATCGGGCAGCAAGAGCAGGATTTGCTTTAAAATGATGAGATTGCCGGTGGATGCGACGGAATGGAGGGTCTTCTGCTGCTGCTCCTCTGTCTTTTTGTTGACAGGTGTGGGTGTCGCCGGGGACGGAGGTTCTTCCGGCTTGGTAGTAAACTGGGGCAATTTGATAAAGTGGTTGTGAGTGTTGCCATAGTACTTGTGTGTTTCGCCCGGAACCGGGGGTGTGCAAAAGTCTACAATGGCTGCCATGTAATATCAAAGCAGAAAAAGTCAGAGAAGGAAAAAGAGGGAAGGGCAAGTAGAGAAAAAAAACAGGCTCTCTTAGGCTGTGCAGCGCAGCAGTGATCACTGGACTGTTGCAAGAAAGAGAAAGGGCGTGTTACAACTGCCCGTCAGACGATCATAGTACAGACCGTTTGTGTCACTTGGAGCTGTCTGGCTGACTTGTTTGATTTGACAGCCGCAGTTTTCGCGCATTCTGTCTACCGTATCTTTTCCGAATAACATCTTGCACAACAATTGACCCCCTTTTCGACTATTGCAACTGCTAGAACTGCCTTTATACAACCAACGAGAGTATTTCTATATTAAATAGAATGAGCGTTTGCCGCATAATAGAATGTAGTTGTGTAGTTAACGTAAGATGAAGAGGAGGAGAATAAGAAAGCTATGATTCCGGGTAATAGGTGCTTCTACGTCCACTATGAGAAGATGATACGGAGGCGAAGATGGAAGCATGCTAACATTCATTAATCACTTTGATTTTTGTGTACCTGTTTTACCGTGACGTGTTTGCACGCATGAAGAGAAAGGGGTTCAAATAATAGAGAACATAATGAATCAGAGCTCAAGAATATTTAAAACAATATAGTGGTGTGATAGGACAACACAGAACGGCACTTTGAGAATATTCATGGTTGTAGGTCAGAGAGATATATGCATTTCAAGCGCGATAAAAAAGGTCCGAGGCGCCAGCTCAGGCATGCCTTTACATGATCGTATATCCCCTCCAATCGGTCATACTGATCTATCTGGTACAGTGATACGTACGCGTGAAGTCATTAACTTTTGACAACCCACGGGTTGAGCCTGATTATGCATGAGGAAAGCGCGCTCTTTAGAATCTGTCATGTGATGTGGTGCGTGGTGTGAGGACATCAGCTCAGTATATAAAGCATTTCTGGAGTTCTCATCCAAGCAAACACTTTCCTTCCCCGACATGGGTCTTCGTTTCTACTTTTACCTTGACGGTAACGGCATCTACGGCTGCATTACATGCAAAACCCATCTCTTGATGGATGAATCCGTTTTATCAAAGGCAATGAGAGCCTCTTTACAAGGAGATCACCGTGTTGATATCTGTCTTTACTTTTTGTCGTATGAAGGAGTTCCATGGCCTTCACGGACCCGCTTATCTAGCACCCCAAGTGTGAGTAGGATGATTCGCCTTGGGTCTCCATCTGAACTTTCTATGCCAACATTACGTAGTGTTAACGTAGTGGAAGGCGAGTCCAAAGAACGTGCCATGTCCACGGGGATGCATACAGTGCGTGATATCCGCTGCTGCAAGTGTGGCACCTTACTCGGCTGGCACTACGTATGTCATCTTTCTCTTCCTAGCTTTTTCCGGGAAACTAGCAAATGACAACATTTTCTAGATACATGCATACAGCCCACAAAACAAGTGCAAGGAGGGCAAATATCTTTTGGAGAAGAATCGCATGACTGTCTTGAGCTAAAGCGGCCACGATCTTGGCGTGCATACGTAGTCGTACAAAAATATAAAAAGACGATATAAAAGACATTGTTTCTCTCCCTCTAAGATTATTATATACATGTACAAGTGGGGTCTACCACGAGTTGGCTTGCTCGACTTCTTCCAGCTTACGCGCATGCTTATTGACGACCTCGAGGATAGTATCGATGTTGAGCTTGTCCGAATCCAGTGCGAGTTTTTTACCGTCACCTGTCAAAATATACAGTTGTATCAGTCACGGGTCATTATGTACTGACGCACGAGACACATACGATAGGTAACAGCGATATGAGACGCAGCCTTGGGGTCTTGCAGGAAACTGGTGCTGATTTTAATGGTTGGGTTGATTTTACGGGCATCGTTGGTATCGAGGCGATTCAAGAACAATCTAAGTAACCAGTCAGCCATTCTCCTCCTTTACATGGCGTGATCAATCTCACCGTGATGCTTTGGAGGCCTTGTTAAAAGGTGCCAAGGCAACCTTGACGTCGGTAATGTGTCGCACAAGCATTTTAGAGAACAGTAATGTCGAGAAACAAATGTAGGTTGTCAAAGGTGCTAAGTTGCAATTTTGATTATGGTGGGTGCGGGGGGTGCTGATTCAGCCAATCAATTTCTGTTGCCGGCTGTTGCAGTGGCTTAATGCTGTGTACGTTCATCTTCACGTACCTGAGACATACTAGGCTCGTACCTTTTCCAACCTGGCTTCAATAACAGTTATATACATCCGTATAAGATAAATGTTACTCTTCACTTATAAGGGTCGCTACATGTCTTGTATTTATCTGCCCGACAAAAGTATCATGTAGGGAATTTTGTGGTGACCAGATCCAGAAACCCTGTTGGGAACAGAGTACAAGTTCATCCATACGTATATGAATGGCTAATGTTAAATAAAGACAGACCTTATAATCTATCATATGCTTATACTCATATACACAGCATGTGTCACTCTTCATTGAGTTTGTTGAAGGATGCGTGTAGGACTAATCTATGCAGGTACAAGGCACATTACCACACGTGACGAAACGCTTTGACGAACTATGCGGTTTCAAAGAATACTGAAATATAAGGCGATGAATGTTCGTTCGTATCCTTTCCCTATCTACGCATGCTCCCGACCATAGAATCATTATGCACGCTTGCGTCTTGTGACCATGGCTTGCTATTTTATATAGTTTGAGGACATTAGGAGAAGACAGAAACCTGTCTTCTTTTTCATCCTCTTCTGAGCCGGCTACGGAGGTAAGTTCGACCTGGCGCGTTTGGTTATTTTAGAGCGATTCTGATACAACTATGACCGCTTAATTACGTCGTCGTCGCATGCATTTCAGGTTTGTTACATGCACAACGCAATTTCTGTCCGGGCAAAGATACATTTTGCGCGCGCTTTTGGCTGTACGCATTTTTTAGAAGACACGTTGCGATATGATCCAACCAGCTCTAGATCGATAAAAAAAAAAGAAGGTGGAAAGCAACTAAATACGGCGCGTTCAGGAGTCAGACATGTGTATTGCAGTAAAAGCTTAAGGCTGTTGATTGCTGGATGCAGGTGCGAGAAGTAGTAAATTGACAGACTGTGAGTGATAATGAAGACGAATGAGTGTCCGCAGCAAATGATGATAATTATAACTTTTTTTTAGAGAGAGAGGGAGGGTGTGACTGTGCTATTCGGGACCGCGCCCAAAGGGTGGGTTCCAAGTTGGCTCAAGTTCGAAAGCTCGGTGCGGGAACTGACTCTCTTCTTCTTCAGCTATACCTGAGCAATCTTGTGTCTGCTCACGATTCCCGCTTGATTAAACAAAGTATGTCTCCATTCCACCGTCCTCTGCCTTCTTTCACTCCATTGCGCGCTCTGCACCCAAAAGATGATGCCCATTACCCAATGATAACCTTCTCATCGAACCTTCTCCTTTTTGACTCTAGCCTTACTATAACCCACGTCTCCTTCCATGGCAACCGAACTTAGAAGAAAGCTCGTTATCGTCGGTGACGGTGCCTGCGGTAAGACCTGTCTTTTGATTGTATTCTCGAGAGGCACTTTCCCAGAGGTAAGTTTCCCTATCTTTTCTCTTTCTTCTTTTCCTTCCTTCTCTGCCCGCTTCTTCTTGATATTTGATCGTGCTACGCACATTTTTGCGGTTTCTTTCTTTTCATTTCGTCTCTTCCTCTTCCTCTTTCTTTTTGCGCGTGCGTGTTGCGCGAAACTTCTTATTCTCCATCTACCACTTTTCTCCTCTTCTCATCCTTTTCTTCTTCCATCAACGGCATTTGTCGTCATGATCCTATCTCTTTTTTGGCAACATACCTCTTCCACCTCGCCTTTCCTTCCTTTCCCTTTTTTCTTCATTTCTACCCATTCTTCATTTCTCTTTCTCTCTTGAGTTCCTTTCTTCCTCTTCTGTGCTTTCTTGTCCTGCCACATCAACCCCTTATGGGTTGGGGGGTGCAGAAAGGAAGGAAGGAAAAAGAGCTGGAGGCGGAGTTGGTTTTGGTTGCATAGCTATAAGTTGGCGGTTGCGCGAAATCCATTGAATGGAACACTGACAATTCTTTGTTTCACAATAGCTCTACGTCCCCACTGTGTTTGAAAACTATGTGGCTGATGTCGAGGTCGACGGCAAGCACGTCGAGCTCGCCTTGTGGGATACCGCAGGTAAACCAAAAAAAAAAAAAAAGCAAAAAAAGACACCGCTTTCCGCGCCACGACGATGTGTCTTTTTTTGGGAATGCTCGTGCAAAGCAATTTGCTCTAACCTATTTTCGTATATAGGCCAGGAAGACTATGATCGTCTTCGTCCCCTGTCCTACCCAGACTCCCATGTGATCTTGATTTGCTTCGCTGTCGACTCGCCCGACTCACTTGATAACGTCCAAGAGAAGGTAGATCATTCAATTATTTCGTTTGCGTTGTCCTTTGTGAATTAGGCGCGCGCCAATTTTCTCGGGTCGTCTGAAGTTGTATTAACCTTTCTTTTGTACGACCTCATCTTATAGTGGATCTCAGAGGTCATGCACTTTTGCCAAGGCTTGCCCATTCTTCTCGTGGCCTGCAAGAAGGATTTACGAAATGACCCGCACACCATTGAGGAGTTGAGAAAGACCTCCCAGCGACCGGTCACCTACGATGAGGTAAACAAAATCGGAAAAATGAAGATCGGGCTACAGTCACACACACACACTCGCGCGCGTGTGCGCGCGCACGCATAAACACACAAAATGGGACACGCCCAGGTGATGTTGCTCTGCTGTGCATGTGTGTCTGTGTGCCCTGTATCTATGAAGTCGGATCTTTCATGTCTTCTAACACTTTTCGCTTCCTAATCAGGGTATGGCCGTGTCGCAAAAGATCGCCGCGTACAAGTACCTCGAATGCTCTGCAAAGGACGGTGATGGTGTTCGCGAGGTCTTTGAGCACGCTACGCGTGCGGCATTGATGATCCGTCAAGGAGGAAGAGGGAAAAAGGGAAAGTGCTCCATTTTGTAGAATAAAACCTCAATGAGCGCTGCGCACACACGTCCCAACAACAAACCCATTTAGCCTTCGTTTCCTTTTATCCTTTTTTCTCGTCCTTATTTTATTCTTTTCACAGTTTTTTCTATTTTTTCACAATTTCTTTTTCTACTTTTGTTTCCTTTCTCACTGTCTCTGTCTGTCTGAAGAAGTTACTTGATCCTTTTCAATCATTGTTTCCTTGTTTCTTCTTTATTTAACTGCGGACAGCGCCGATGAGTTTGCGCCAGAGTGCACCCCAGTCCATCATGACGGGGGTGAAAGCAAGCAGGATAATGGAGAATATGAACATAAGAGTCTCGAAGTTGGCTACGGATATGATCAATCCAGAGCCAATGGGACCGAACGCCATGCCTGCCGAATACGCCATGTTGTAAAGTGCGTACCTGGAAGTGAAGAAAAGGGCGCATTAGCAGCTGCGTCGAAATTGAAATCCATGGTGACTTACACTTGCGCATAGGCACTACCGCCCTGATAATGACAGCAAACGTCAATTGGTAAATGCAAGAATGTTTCGCTTAGCAACTTACCAAATCATCTACAACTTCACCCATTTCAGGAAGAACAGGTGTCAGAACGACAGGACATGACAGACCAAACATGGCAAGCGCGGGTATAATCATGTAGATAGATTCGTAGTGAATGGCAACCAGCGGTGCGGCAGCGGCCATCATGATTATGCCTGAAGCGGAAAGAGCTCGCCTTCCCATCTGACGTCCCATATTAGTCTCTGAATACTGTCACAATGGCGTCGTCTTACCAAATCCGATATAGGACCACCGATCACGGGTGCGAGAAACGCTGGGACAACCATGGCCACAAAGATAGCTATTCACGCGCGTGCTCAGATCGAAGAATTAAACGACACTATACGAGCGAACTTACTGCCGACCAATGATGCCGATGCACCATAGATTTTTTCCAGGTAAATTGGCAAAGCGGGCTCCATGCCTGAGAACACAGAGGAGCAGATAATGGTGCACAGAATGCAGCACAAGATACGCCAGTTTTTGCATAAACCCCACATGGTGATTGGTTCGGATGGTTGCTGCTTTTTTTGGGAAGACAGGAGGGGTGTGGCTTCATCGACCTCAGGTGCTGCTGCTGTTGCTGCTGCGGCGACGGTGGGTTCCATCGAGGATTCCACCACAGTGGTATCGTCTTCGTCCGTTTTATTTTTTTTCGCATGATCCGGCTCTGCGACCCAAAGAACGGCCAGGAAATTGAGTGCTGCAAAGCCTGAGCAACAGATGAAAGGAGCCGCGTAGCCGCTGTATTCATAGAGGAAACCACCCATGGCAGGACCGATTGCGAAGCCCCTATTTATTATCACGCTTTGCATGAGAACCCGTTTACGCAGAGCGTCGCATGATGCACTTACACCGTATGTGCCGTGAGAACTGTACCCATTACAACACCAAGTCTCTTGTTGGGGAAGACATCAGCGAGCATGCCAAGGCCAATTGTCCTAAGATCCGGATATGCGAATTTAACATAACAAACAAATAAATAAATGATGAGGCCATTGTTCTTGAAGACTATAATTTTTACATACCAGGAAGCGCCTCCTGCGACACCTTGTGCAATTCGCGCGAACAATAAAAAGACGTAGCTCTCCGCCGTGGCAAATGACAGGGTCGATATGACAAGACCGATGCTACCTTCAGGTGTTGCATCAAAGTGATGTTACGTCAGACGAGAAGAAATAGATCGGCAACATTATTAAACTTTAGAAAAAAAAACTTACCCGCCATCATGGGGAGCCGTCTGTTTTGAAATCGGTCTGATAGGATAGCGAAGACAGGCGTGGCGATAAAGAGGCCGACAGCTTAAAGACGAGGACAAAGACAAAGGCGGGGATAATAATGAATCAGTGAATCGCGTGGCTTAAACAAAGGCAAACGTACCATAGGAGCCAAAGAGGAAGCCGACCATGGATGAGTCGCCCTTAAGACGCTTCATGACGAGGTTAGGAAGCACCGGAAGCACAGCACCATAGGTAAGCATATCCCTATATTTTTAGGTACAAGATTCTCTATTATTCCATCGTGCGAAAGAACCAACGATAAGAGACGAACGTGAAGAGAGTCAGGGCAACGACACAAGCGGTACCGAGAGCGGAACTTCTTGCGCGTGTCCAGGCAGACCGCTTTGTGGTATGTGACCCCGGGCTTTCATCGCCGGTGGAGGACATGGTGCTGAAAAGGACAACTGGAAGAAAGAAGAAAGAAACAGGAAAAAGTAATCATGCTCGCGGACCTGAATTTCATAGGTACCGCTGTCATCCCCTCTTCAACCCTACTTCCCATCTTTTTTTTTTTTTTTGCTCCGACCTTCCCTTTCATGATAACGATAAAGTTTTATCTTGTGTCTTGGAGGGTATTTTCATACTTTCGTTGCTCACACTTCGCAACTGTCCTTTTGGTTTTCTGACGATTCAGCTCAACGCCTCGTTAATCTTGCTGGGTTCTTTCTTTTGCGTGCCGTATCTGTCTAAAAACATATCATATAATGCACTGTAAAGGTCATCCGATAAAAGCAACACAACTTAAAGGATTCACAAGACCTCTTGCATGCACTTGTCCATGTACAGTATTAACAAGCGAGGATTAGGTTTGTAGAGTTCAATTGGGATGCTGTGAAACCGTCAGGTGTGACACCCTGTTCTGAGAAAGGGACTGTACTCACTAGTTTTGCACTCACGTGTACCAGCGCGTAGGAGCGTAAGTCCATATAATCCGCATCCAACAATTCAAAGATACAGCTGTGTGCATATGTTTGTCTACAATTTTAGGACGCTGTCTTTTCTGCAAGATATTCACTATGCATGATTCAGAAGAAAAAATGGGGGGTGGGGAGAAAAAGAGGTTGTAAAGAAAAACTACTGGACGGGACAATGAATGCAGCAGGCAAATTTATTTTGCCGTCTGATCGACGCCGTGCATTTACCGCACGCCTCATTGGCTACTGTTCCTTAGCAGCTTGTGCTCTTTTCCCACTGGCGTATGTAGCATACTTGAATACATATATTAGATTCCTTCAGCGCTTTGATAGAGGGCACTTAGAATGGTTCGCAAAAAAGCTGCCTTTAATAATATGATCCACACAGGGAATGTTGGTGAGTTTGAGATAGTGGGACAAGAGATTTATTACATGAGCTAGCATGTTATAGGTCAAAAAAAAAAAAAAAGCAAAAGCTGCCACATGAGAGGATTTCAGGAAACGTGCCTTACATACTCTTTACTTTTATATGTACTAGCTCCCTGTACTTTGATATGTAAAGACTAGTCTAACTGTTGTATAAAAGAAGTTTTAGTGATAACCCTTTCTTCATCATTATAATATTTCAGTAAAATCAAACATGAGTCCTAGGCTCAATTGATAGTAGCAGAAGCAGATTAACAGTCTGCAGCAATTCCACAATAAAGCACTTCATCTGTCACCAGCAGCACGCAAGGTCTTTCCTTGATGACCATTACTGATTTTATATACTATATATCAGCCTGTTTTTGTACTCATGAGGTGAGGACATAGTATTCAAGGTATGATACTTATCAGAAATCATACGCATTTCAGAGCAATTCTGCTGCTCTGCCGTACTACGATCCAGATGATGCCCTAAATTAACTGCAAGCGTATCCCTCACCCGAAGTCACCAATGGCAAAAATTGGATAGGCATGATGTAGGCTGATCTTCGACACTAAAAACTCTAGCGGCACTATAATGAAAATATCTGAAAGCAGATTTTATCCATCATTAATATTATACATGCCCTCATGCGCTTCAGTGGAAGGGAGCTCTTTTCATCCAGTACATATAGAAATACATAGAGTCGAGTGCACGGAAACTGCATTGCAAGCGCTGAAATTTTGAGGATCGATGTATGCACTCAAGTACCGGATAGCCAATCAGCCTTGTTATCCTCGACAGCGAATTTTTTCACTTACTTATAGCCAGGCGATGCGCAAAGGTATTATGTTGTAGCGTCTATACTAGCATTGTATGCAAATAGCATCTTCCCCGCATTTTTCATTTTGTCTTGTTGATGCCCTTTTTTCTATTTCGGCCAATCTTGTTATTCAACTGCCGCCGGTCTGACACCAAATGGCATCTCGTATCACGCGAAAAATCGGATACTTCATACATAAGCTTTTTCTTTTCCCCTCTCTTGCACACACCTGTAACATATATCCAACACTTCGAATTGATGGCGTTCCGGCTACTCGCACCAGTGCGCTCTCATGCGGTCGCTTGTCGACGGGCGTTCCACATGGCACGAATCGTTCGAGCCGAAAAACAACTCACTCCGCTGACGAGTGAGAAGCTGGGAAATATCAAGCGCGCAGAGCGGTTCAAAAAGGTCCTACATATTACGTGAATGAAGCGCAGCCTGACACCCATTCGATAGATTGACCAAGCCGACCTCGACTACTTTCGCTCGGTCCTGACCGAGACCAATGTCCTTCATGACATTGAGACGGATCCGGCCAAGTCGAGCCTGACGCAGTATAACGTCGACTTTTTCAACCTGCACCGCGGCGCTTCGAGGTAGTCAGAAGATGCGGGGCATCCTTTTCCCGATATCTCTAACGCGCACGATCTATTCTCCACGCAGTTTGTGCTTGCTGCCGACGAAGACGGAGCAGATTTCGCAAATTCTAAAATACTGCAACGAAAAGGGCCTGGCGGTTGTGCCGCAGGGCGGCAATACGGGCGTCAGCGGCGGCCAGAACCCAGTGTTCGACGAGATTATCGTGAACATGTCGAAAATGAACCAAATCCGGTCCTTTGATGACTTGTCCGGTATCGCGGTTGTGGATGGTGGTGTCGTCTTGGAAGCTTTGGACGGATACCTCGCTGATTTTGGATATACTGTTCCCCTGGATCTGGGCGCCAAGGGCTCGTGCCAGCTCGGAGGCAATATCAGCACAAATGCAGGTGGTTTGCGCTTGATGCGTTTTGGCAACTTGCATGGTAGCGTGCTTGGCCTGGAAGTGGTATGTCACAAGGAAACCGTTCCCTGCAGAGCGACTCATTTTGCGCTAGGTCTTACCAGATGGTACCATCATCGACAACCTCTCGACCTTGCGCAAAGACAACACTGGCTACGATTTAAAGCAAATCTTTATTGGTGCTGAGGGTACCCTTGGTCTTGTCACAGGTGTATCTTTATTGACGCCGCGCCGCCCCACGGTACGTTATTGCAGTCCATTACTAGCTATACTAACCAGGATATGTTTAGTCCGTCAATGTGGGTCTCGTTGCGCTCGAGTCTTTTGAGGATGTGCAAAAGGCATTTATAATGGCCAAGGAGGATCTGTCTGAAATTCTGTCTGGTAACTGCGAATGGATTATTGTATGACCGAGTTGTCTTAACCACAGACGCGTAGCTTTTGAATTCTGGGACCATGACTCTGTGGGTGTTGTGCGGGAAAAAATGATGCCTGATGTCGCTTTCCCTATTGAATCCAAAACGAAATTCTATGCTCTCTTTGAGACCCAAGGCAGTCGTCTGGATCATGACCAAGAGGTAATGTCGCGTTTCGTGGAGCTTATGACGCATGGCTGACAAAATGAACAGAAATTGGATGGCTACTTATCACGCTTGATGGAAGCTGGTGTTGCTGCGGACGGCGTTATTGCGCAAGATGCCAAGCAGGTACAGACAGAGAGCTAGTATTCGATGAATAAGTGCTCATATATCCGACAAGATGAACTCGCTTTGGTCGTGGCGCGAAAAGATCCCTGAGGCCATTACGCGGTCAGGTACCGCGATGACCTATGACGTGGCGATGGAGGTGCCCTTGTTATACAAGATGGTGGAGGATTGCAAGAAGCACTATGGTGACCGGGGACTCTTGGATACTGTGTATACCAATGTGCTTGGCTTCGGTCACGTTGGTGATGGTGTAAGTCGTAACCAGGAGCGATGTGGATATCAAACTAATGGATGTGATTCATTATACTTTATAGAACTTGCACATTATGGCGAACATTCAAGGTTTCGATTACAAGACCCAAAAGGATATGGATGAGTTTGTGTACAGCTGGGCCAGTAAGTCAGCATTTAAAATTATTTGGACGGTCACTCATCGCATCTCTTTGTAGTCAAACACAAAGGATCGATTACGGCGGAGCATGGCGTAGGTATTGCCAAGGTAGCATACATGCAGCGTATCAAGAGCGAGCCTCAGCTGCGTTTGATGCGGATGATCAAAGACACACTGGATCCCAATGGCATCATGAATCCATACAAGGTCGTGCCTGAACTGCCTGGAAAGCAGTAATAAAGACAAATACACAGATAAATACGAATGCCGATGGGTTGATGATGGGTGATGGAACCAAAAAAGATGCACTGTATGTACTGTATAATATAAAACGAAACGAAATATGGCAACATTCTCTATTTCTTCTTCTTCTGTTGACCGGACTCTGCTTGCATGCGTTCCTGCAGCTGCTCGTTGACCCGCTTGAGTTCTGCCCGCTCGTCCTCGGGAGCACGAATACGCCAGCCGGTCATCTTGCGGCGCGCGTTCTTCGTGCCCAGCTCGTTCTGCTGCAGCTCCAGCTGGCACCATTCTGGCTCGGCCGGCCATTCAAAGGGCTCGTCGACGGTGACGATCGCTTTCTTATAGGCTGAACGTTTCTTCTCTCTGCCGGAACCCGCGCGGTTTCGGTAGCTGGCGAGATAGTTCATCGTGCGCACCTCCTGAACGTTGACGCCGTAAATGTTGGTGAGGTAGGAGTGAATGTCAAACTTGTTGCATTTAGGAGGGACTCGGAAAGCGACCTGGTTGGGCTGAAGATTGGGCGACCGAATCATGCGAAAAATAATGTTGGGCAGGTAGACCTTATCTGTTATAGTAGTAGCAATAGTAGTATATGGTATAAGCATAAGCAAGTGGCATAATATAAAAGGTAAGCATGCATACTCAGGCCTTGCCGGAAGGGTGTTGACATGGCAGAATGGGAATAATGTATGTATGTGGACAGCCTATGCCCCGCCAAACCCCCCTTCCCTCATTCTTTCTTTGAATTCGGTGGCTTGCACCTGTCTCGAAATTACCATATATGGATTCTATGCTCACCCGCAATCGAA
This sequence comes from Syncephalastrum monosporum B8922, assembly GCA_000697355.1. Lineage (NCBI taxonomy): Eukaryota > Fungi > Mucoromycota > Mucoromycetes > Mucorales > Syncephalastraceae > Syncephalastrum > Syncephalastrum monosporum. The sequence goes on from JNEN01001256.1 coordinate 422,881, forward strand.
AAAATCGCACGCTGAGTCAACGTCGATGGATTCCACCCAAGAAAACTGGCGCATACATGGATAGCCAAGGCATATGTAGCGGCCTAATGAGGTCTCAGTAATTTACACTTTCTGGACAGCTACTCTGGAACAGCATGTTCCGAAGCGGCTTTCTGACTGCCTCCAACTAAAGAACACGAAGGAGAGTGAGTGTGGTGCCCGACTTAGTCGGGTCGCTTTCAAGGCTAATTCTTGACGGTTTGCACACATGTAGTACTCTCTCATAGATGCAGTTGGAATGAATAAGACCTAAAATTCTAATCACTTACGTATTTACCATAATTTGTATACTTGCCTTCACGCAGAGTAAACAGATGATGGACGTGATACTGCCGGAGGAGAGACTAATGAGTTCTCCGATTTGTATGCACAAAGAAGTAGATACGTTGAAGGAGTCAAACGATCGATTTGTGTATTCAGATAAAATGGAGAACGTTGGATAGCCAAGCGTCTAGCAGCCCGTCTAGACAGTGAAGGGTTGCATTAAGCTCCTGTTCAGAGAGTGTACACAAACGACTCTTCGAGCCTCATTCGTGTCTCACGGCGATCCCAACACAGCACTGTGATATTCACGTACATCGCACTGTCCAACAGTCCCATTTTGAGAGCAGTTTTGCTGCTGTGTGGTTTTATGATACGAGTCAACGTATACGGGCTGCTTGGGAAGCGGCATTCTTAGATGAACGTGGCTATGCGAGTGCGAAGGTAACATAAACCTGTCTGCTAAACCCAATCTTTGATAGTATTTAATAGAACGGACAGCAAGCCTCTTCTGCGTAGGTCGCAGAATGGATACTACCCGTGTTAACCTTATCTACCGCTACGCAAAAATTAACCTAGGATATCTTGCTTGCGGAGGAGAAGAAGGATCAAAACGGTACCAGTGCTGGTCTAAAGATATACGATATTCTGAGGTCTGAGTACACCGCCAGCGATCATCTCAAGAGGGTTTCGATGCAGTAGACTGGCCTTAACGCTATCCCTGATAAACACTCTAACACTCTTGTTTTGTGCACGCTCACAGCGGTGACGTGGGGTCAAGGGGCTCACGTCCTCCCGAAGAAGGCTCCTCCCGAAGAGGGCAATGGGCCGTTTCCCCACCATATGGGTCCCTTATACTGCTTGCCTGTGTTTTCCGAGAATAGCCTCGAGCTCAAGTAGCAAAACACGGATGAAAAGTTTATAATATTCTCCTGTGACGTGAAAGAAAGGACTATGGAGTGTGCGCGACCTTGAAAATCCATACGTGCTCGCCCTGGTCGGCCACGGCACGCGGCACCTCGACAGCCAAACGGCCATTACTAAAGCGCGTCCATGGAAGAATCTGAGAGGCGCCCAGTAAACGCACGGTTGTGTCAGGCCCAAAGAAGTTGTACACCGGCGTCTTGACGACGAGGCGTGGGCCTGGCCGCTCGAGGCTGATGATGTAGAAGTCACCACCGTCCTTTTTTCTCGTAAATAATAACGGCTGGCTTGGTTCTGCCTTATCCTGAAATCCTGCCCAGTAAGGCTCTGTACCAAATAAAGCCTCACCGTTCACGTGCAGCCATGCGCCCATGCCGCGCACCCGCTCTGCCATCACGGCCGGGATGCGACCCGACGCCTCCGGTCCGACGTTCAGCAGAAAGTTGCCGCCACGTGCCACCACACTCACAAGCTCGTGTAGAAGATCCTTGACGCTGGTGTACATTTCGGGCGACGTTGCGCGGTTATATCTGTTACAAATGCTGGTATGAGTGTCTGTCCAGAGGAAGAAATCGAAAAAAGAAACTCACCCAAATGAATATGGATCCACACCGCGCGTCGATTCCCACATTCTGCAGTTGCGCTCAGTCCCATTCGTCTTACCGTGTTTTCTCATCTCCTTACCTTGCAGGCGACACACCGACGGACCGATACTCTATCGTAGAGAAATCCGAGATACCGTTACCACATCGGTCATTCACAACTACTGGCTTGTGCCCGTTGAAAAACTCCTTCTGCCAGGTGCCGGCGTCATTGATGCCTCCAATGTCGCACCAGAAAATGTCGGGGTCATAGTTGCGGATCAGTTCGAGCGCCTGTGGCGTTTGGACGTCATCCACAAAGCTGTGGATTGCCTGCGTATCTACGCCATGGTATGCCACCTGCTGGTGCGAGTACGCATTCCGTGGAGGACCATGCCATCCTAGGCTGTCATCGCGATAAAGTGGATGGTACCATTCCGGCATCGAGACTATGTAGCAAGCAGAGTATGAATAAATAATACAATTAGAGCTTTAAACTGTATTTCTTGCCATACAATATAAGCCCCGCTTCAGTTCAGGATACTGCTGCTCTGCCGTTGTCATGAGTTCCTCCACAAAGTCCCGTCCTTTGAAGTGGACGGTAGAGCGCTCGTTCACTTTAGTGTCAAATAAGGCAACACCGTCGTGATGTTTGGTAGTGAGAACGAAATAGCGCGCCTGAGCATCGCGTACAAGATCGAGCCAAGCGGACGGATCAAACTCGGACGGATCCCAATGATCGATAAACTGATCATACTCAAACTCGTCACCAAAAAGGCGGCGGCTATAGTGCCATGTCGGGCTGCCTTGCTGATTCTGGTTCCACCACCACCATTCTGCATACCTTTAATTATACGATAAGTATAAAAAGCGGAAGATACACAAATAGATGAATTACTGGTTAGGAGGAGCCCAGCTGGGCACAGAGTAGACACCCCAGTGAAAAAAGATACCAAATTTGCTCTCGCGATACCATGCAGGACTGTAATGGTCATTAATGTGCTGCGTTCTGCTTACCGATACATCCAGCGTGTGCTCGGCACAAGATGTTGTTGTGGCGGCATGGATAGTGACAGCGACATTGGTTGACTCCTTGAGCAAAGAGTGGTATTCCACCTCAACCACCGCCACTTCACCCGGCGCAAGCCAGGTACGCGTGCCTGCCTTTTTGGTTTCGATCAGCCGACCTGCGGCGAGGACTACGACATCATCAAGCCAGGTTGTGCCCGTGTTGTGGAGGCGTACGGCCAAAATTGAATTTCCACGGGGACGCGCCGAAACAATCTGCAGTGATTGGTCAGGATGAGAAGGCGCCAGTAAACCTGTAACGCCAAAAATATGGAGGATCGGACGGAAACTGCCGAGCCAATTGGTGTAGGGCAAACTGAGATGGGAAACAGTCCGCTGCGGGTCGACGTGGACAGGCAGGGCGATCAGGTTGGCGCGTGCCCCTGTGCTGGCCTCGCACACCACATTGTCGTGCCAGAGCTGGTGGGGGTGATCGACTTGCCAGTCCGGCACCTCGAGGGTCGTGACGTCCTGGTCGCCGTCGTCGTACGACACGACCACATGAGTCTGCAGTGGTCCGTGGGAGACGCTCACGAGCAGATACAATCCACCGAGCTGCTTATGCTCCAACGATAAGACCTGACCTTGGCTGAGAGCATTGTCTTTACCGTCCTTATTGGGAACATGAAAAGGGATTGTCCCAACGGTAATACGGTTGGACGCGTCTTTTGGGCACGTCAAGCCCGATTTCAAACCGTCAAAGTCGCTGCCTTCACCGAGCCCGTGGTTGTTGACAATACGGCTTATGTCATACTGATAAAAAGCATTGCTTTTAATGGTGGATGGGTGAAAAGGCTGTTGTTGCTGAGTGATGGCGCTCACGTACGCGAGCAACCAGAGAAAAATAAAAGAAAGGGCAGTGGTCATGCCGATGGCAAATTCTTGCTACAGTTGCTTTTTTATATATCGGATTTAGACACAAATTGGGATTTCTCACGTAGCCAGATATAGCATAGCATTAAAAAGAGATGCTTTAGATTTTTATGTAGATACTGAATGAATAGGTGAAAAACGTAGTTTTATATATCTTTTCGACGGCCATCTGGGGTCTCTACTTGTATGGAAGGTACATCGTCTGATATTCTATCTTTTTTCCGGTGCAACTCGCGCATGCAGTCTTGCTTGACGTCCTGAAAAGCATTGAGATAAGTCACGAGCATGTGGTCCTCAAGGCAGGTCTTGGAGATCAAGACTTCCTCCGAGAGCATCGGTGAGCCCTTGTGAAGCGAGAACGAACCAGGCGCAACGTCTGGTATCGGCAGTTCTTCATCCACAGCGCCAGGTAAAAATGGCTCGGATGTGCTGCCTGGTATGTTCAGCGTACTCGCACTTGGTTTCGCTCGCTTTGCTTTACTCAAGGTGGATGCCGCACGCGGTCGCCCTGTGGTCGTGCTACTCCGACTTTCCGTCGTGCTTTCTGTGCGGCGACGGAACTGAAAGACCTGTCCAGGAACATAGAGCAGTGGATAGCGTGGCTCGCCGGGCTGGATGATCTCTTGCCGTCGGGCTTGGATGATGCGAAAGCATGCTTTGCGTGCCTTGGCGTCGGCGTTGACCTTGCTTGTGCCGCCCAAGCCGTCGACGGCAATCATGGCATCCATAATCAGCTCCTTGGCACACGTTGCCGTGCCGTAGGACAGGCGGCCGACGAGGTCGTCTTGGCACACAAAGCTATCGATGTACTCCTTGTATTTTTCGGATAGATCCAATGAAACGGAGGCGACAGGCGCATAGCTGTAGCAATGGACCTCGAAATCAGGGTTACCCGAGATTTGACGCAGCTCGTCGATATGGTCGGCAATCATCATGGTGAGCACTGCGGCCGTACCAGCGCCCAAAGAGTGCCCGGTGATGATAAAGGAGGAAATGGGCCGCGTCTTGGACTGACTTTCCTCTGCGATGAAGTGGAATATCTGCGAGACAATGCGTGTAAAGAACCATTGCGCGGAGGCGAGCATGCCAGCGTGGACCATGCCGCCCTTCCACGGTCGATACTCGCAGACAAGGTCTGTGATGCAGTCATACAAACTCTATATGTTTTAAAACGAGATGAGTTTAAGAACGAAGAGCTCAAAGGTAAGGAGTACGTTACCCAAGTTCCGCGGATACCGAGCACAATTGCCTCATAACCACGGTCGATAGCAACAAAGTAGCTTGGTTGGAATACAGCCCCCTTTCGTAAGCCATATTCATATCCGAGTAGATCTTCGGGGGGTATCTTGAGGTAGCGCACGATGGCTTCCTTATTTGACCGCGTCTTCATTACATCTAACATTGAAGACTTAGATCTTGGTACGACTGCACAATTAAATATTATACCTTTAAGGTACTTGGCATAGTCACCGAGATATGACAGTCCACGCCATCCCTATTCAGAGTATTATGAGCAGACGTTGACATGCGAATACAAGAAGCATACGTAGGCGATAATGGCGTGTCCCAAAAAGTAATGCGCTTTGTCCAGGAACTGAAGGTCGGTCACACGCTCGGCAGGGGGCGGCCTACCCGTACGTATTCGTGTCAGGAACAAGTGACCGTGTGCTGATATTCATACCTCGGTGCTTCTGTATAAAATGTTTGGAGGAGGGAAATGGTCGACAAAAGCTGAAGACTGGTGATTCTGAAACCTTGGCCCTAATGCCTAGCATGAGCTGACAGCACAGTAGAAAATATGCCAAAAGATCTTTCTTACAAAAGCGTGGATCACATTCACGACGGCCCGAAGCAAGATACGCGTTTGTGGACTGACGACGAGGCCGATCATGCGATCGAGACTAGGATGAGACAGTGCAACCTCCTCAAACGTGTCATTGATCCAACGGAAAGCAAAGTTCTTGTCCCCGAAATTGTGACTCCGTATACTGGATACCGAATTCCTGCGTTTGGCGCGTCGCGTCTCATCATCCTGTCGCGAAAACCCGAAGCCGACATGGCCATCCGCTTCGGGACTGATGCGGCGGGGGCTCTCGGTGCGTCTCGCTAATTTGTTTCGTACTTGCTCCGCAAATATGAGATCGACCGAAGTTTGACTGCAGACCAGATCGTGTGAATCGCTCGTGTCAGGCTCGCTAGGTTTTTCGGATTTAAGCTTGTCGAGGTTGTCAACGAAGACAAGGCTTGGCTCCACTGCATCATGGAAGTCTTCATGCGGTCGATCGTGGCCGGGAGCATGCTGTGCCTGCTTTTCGTCGTTGTGCTCAGTGTCCTTGTCCTTGTCGTCGTCGCTGCTACTGGTGCTGCTGCTGTAATAGCTGCTGCTGTGTCGGCCGCTTGCGTCGTCCGGTCGAGAGCGTGATTTTCGTCTGCGACGGCGCGGTTTGCTGGAGGAGGATGCAGTGTTTGCGGTAGTGGTGGAGCCCATGCTATCGCGGCTCCTCGTGCTATAGACGGAAGAGGCGAGCGTGGAGCGGTCGAATTGGCTGCTCACGACGCTGAGGGAATCAAAGTCATGCAGTCTTGACGGAGAGAGTACGTCGTGGATGTAGGTATCGGGCGGGTTCTGATATGTATAACGGATGCGTATCTGGATAGATCCGATGAGGGGCGTCATGGATTGCTTGCGATGGCTGGGGTGCTGATGGTGGTATTGCGGCTGTTCTTGTGTGCGGAATCGGGGTATATGGGTTTTGAGGAAATTGTGAGGCAGTTGGATATGAGCAGGGAGGTAGCGTCGGGAATGATATTCGTACATCGGAAGGAACCTGCATTATTCATATCATAAATTGGATCTTTCATGATCATCGTCACCCAATAAGTGCACATCGAATGAACCTACGTCAGATATACATCTTCATGCCCCTCTATCAGGTTGATTCGGAGCTTGGCCTTGCCGATGTGTCGTGTTTTCTGGTTCCAGCTTTTGCGCTTGTCAAACAGGTCAAACTAGTAGGTTGATCGTAATTTTTTTTTTTTGGTTCATGCATGAGTGACCCATTATTTTCCTGGCTTTTTGTTGGGGTAAGGGGCGCAAGAGGGGAGGGGAGTCGAGGTACCTCAATGGTGTCGAACAGCTGGTTGTGATAAGAAATGGTAAACATGAAGCCCTCGTTCCAGTTGCCGTGCTTGTGTTTAGAGCGAGACGAAAAGTAGCGTTGTGGTCCCATTCGGAGACGCATAACAGGTCGCTTGACTTTGACATCGCTTCGGACATTGAGCAAATCAATCTAGACAACAGAGGGTAAGCTTGGCGAAGTAGGATAGAGTGTGGAAGGGGAAATACGTACTTGTAGTTTGCCAGGTGGAAGGGTGTTGACCTGCAGTGCTTCTCGCCGAGTCCATTCTGCCCTGAGATCTCTCAGGTCCGGTAACGAGAGCCGACGAGAGGGGACAGTTGTCTTTGGCGCAGGCGTATGGGCAGTAGGCGCAATAAGGTCGACCTGGTGCTGAGGAAGGCGAATGGCGGTGGAGGAGCGCGAAGGGGCCATCGAGGTCAGCATGTCATCCGAAAAAGCAACCAAGGAATAGACAAGAACTCATGGGCCTCGCCCACGTTCTGTGGTCCTCCAAATGCGGACATTGTCACGTGCAAAATAAGAGACGCTCTTATAACATATTTAAGTGCAATCTTACAGCAGGTACATGCTTATAAGAAAGATAGAGATAGAGGACGAGAGAGAAAGAGAAGGAGAGAGATACATATATGAATAATCTACTATTCTATGCTAGATATATTTACAGACGCTCAACGTTGCCAAGGTCCTTGCAGGCCTGCTGGACACGGGCGATCATGGTCTTCTCGGACTCGCGGATGAAGACACGGGGGTCGTAGAATTTCTTGTTGGGCTTGCCCTCGCCCTCGGGGTTACCAACCTGGGTCTGCAGGTAGTCCTTCTTGGCCTCGTAGTAGTTGCGGAGACCAATCCAGTAAGCCCACTGGGTGTCAGTGTCGACGTTCATCTTGATGACACCGTTTTGGACGGCGGTGGAGATCTCCTGCTCAGTCGAGCCAGAGCCACCGTGGAAGACAAAGAAGACGGGCAGAGGGTTCTCGGACTTGAGCTGCTCGTGGACGTAGGCCTGGTGCTTGGCGAGCAACTCGGGGTGCAGGCGGACGTTGCCAGGGGCATACACACCGTGGACGTTGCCGAAGGCAGCGGCAATCGAAAACAGGTCAGTGATTTCGGAGAAGGCCTTGTAGATCTCCCAGATATCCTCAGGCTGCGTGTACAGCGAGGCGTTGTCAACGTCCTCGTTGTTCACACCATCCTCCTCACCACCGGTGATACCGATCTCCATCTCCAGAGCACAACCCATGGGTGCCATGCGCTTGAGGTACTTGAGGCAGATCTCAATGTTCTCCTCCTTCGACTCCTCAGACAGATCCAGCATGTGCGACGAGAAGAGGGGCTCGCCGTTGGCAGCGAAGTAAGCCTCATCAGCGGCGATCATGCCTAGTCAAACAAACACGTCATGTGAGCTTCGATGAGAAAGCCCAGCAAACTTCGTTTTTCTTACCATCGAACCAGGGCAGGAGCTTCTTGGCACAGTGGTCAGAGTGGACGATGACGGGAATACCGTAGGCCTTGGCGACAGCACGGACGTACTAATTCAAGTGGATGCATCTTAGAACCGTGGTCATATGATATGGAATATTGCCTAGGTTTACTGCCTAGGTTTTGATGGTACATACCTGAGCACCAGCGACGGCACCAATGATGGAGGCCTCCTGGTTCTTGTTGGAGAGACCCTTACCGGCAAAGTAGGCAGCACCACCGTTGGAGAACTGGATGATGATGGGCGACTTGAGGTCGCGGGCAGCCTCCAGAGCAGCGTTGATGGTGCTATAGATTAACCGCAAAAAGATTTTTAGAATCAGAGTCTTGATCGGTGACCCCGCCGTCTTTCATCCGAATCCCGCCTTTTCCCAGCAATCGCGCTGATTTTTTCCAGCCACTTGCCCCACGCGCGCAACACTATCGCATTTAACATACCTGGTGGAAGTGCAGTTGATAGCGGGAATGGCGAACTTCTGCTCACGAGCTGTAAGAGTAAGAGCGGTAAGCTGACTTGGCAACATCAGATACCTTTCTTATCCTTACCATAGTTCATAAGCTTGCGGAGGTTGTCACCGGTAACGACACCAGCGGGAACGATATCAAGAAGACCCATGTTTGTAGAGTGAGGATGTAAAGTAGAAAAAGATGATCGCGAAAAGAACACGCCCACACGACGTTTATTTAAAATCACAGATGTCGCTCTTTAGAAACTAGGCGCACAGGAACCCCTATTGCATCATCACTCACCTGTTCACCTCCGAAAGCGCAAAATAAAAAAAGATGATCGAAAGATTACGCGGAGCAAAATATAAGATAGAGACGCGGCATGGCGTCCCTTGTTCCGATATGGCTAAAGATATGAACGAGACTTCATAGATCTGGACCTGATATGTGTGACCTTGTCAGGACCAGTGGAATGAAAGACCTGGCAACGTTAAGCTATGTCCTTTGAACTTTAGCGTAGTTTTCTGATATTCGTCTTTGAAAGAGCATGTAAATGCGTAAAGCATTGTATTGGAGCCTGACGTGGACGAGATGTATTTTATCAAATAACATCAGTATACTGTAATAGCAAACGTTTCGTTGAAAGAAAAGGGCAGCTGGATAACAATGTTTAATCCCGATGCGCAATTTTAACTTGCGTTCCATGACTTGTTTTCTCATGATCGAATCATCCTTTGGCGCGTTCGTTTGTTTATGAAACAGAACTCTACTATTCTTTAAAGATATCTATACAAGATGGATTTGACACGCTTTGATATGTTCCACGCAAAAAGTATAACCGCGCTCACCAAAAGAGGCAGTCGGTCACACCTAGCCCGCGTCTGGAAAAACTTGTAAACATTGGGAGGATCACATCCAACATTTTTGACTCTGGAGATGGTGGTGCCCCTGGCTCGCTCCTCTGCTTTACTCCCATTTTACTCTCTGCTATTTTGTTACATTCTGTCAAGTAGAGAGATGCGATATAAAAACATTTATGGAAACTTCGAAATGATGATCATATCGCTGTCTCGCCCATTACGTCTCTTTTCACGCTCCCGTTGAAGTGGTTGATCATCATGAAATATCCGCCACGTGGAGTTATCATCAGCTATGATACGTACTGACACATCCGACGGCAAAACATAGGCCTGCACAGATACAAAGGCATATTCTTTTACATACATATATGCATTTACCAGTGTCATAGTCGCTCAGCTCAGACTAAATGACAACCAAAGAAATAGTTAACTTTCCAATTAATTCACTATACAATTTGAAGGACTGACAAGAGAAAAAAGGGTGATACGTGCGACATATTACTTTAAGTCAGCGCATCCCATGCTTACCAACTTGCCAAGACGTTATGCACATAGCCGAGACGATGTACATACAGAGGTTCCAAGGTTTGCGTTGTCAAATCACATACAAGGCACTCGGGAGTTTCAATGCCTCCTTTCTCTTGTCAAAACCTTCTGACTTGCTAACTTCGTCTGGACTCTCACTCTTCTATAATCAATCAATGTTGTCAGGACATAGACTTGATTCCATACAGTGATTGACTAGCGAACATTGGCCTGTTAATTTGAATGTATTTCCATATAAAGAAACTTGTTTCAGACAGCCTATCTTAATCGATTGTACAGTACACTGTCTCGGCGACAGGAGAACTTCTTGGCTACAGCTAGGTGCTTCAGCTCAGAGCGCGTCAAGACCTCGATGCCGGACGGATGCAGCACTACTACCTCTCTGATGTTCCTGTTCAATCTATAGTTGTTTAAGTACAAGTCATTGCGCGTCAAGGTGTTCACCGCTTACTTGAGCATTTTTTGAACATCATTGGGATCGATAGAGAGGCCAGCGTAGTCAATGGCACATAATCGAATTCTCTTGGTGGTCGCTGCAAGGTAGGAAAACATACTTTAGCCGCGCGGCTAAGTTATACCCAGATAAGTTATATTCTCGCGTAAGTCATATTCCTTTGATCCCCCGAGCGTATAACTTATGCGCGCGGCTACTGTATCTAAAAAAGAGGAAGTAAGCATGTGTACGGAATCTGACACCTTATGGTATTACCCTGCGTGCTCCCGTCGAAACGACGCTCCTCGCGGCCACTGTCTCGCGACAAGACGGGGTCGCTGGCTTTGGAGCCGTCTGACACAAATATGCGTCGACAGTGACACTGTTTCTTCAGCCGTTGTGCCATGCAACTTATCAGTCTTGATCGGCTCGCCTTGTCTTCACCGCCAGGGAATTTCCTGACGTACCCGACGTTCGCCCAATTGCCCTTGGCCGCTCGCATATGCAGCTTGAATGGCTTGCATTCTTCACGGGCGGTTTCTGCGTTTGAGAGTAAATCAAAAAGTTCAACCGATTATGCGAGGATTGATAGCATGTAGAGCTCTCGTCCTCTAGTAGGTGTACCATCGATCTTCCTTTTTTCTTTGTTCTCCAAAGTGGACCTTATGGCTGTTGAGTAACAAAGCAAATCGTTGCAGGCTCATCGTGTGCTTCAGGACGCGGTAGATACCTTGAATGCTGTAGAAACCTTGTTCATACAGCCCAGTCGATTCCTCATCCTCCTTAGTGAACAGAAGTTTGGCGACCTTGACGATGTCACCTCGTGCTTCTTCTGACGAAGAGGTGGTTGCACTTTTGTTTTCGTCTGACATGTACAAGGAGAATGAGCACAGGTCTTTCAAGTTCCTTTGATAAAGATCCTTTGCTCACATTTCTCTTCGGCATTACTATTTTCTGGGCTCACTGGCTGTGCTCCCGGGTACGACTTGTGTTAAATGATAGTTCGCAGTGATAGTTTTGCCCATTGCAAGCGGGGTGGGTTTGGCTTAAAGAGGTGATGCAAAAGGTGTCAGAGAGTATACAAGGACAGTCTGAAAGTAAAGAATCGTTCAATCTGGGACAGTGAATGGGTCTTCATTTTTGAAAAGTCAACCAGGGAGTCGCGTTTATTGGCCCAACAGACAATGAGTGCATGCGTACATTGAAGACGTAAATGAGAGACCAAAAAGACGGAGCGTAAAAACATACCGTATAAATCATGATGAACATCCGCTCAGCATTATCGAAGAACACTAAGGATAACCAAGGCACAGACTCCCAACGTATAACGATGCAAGAATTACAAGGCCCACTCAATCATAGCATGGAAGAAGGCTTGCAAGAAAATCATGACCGAGAAAGTAACCAGGAACAAGTCATTCAGCAAGACGTCCTAATGGGATTCCTTAAGCGACCTTTCCCCTGTCAAAGGCGGAAAGAATAAAAGGAGTCCTTACCGCAAGCCTACCGCTGAGCACAAGAAGATGGCCATTAGACTTGCGTACCTGGAGCATACTCAGGTGGATGACATAGCCAAGCAGCTTGAGTATGATCCCACGAGCTTCAGAAGATTCTTGCTGGACAATAGAAATAGACCAAGACCACGCATAAACTCCCAAAATCGGTCGTAAACGGAGTTCCTGGTTTCTGGACCTTTTTCGAGACAGAGATCGCGCCTGAGTTATCATTTGTTTTCCATTATCGTGTCAATCATTCTATCCTACTACGATGCTTGCGGACACTACCTTTCCGAACCGGTCTCTCCAACGGTGATTGTCGTTGGTCATTGACTATCAAGAGTCCTCCTCAGGCACAAACGACCAGGCTGCAGATGACTACGTCTGGACTTTGCCTGAAGACATGGTGTTACATTTTGAATCACATTACATATATCATCATATCTACAAATTTTAATCAAAATTTACGTACCTGGACAACGGGCAGATGAACGTCCATCAGGCCGCCCAAAAAGCCTGCATCAGCAAGTCCGTGGCTTACGAGCTCAGCCATTTGAGGGACAAGTGTCCTGGCATCCTTCCTGGATTCAAGCCGAGAAGCCAAGTCCGCTTGAGTGAGCTCTCTAGGGATCACGAACTTTTCCTCAAGGATTACCTTGAAAACTTTGGGCCGAACCTCATCCTGAAGCAAGTGGCTGATACTGTCAATAACAGCACGGAATGTAAGTTTAAGTTTAAGCCTCAAGACGTCAGTGAAATGAAGGCATGTCTAAGTCTGAATACATATAATAATAGGCCAGATGACCAGAAGCGCTGTCAAATCGTACTTGGAGGAAACACTCTCGTTCACAATCGAGATTGTCACTCCTCCTTCCGATGCCGACTCGCAGATGGAAGCCAGAAAGTCGTTCGTTGCTTCTTTGGTGCAGCATGGTGTGGCGTACGAGTCCAACTGCCTGTTCTTTGGCGGTTGCAAGCTCGCACGCAGAGACACCGTACTCCCACCAGGCGGCCATATCGTCAAGCCTGAAAAAGCGGTGCACCAAGCACAGCTAGACGAAAGGCTTCAGATCCGACCACTTCCTGCTGTTCGTACAAGAGATGATCAGGATCGCCAAGGAACAGAAGAGAACCGATCTCTTTTTCTTTCTGGAGGATTGCGACCTGAGCCGGAACCGGCAAGTGGTTGAAGCCATCGGAAAGGCCGGTTCCACCCCCGTTCTCCTACCTGCCGGTTCTCCTTCTTTCACTCCCACCTCTTTCTTTTGGAAGAAGGTGAAAGACCAAATCCGGAGAGAGCCTCTGACCATCAGGGATGACCTGACTGTCAGGGTGAAAGAAGTAGTCCAAAATATCACCCAGGCGAAATGCAAGCTTTGGGTGGATATGTGCAAGGATTCGCTCGGAGGGTATATGCCCTCTCAATAAAGCACCTTCATTGTGGACGGTCATTGTACCTATTTTTCTTCCAAGGGATGACTTTTTCACCTGTATTTTATATTTTGTTCCAAGGGAAGAATTTTTCTCCACCTCAGCTGTGAATTTTTGGTGGCTGCTGCTGGTTCTCCCCCCATGTGTCGTCTGTCTTTTGGCAGGCGGAGCAAATCAGAGCATCTGGGCAAGTCAAAGGTGGAGAATTCAACTAACCGCGGTCAGGACTAGTCCAACTTTAATTTGAAGCTGCCTATCTGAACACTTTGGCTGCAAATTGGTGTCAGCAGTCAAGAGTGGACGAGTAAGGTCTCAGGATACGTGTAACAAACATGGGATATAATTAGACAATGAGCAGGATGGCGCGGCCAAGATATACACACAGCCACACGAGGCACTCGGAAACACCCATCATAGCACTTCTCATATATATATATTAAAAAAAAAAAAACGGACGATGTCATGCAGATCCTGCTTGCTCTGAAATAATTTAATCTCACAGCCATGAACAGTACCGAGCTTTATGGTATCATCGGAGCCTTCGGAGGTCTCTTATGCATCGTAGCCGGGGTGCTACTTATACGCTTTCTCTGTAAGAGGCGTGGACGTTATTCGCGGACAGGTAAGTTCCTTACAGAAAACTGAGAGGTCATTTTTACGGACCTGTCCCTTATCATCAGATGAAGATATGTCCGAAGTGCCAGAACCACGGCAAATTACCTCTATCGATAGGGGATCATCCGACCTATACGAGCAAAGACGCACCAGCAGTATGATAGACGATGATGAAACACTCGTAGGAGAATCCCTGCCGCTGTATCAGGAACATGCGGATACTGTAAGACTGCCAGCGTACCGCGAGCGTGCGAGACCACCCGCAAGTCGCGAGCATGTGAGACCGTCAGCATATCACGAGCGGCTCCTGGAAGATAACAACTACTACTATTATTTACCACATGTATTCTTTTAACCGACTTGTACATATAAACAGACACATAGACCTATATCTGAGCATGAACGATTGATGCTTTTGATCCTCCATTGTGACAATTACATTATCACTCGGTGCCACTTGAGACGCCCTGGGCTGTGTGGTACTTTAGTCCATTGAGTCAGTCTTCTCTCATTACCGTGTTATCTGGCTGGGCAATGACGTAGATACACTGAACATGGTAGATATATCCTGTACATATAATACAATAATGACGTCGAAGCATCGATCCTTGTACGTGAATTAATAAGCAATCTCGAGGTTGGCTATGCAAATCAGCTCAATATCACATATTGGATTCTCTATCATTCAGACGGGCCCTGGGAAAGCCAAAGCACGAGATGCGGCCAGCCAACCAGAAGCGGGCGCTTTCTGCTATTGCTCGCGGACGCGTCGCAGGCGAATTGCCCGAACTTATGATGACCACAGCCACCACCGAGATAGCAACGCAGCCCTCTCTGCTGCCCAGAGCCCGGAAAGATAGGTAAGCGGAGGACACGTCCAGATGGGGGGAAATAGAGAAATTGATATTTCTATCGAAACTCTATCGTTGAGCGGCGAGGCAGCTAATTACCTCCGGCAAAAGTACCCACTTAAATATGTGCACCAAAGCAGTTGTCAAGTCTTGCGCAACGTCCATGGGTTGACGACAGCTAAAAAGTAAAGTATATGCCAAAGGCGAGTATCTGTCTGGAATATGTGCTTTTTTTTTATAATTACGACGATGAGATGGGTGACCTGAAATGCCATTGTCTCTAGACGAGCTAAGCGATGGGCAACGATTGTCAAATACAGTTTGAACAGCCAACATGCGCATTCTTTCAGGTATTCCACGGAACTAAGCTTTCCTTTTCTACAGCAGAAGTCCTTCCCAATTTATCATTTTAGACTATTTTGGATGTGAAGAAAATTTTTTCAGCCCATAACAGTGGAATAGTCAGATCCTGGCGAAAACGCTGTACATGTGGTATGGTGGCCCAGCGCTTCTCGTCATGCCTCCCTCACATCAAGAAACCATGCCAAAGACATGATTCCCATCCGCAGTAGGGAGCTTGCTCGTTAAAAAGCCAGAGAAATCATCACACTTTCCAGTAGTTAGGAAGATTTGTCAAAGAGCAATATTTTCAGGGCAGAGCGTCCTTTATATAGACTTTTAGCTTTGCGAGTCACAACCATTTTAGCTCAGCTCAAACTCCCGCTGTTCAGGAAAAGAGAGTCCCGAAAGAGACACCGCGCAAACAAGGACTAAACCCCGGCTTGCTGTCACACAGTCGCGTGACGCGATAATGGACTGCCTGACTATCCGGATGTGAAGTAGGGGTGGGGGAGGAGGGCGTATAAGAGACATAACGACAGAGAGGATCACAAATGCTCAACGCTTTCACTTTTTCAAAAAAAAAAAAAAAACTATCCAGTACAAGTCACATGAGGAGATAAGATGTGATGGGGGAATATAGGTGACGGCGCAAAGAAAAGAATAAAGGAAACAGGCCTTCTCTTTGAAGCCAGATCGTCTAGGCTCTCTAACCCTCTTGACCTAGAAAAAGGAAAGGTGTGTGTCGACTTAGTGAAGAGCAACAAAATAGGTCCTTCAGCTCATCATGATATCTTACCAAAGTCATTGGTGAACTTGACGTGTTCTTCAATGTCGGCCTTATTGACGGTCGGACGGGAGCTGCCAACGGCCTTCAAAAAGTCGTGCAGCGTCAGGTCCGGTTCGAGCAATTGATCTGATTCAATATCCATCCATGTCATTTCTTGTGCATCTGGATCACCCGGTGAGCATGGCGTGAGGAATTGCTTGGTTGCACCTGACTCGTATCTTGCAGGCGCCGTCACCTAGATACGGATTGAGTTCCCATGTTTTCTCCGCATGTGTGCGTCTGTGTGGAAAACGTACCCATTTGAAATGTGTTGCGCTCTGCACCTTGCGTATAGGTTGCATCAAAGCATCCCGGACAAGGATGGCGATATCCGAACCTGAGTATCTAGAACCAAATCGTGAGTAAAAGAGAAGATAGCTATAGCTTAGCCGAATTACCCTTCCGTCATATCAGCGAGCTGCTTGAAATCGGCCTGCGTAAGATTGCAAGGTGTAGTGCCGACATTGAGGGCGAACATGGCCGCACGAGCATGGGCGTCAGGGAGAGGGATGTAGATACGTTTCTCGAATCTTTGCAACAGAAGGTGGATGAGGACGAGGTATACGAGAGAAAGGATATGCGTACCTTCGTCGAATGGCTGAATCGAGCTGCCATGGGATATTAGTCGCACCCAGCACGAGGACACCCTCCATGTCATTGCCGACGCCGTTCATCTGTACGAGGAATTCGGTCTTGATGCGACGTGCGGCTTCGGACTCGCCTTCGCCACGGGTGCCACAGAGTGAGTCGACCTCATCGATAAAGATGATCGCGGGCTTGTTTTCTCTTGCCATTTGGAACAGTTCCTTGACGAGTCTATTGATTTTGGAGATAAAATGAGCACAGGGTGTACCAGAATTAGCAATAATTCCTCTACCTTTCACTTTCGCCAAGCCATTTCGAGACAAGATCAGATGACGAAACGGAGAAGAACGTGGAGTTGGCCTCGGTGGCGACGGCCTTGGCAAGATACGATTTACCTGTACCTGGAGGCCCATACAGCAGAATGCCTCGCCAAGGCTTACGCTTGCCCGTAAAGAATTGGGGGAACTTGATGGGCAAGATAACTGCTTCCTTGATGGCTTCCTTGGCACCTTCGAGACCGGCCACATCTTCCCAGCGCACATCCGGTTTCTCGGTCAAGATGACACCTACGCAGGAGCAATTAGGAAGGCGAGCCTCTTTTTCAAAAGAGGAAAGAAATGATGGAACGGCCTACTTACCGGTCAAGCTGGCGCGCATCTTTTTCATTTCTGGATCTTCCTCTTCTTCACCATTTTCACCTTTCCTGCAGAAAAGAGCGTATACGTTTAGAAACTATGTAGGCTCTGTTATTTTCCCTCCCGCTTACTTTTTTGTGCTTTTTCCGTTTGCACCAACCACCTCTTGCTGTTTCTTTTCTTCTTGGTTATTGAGAAACTCCTTGAGCATCTCAGCGCGATCGAGATACTCAATGAATCGTTTCCGTATCGGGTCCTTGAGACGGTCGTTTTTTTCGTCTGCAAATTGGGATGTGTAAAGACGATGGTCCCGTGCCAGTCGTGTCTCGCTTACATTTGATAGCTGTCATGAAATAATCCAACGCAGTTTGGTAGTGACCATAGGCTTCCTTGTAGTTGCCCTTGTGGTCTTCGTCGGTGGCTTTCTTGACGATATCAATGGCTTTCTGGATAGACAGATACAAAGAGTGAGAAAAGCACACACCAACACCACAAGCCCGAGTCGTGAGCACAAGGCACAATTAAGGGCTTCCAGTTACTCGAGGACTGATTGGGGTGGGGCGGGTGTGTATGTTGTGTATTCTTACTGCTAGGAAATCCGAGTTTGACATGGTGAGGAAGGATCAGCGACCAAGTGAATGAGACACAATCAGTATTATAAGTGTAGATAGAGGATAAAGAAGAAAAAAAGGGTAGAGACACGACTGAATGGAGTGTGTCTGGTTATAGGCAAGCAGGTTCTCTTGGCGTAAAGGACAACAGAAAGGGCAAGGAAGAAGGAGAGGGAGAAGACATTCCGCTTTCACACTCCGACCTGCGACATTCCGCTCGCCAATCAGATCTTTTCAAACCGCCACCATGGCCAATAAGAATGATTCAAAGAATATAGTGCATTAAAACACACCTTCAGCCAATGAAATCCAGTCAAGTAGACCGTACATGCCTGGTGGACATATATCCATGGCAGCTGTATGCGCGCTTTACAAGCGCCACAAAAGCAGATGCAATAATACTGATTACCAGCGCCATGTGATGCTTGAGTGCAGGGAATATCGGACATTGCTATCAATATTATTGTGCGCATAATCACTGTACACTTGGCAATAGATCAAAGGTAGAAAGCAAGGTGCCTGCGTCCCACAAGCGTAAAGGACTTAAACGGTACCCAATCTATCTGAAGTCTTTAAGGAGACATCTGCTAGAGATAACAGTCTCCTTCGTATCTCGCGTGTTTATAACGCATTTTTAGTCATTCAGTATCCTGTTACCAGCATAAACCATCGCTGCGAGTGTTTGTGGCGATGTCAATAGCTTTCTCGCTCTCTTTCAACGTTCAAAAACGAAGCCATTTTGTAGCATCTGCCAAGAACTGCATCAGCAAGTTTTCGGTTCTAGCTACTCACATTTGTTTTTTGTCACATATGCGGTCCCAACGAGTTTTGGCGGCTTGAGCAGGGCACGCGCGCTACCCACCCTACGACGTCCAAAGAGTCTTTCAAATCGTTGTTTGGAGCCGGCAACCGGTCGAATATTTTCTAGATGCAATCCATAAACCGCATGACGGCCAGCAACGGCTAAAGAGGCTCGGTGAGGTGAGGCAAAGTAGTCTGCAGCGGGGCCTCTCTGCTCGAAGCGTCCCGGCCAAGACAAATACTTTTCCTGCCAAGACAAGCAGAACAACGCTGTATGCGCCGCGCACAAAGCACAAGCATATGTGGCAATGATAGGTGTTTTTCCTTCCCTATTATTCATATACATGTGTACATATGAGCGTACTGCGTGTGGCAAAATATCACGCATGGAGACAAGGCCCGCATCAATCTCCCTCTTTCTCGTGCTCGGCCTTTTTTCTCGACGGTATTCCCGTCCGGCCAGTAAACGTATACTATGCGCGCCTTTATAGTACAAATGTTAAAGAAGACTGACGTTTACAGAAGGTCCGCATTGATCTACTATTAAGGCGTTGAATTGACACACTCTCCACGCAAAGACAGACAGATGTACCCTGCCGTGATGCTGTAGTTTGTAAATAGGCTTTTGTGTGGTCGTATTGTACAGATATAAACTTCATTCGATGGGAAGGAGGCAGCGCCAGAGGACGGATTCCGAAGACATGGCAAGGCGAAATCCCAGCATAGTCGTGTGTCATACAAGGTGGAGAAGGTAGAGTACGTAGCAATAAGTGGCTTTTTTTTTCTCTTTGTCGTTTATTATTAGATGCGTTCGAGTGCTTCCATAAGGGCGATGCTGTTACCACGGATGACCTAGTGTGCGACATGTCAATAAGTACACGCGTCTATAAGGTAATAAGTTGAACGGTTATACGTACGACCATGCCCATGTGGTTTTTCTCCGTTGCGCTCACGTCCTCCACAGCGTCGTCGAGGACAATGTTCATGAAGGGATCGTAGCCTCGGAGCACACCGGTGACGCGTCGATCACCGTTCAGCTGAAGCGAGAGTCGCTTGTCCATATAGCTATAGTTATAGTTATAGTTATAGTTATAGTTATAGTTATAGTTATAGTCATAGTTATACAGTGGATAGCCGTGAGTGATGACGAAGAGGGTGCAGATGGGATGAATGCGTACCGTTTCAATTCGGGAGTAGGTGCTTTCGGCATGGTGTGCGCGCGTAATAGATCTACAAAAAAAGCGGTGAATGGAACAGGTTGATATGGGGATGGATTACGAGATGAGAGTCAAAATGCTTACGTGTTGGATGACTCGAAAGAGAGGCAGAAGAGGAGAAGAGGAGATATCAAGAGAAAAAAGAAGAAGCGAAGGAGGGAGGTGATGCGGATGGAGGTGAGGACGAGGAGACTGCTACGTAGAAGAATACAGGTAGGATTGCAGCTGCGTAAAGCGGCTTGGATGGCGCGAGGACTGCTTTTCGCCTAAAGCAGGTGCTTAAGACATACGAAATTCATAAGCGTCGGGCCTGTCATTATTTCGCTACAAGACACACACACACAGACCCTTCTCCTCCTTTCTCTTACATAGCTTTTCCTGTTTTGATGCTGCCGTCCACCTTTGGGGGTACTTGCCGCAACTGCAAGGTATTTGATACTCTCTACTCAATTAAGGGCTACCCACTCATATATATGCTGCATTGCCAGAAATATGTACGCGAGCTGGACGCGCGCGCATTACGCATTGTGGAAACGCTGACACATGCCAGCCCAATACCCTCCTTGAAACGCCAGCACCATGTTTTGACACGTTCGGCCGTATCCACGCGACGGAAATCCTCCAATTTACCCGTACCTCTACCGCCCTTAATATACACCTCGCCTGCACTCCTCCTCCCCGCGTCTCGAACCCTGTCCACCTCCTCTGCTACCTTTGACAGCAACAAAAATAGCAATAGCAATAGCAGAGGCAGCAGTGGCAAAGGCAAAAATGTGGCTACTGTTGATCCCGAGACGTCTGCGTCCCTCTTCTCGGCTGCGCTCGAGCAGTCCTCTGCTATCACAGCGCAGTCTCTCGTGAGCGCCATTCTCCACCACCTCAAAAAACGGACACCCAACCCACCCCGTGCCTGGGACGGCTATACCGACCTGGCGCTGCGGGACATGCTGCCCTATCTCTCGCGCGATCACTACAGCGAACTCATTCGGTTATTCGGTGCACGTGCCAACCACGCCGACGCACTGCAATACGTGCTCGCCCTGATAGAAGACATGAAGGCGCTCGGTCACGGCGTTGGCGATCGAGAGAAGCTGACCCTGATGCGCCTGCTAGGCATGAACGGCAAGATCAGCGCCATGGAGCACCTCTTTGCCGACATTCGCACCTCGCCGCATCTGGGTCCCGACGATCAGAAGCTGTTCAACACAGTCCTGACCATCTACCAAGCCCAGCGCCATCGCATTGGTTTCGTAAAGACGGCCGAGCAGTCCATGGAGGTCTACGACGACATGATCCAGCGCGGCATCATCCCGACCGCAGCGACGACTCGCCTCCTCATGGAAAACGTGCGCTCGGCGGGCTATGCCTCCGAGATGGTGAAAAGCGTATGGGCGTGGTTCTGGAAACTCACGGGCGATAGCGTTACCAAGGAGGGACGTTCGTTTGACCTGTCTCTCTACAAGGAAATGGTCATGTATTTCACGAGCGCAGGCCATCCGAGCTATGCCCTCGAGATCAGCGACCGGATGGTCCAGCAAAATATCCCACGCGACGTCCAGCTCATGACAGCCCTGATCCACAAGGTTGGTCGCGCCGGCAACGTCGAGCGAGCCGGCCAACTCTTTCAGGAGATGCTCCGTGTCGACCGAATTGCGCCAACGCGTGTCACTTTCAATGCCCTGATCGACGTGTACGCCCACAAGCGACCCGAACCCGACCCGGCCGGCGCGATCGACGTCTATGACCGCCTCGAAGAATTCGGCCTCGAGCCGGATGCCTATACACTCGGCCCGCTCATCGACATGTTTGCCAAGCAGGGTGATTTGCACATCGTCAAGCAGCTCTACAATGACATGGTCAAGGCCCGTCGGCTGCGCCCGACCTCGCACATCTACTCGTCGCTTATTGAGTGCTTCATCAACAATGACGACACGTCGGCGGCCATCCAGGTATTTGAGCTCATGAAACAACGCAAGCCCATCGACGAACGACCCAACGAAGTCACGTACAACCTGCTGGTGCGCTCGTATGCGCGCTCGCGCGACTTTAAGCGCGCGATTGCCATGCTGTCGGCCATGCACGAGGCTGGGGTGGCGCCGAACGCACGGACCTTTACGCCGTTACTGGGCGTGATCGCTGACGATGGCAACGTGGAGGGTGTGAAGCGCATTATGGAGAAGATGCAGGAGCTCGACGTGGAGCCGACCGTACATACCTACACGGCTCTGCTGGAGACGTACGCCAAGGCGGGCGATCTTGAGCGGTCCGAGTTCGTGTTCAAGGAGCTAAAGCAGCGCTGCATACCCAACGTAGAGCCGTATAATACGCTGCTCTATATCTACACCAAAAAGAACGAGATGGACAAAGTCCTGGACACTTACAAGCGGATGCTCAAATCCTACATCAAGATGAACTCATATACCTATGCGCTGCTGATGCTTTTCTTTTCCCGTCGCAAGGAGATCGCGGCCGTGGAGCGTCTGATGGATTCAATGACTACGCAGGGTGTCGATCCGCACGTGCACAATTGGACGGTGCTGATGCAAGCCTATCTCGACAATGGCCAGTTCCAGGAAGGTTTGAACGTGCTCGAACGGATGCGGAAGGCTGGGGTCGGGCCAAGCAACGTGACGCTGAGTATCCTCATTGATGCCTGTGTTCGAGAGGAGAGCATCAGTCTTGCCGAGTCGCTCCTAGACGACGCCATTGAACGCTCCCGATCCAACGCCCGCTCGGACGTTCACTACGGCGATTTTGAGCCGACGAGTGACAGCCAGAACACGGCCACACGCGATATGTATCGCAGCCACCTGCCAAGGACGATTGAGGACGTCTTGGCCAGCCGTACCTACGAAAAGCCGGAGACAAAGCCGTTGCCGCCACACATGTTCAATCCGCTCCTGAAAGCCTATACCCAGAACAACAGCACGGAGCAGACCCACGCGCTTTTCAAGACGATGTTGGACCTCGGAGTCGAGGTGAGCGTGCCGGTGTACGTGACAATGATGCAGACCTATAGCAAGGAAGGCGCGTACGACGCGGTGGAGGTACTCTGGCGGGGACTGCGGGAACGACCAGGCCAGACGGTGACGTTGCCAGATGGGACGGAGATCACAATACCCAGGCAGATTTATAGCAACGAGATTATTGACCTACTGAACGGCGAGAAGCCGCCCGCGGTGGCGTCCAAGGTGGACACGCCGTTTGCGCTGACGGTGTATATGGACAGTCTGATCGCACAGGAGCAGTACGCGGAGAGTGTGGATCTATGGCAGGCTTTGCAGTCGGAGTCGTATCCGTTTGACGCACACAATTACAATCGGTACGTGGTGGTCTTGCTTCGGATGGGGCAGCAAACGGAAGCGATGCGGACCGCGCACACGTACTTGCTGCAGAGTGCCGCACGTCGGTCGATCCGACGACGGGATGATCCGGCAGCGCTGGACGTGTCAGCTTTGGAACTGGAGACCTGCCACGAATTTGTTCAAGCGCTCGATTTGGCTGTCACGGATGAGCAGTTCCTGCGACAGACCGTGGTGGAGACGATCCAGAAGCAAATGCATGTGTAATATCTGTACATTATCCATTTTATACATACATACATACATTAGACGATTAGAGACAGGAGAGCACCCTCTCAACACGCATTATTCCCTCCCGTCTTCTCTGTTTGATTCCAAGTTTCTGGGCAATCACGTGTGGCAAATTGTAATAGGGTTCAGGAACCGAAAGTCAGTCTACGAGCCAAATACTGCGCTGTCTCTCCGTATCAAACAGAAAGCAATCATGACGGAACGCATAATGCATCAGGATGGGGTTAAAGTGATGGATACATTGTCAGAGAGATGCAAGTGAAGGCCACGTGGAGGCCACAAGTGGGAGAAAGCGCCGGTGACAAAATGTATGCATTCATGTTTTATGTGCCCAGCGAGGCTTATCGTCTATGAAAAAAGAAAAAGACGAATGATGGAAGCATGACAGGGTCTCGCTATGCTCTTCAGCATATAGATACATGTGCGTGTGGGCTGTATATATAGCTTATCAGGCACGCCTGAGCCATGAACAGTAGTGAGATGTGTGTGTATGTGTGTGTACCTCGAGACAGTGTCGAATTCAGATATGGATTGTTTTGATTTGTTATGTTTGTAAAGGAAAGAGGGATCATGCCAGATTGGTGCCACCATTCGAGGGTTTCTTGCGCGACACACAGCTGTATTCATACACTCCATACATTTCACTCATACTCACACAGATAAAACACACTTAAAACACACCTTTAAACACCTACTGCCTTTTTCCTTTTTCTTTCATATTCTTTTTTTTCCTTTTCCACCATTCGGTCACCATGGGGACCGTGATGCGCACCCCTCAGCAGCAGAAGAAAAAGTACCCTCCGACTGAAATACCCACACCGATACCGAACGAGAACAGTAACAACAACAGCAATAACAACACCACGAATGAGCCACCGTTGACGGATTTCCCGCAAGAAGTCACTTGGCTCTTCTTTCGCGACAACCAATGGACCCCATTCCAAAACGAGAACCATTTAAAGATTGAGCAGGCATTCACCATGGGCGGTAAGGGAAACGAACAAAATGGATAAGGGAAAGGGACCTGCCTGGTGCAACGGACTTTTTGGCTCACGATTGGAAAAAAAAAAAATGCACACTACTCCTTGTGGTCTATACCTAGGCATCTACGTTGATATACGAGGTAGTTCACGGTGCCAATCGATGCCATGCGTTGGAATGGGTGTGATACTGATATGCCATGATTTAATTTGGTTTTGTTTAGACCACAATTTCCCGCATCTGAAGAGTATACGAGTCTTTCCAGCGCGTTTCTACCTTTCCTACCTCGGCATGAAGTATCGCTTAAGCTGCGTCATCCAGGGCTGAAATAGCCACAAGAACATGGCAGAGAATCTGCCTCACGCGCCTCTTCCCTTCTGTCTCTCTCTTTCTTTATGTTCCTCCATTCAGGAACAGGTTTGTCCATAGAAAAATGTACAGTAATTATCGCCACCTTCTTTTTTTTTCCCGTTTTATTTTAGTTGCATTATGTACTATCGCGTAACTAGCCTACGAAATTTCGTTCCGAAATCAGTTCTCGTGGACTATCCTTCATTTTTAATATACATACCGGCGTGGGGTCGTTGATGCGCGCTCACGGCGCGCGGCCGCCGCCTCACCTGAACTGAATACACGTTTGAGTCACAGTGGCGCATTACCCAGTGGCAAAACACTTACCGGTGGGCGGGGAGCAGACATTTGGCGCAGAGGCGATGTCTATGAAGGTGTTTTCAACGGTGGCCACCATCGCCGGCTAGTGGGTCGCAAGCGGGAAAGAAGAAAGGCAGAGGAGACGGAGAGGAAGAGACGCAAAGGGGACGCGAGAAAGGAGCGGAACTGAAACGTGCGTTAATGTCTCATATTCATTGCATAGACCTGAATCTGTTTCACTTACGGGCAGAGGAAAAAGCGGAAAAAAAACCTCTGATGGGAGGACAGCAAGCGGAAAGGAGGTGGAAGAGGTGCGAGCGGAAGAGAAGACAGGAGGAGAGGCGAGCAAGAAGACGGCAAGCTAAGTATACATTCAGAAGGAGGTTAGTGTTGTCCAAGACCATGTACTATTGACGCGAGAACTTACTATCATGCACACCGGTGCAGTAGGGGGCGGGCAACCGGTGGCAGAGGGACTTAGGGGAATGTAGTGGTCTATGTTGCACTTCTTATTAGTTTATACTTGTAATCAGAATCCTTTCGTATATACTTGCCAGCAGGATGACTTGACCAGGGTAAAGAAGAAGAAGAAGAAATGTAGACGTGAGAGAAAACAAAAGACCTTTTATGAGAAAGAGCGCGTGTCAATCGATATTCATGCAAGAACACGGGCCGGCTGCGCCAATGGGAAAGGAGAAGTAAAAGATAAGGACCTGACAGGGACTGACGTCGAGCTTTTTTCCAAGTTTCATAGGTTCCATTGGCTAACCAAGCTATCACGCAATCCACGTTTTACCAATGGGAAAAAGAGCTCAAAGATATGGTCCCTGACAGGTATTGACGTCAGGTACCGTTCACAGCTCAAAGTGATCCACTTTGGCAGACACCCTGCCCGGGAATTGAACCCGGGCCTGCTTACGTAATTAGTTATAAGTCGAGTTAGCGGAGTTAGGCGCACTCTTTTTTATTATATAGATAGATACAATCTTTTCCTTTCGTCCGCTGCGGTACGCTCTATCCCATACTCACGCTTGCTGACGAAGGAGGTGGACAGGTGATACCGGTGAAGGCGTCCGCAAGCGCACGTTGGTATATATACTTGGCATCGAAGCCGCCCGCGCGCGCCCGTTTGTTGCTGTGGAGATACTCGGTTGATCTAGCAGGAAAAAAACACACCATGCGATGAGAGTCTGTAGTGCCATACAAGTGCAATAAGAACGTACGGATCGTCATACGAAGCCTGCACAGTGACGGCCGGATACTCGTACTCAAATTGGAACGGATCAAAGGGTTCTTCTGGCTGCGTCTGTTCGCTAATATCCATATCCATCGACGCTGTGATCCATGAAGGCATCGACAGCCGTGGTGATTGTGTCTCGGTTTGTTGGCGCAAAGCAGATGAGCGTTTGAGCGTAATGGGTTGGCGAGAAGCAAGGACGCTTTGGGCGGATTTGTTCGTGGTGGCCTATCATCCATGGTGAGACCAAATACAATAGAATCTACGTCAAGGCTCTCACCAGCTCTTTGATGACTTCTGCCTTTTGCTGTTCCCTCTGCCTCCGCTCCTCTTCAAGCAATTGCAGATAATCTTCGCGCTTCTGATCGCGTTGTTGTCGCTCAATCTCATCCTGATAGTTTTGGTATCGTTGCTCGTTTGCCTAGCAACAGAGTTAAATATCACAAGAAACCCCCTTTCGTTTGGAGCAATAAGACTCACCATTCTGGCTTCATTCGCAGCAATGCTTTCTTTATTTTCCAGTTCGTAAGACGTGATTCTCGCCTCTGTCTCGGCCACATCGACCTCGTTCATCAGATTGAAAGCTAACCCACTGATTTAATTCGCGCCACGTGGCAACAGAAAGCTTTTACTTACTTATATCTTCGACTTCCTCGAGGTAATCGTTGTAAGCGCGCGAACTGACGAAATCCTCAGGACGTTTATTGAAGCTATGAGACATCTGGTATTAGCTCCCAGCTGCATTCTATGTGAAGCAGAAACTTACACTCTGCTGACCCGTTTTCGTATACGGACTTCCTTTTCAACGTCCAGATCTTCAAAGATCTGGGACATGAACTGGTTCTTGCGCAGCACCTGAAGACACTCTGGACAAGGTGCAGGACCTGCGCTGAACAGCCGATCAATGCACGATTCGCACCTAATATTCCAGTGTTAGCATAAGCACACGAAGTGGATCTAATAATTGCATACATTTTGTGGAAGCATGGCGAAACAAGCAGTTTGAGATTAGGCGTCAGATATTTGTCGCTCTTGCATACGGGACATTGGGCATCCTCTTCCTGAAGAGAATAACTTAGTACAATCCAAATGCCTGTTGACGCGGCGCTACAAGGCATACTTGATAAGAGACAACGGATGCACCTGATTTGCCAATTTTGAGGGTCTGGTCTCGTAAGGTAGTGGTCATTTATGCGGGAAAGAGAGCGGGTTGCTCAAGTGAAAGGGAGCGGTTACTTTTTACGTCTGCCAGATTAGGGAATTTTTATCCGCGCTGTGTCAGTTTCTTCCCCAGCCTCGCAGCAAGTGCATGATTCGGTGTGATTTTGACCCAGGGTCGCTTAATAAATATATTATGTGAGATGCAGAAGGAGGAGTAAATAGGTAATAACGGTAGTACTTGAAATGAATGCTAAATGATAGGATAGAATAAAGATGCATCAAAATCTGCCAGTAGCGATCAATGCACGTCAGTGGGGCCGGACGCACATGAGCTCTTTCAGAGACGTAAATGCTGGTTTGATAATCTCAGGCGCATCGTCTTGCTCAGTCACAATCTTGAGTGACTTTAGACTGGAAACGGCGCCCGAGCGCCGGGCTTTATCGACGAAGCGGGCAATCGCGTCTTTTGTGAGGGCAGGCGCGGGAAGGATGAAACGGAGACGCTCGAGGCGGGGTATAGCGCCCGCCATCACAAACACGTTCTCCCACTGGCCCTGTGGGGTAGTGGTCGCAATACTAAGGTCGGTGAGGGTGGAAGATGCGCCGCGATGGGCGAGCTCGGTGACGAAGCGCAGCGCGACCCGCGCGCTGCCCTGGTAGGCGTTGAGCCAGAGCCGCTGGAGGCGTGCTTGCAAGAGTGCATCCATCAGCCCGGCTGTCTCGAGCTCGATCCCGGCCAAGGTGACATCTTCCAAAACTGGACAGTTCTGGACAAAGCTCGCAAGGGGCTGGATAACCGAAGGAACCGAACCCGCCAAGTCGAGGACGCGGAGTTCGGGGAAACGCAGGTCGTGTTGGCGTCCGTTGAGAGATTCGGGCATGTCGTCTGAACGCACCGCAGAGCGATAGACGATGTCCTGTAGAGTGTCAGCGTTGCTGGTGATCAAGGCGCTGAACGTGTCTGGGTTGACCCATGTCTTGGCACTGATATAGACGGAGCGCAGGGCATGGCGCACATGCGTGCTGTGAGGAGAATGACGGTCATTGTCTAGGGCGATGGTGTCGGGCGAGTAGCAAACGTCGGGCTCAAAGTAGAGTTCCTCCAGGTACTTGCAGCCGCGCTGGAGCTGATGGACGAGGGCGCTGACGTCGGTCATGCGCCTCCGTTTGCCGCTTTCATCGCCGAGGGTGACGCACCGGAGATAGGGGCAGCAACGTGATAGGAGGGAGGGGTCGGAAACGACATCGACGAGGTCGGGCCAGGCCAGGTCGCGCAAGTCGGTGACTTGAGGGGTGGGGAGTGGCGTGCAGTCGAATGGCAGGAGCTCGTACGTGTCGCCCTCGAGAGCATAGCTGAGAAGGGTCAGTCGAGGGCAGAGACTGAGGAGGAGGGGCAGCACGTTGCGTGGCATCATGGACGTAACAATGAAGAGCTGCGTCATCTGGCTGCTCAGGTTCCCGATACTCGTGTACAGACTACGGTCGAAGAAACTCCATTTACCGTCGACGGTTGTATCCGGTGCGTAACGGGCCTCATCATGGAGGACTGGATGGGATAACCACAAGTCAGTCATCTCGGTTCAGCTGTGCTTTTCGGTTCAAGCTTACCAACCCTCCTTAATTGATAACAGTCGGCGGCATTCAGCATCGACACGACCGTGCACAGATTGTTCTTGCACGACAGCGTGAGTTCCTCGAGGTGAGGCTGAAGATAGGATTCAAGACCACGCTGCCAATAGCCGCTTGCGCGTTGATGTGTGAGGCCGACCGTGAGATGCTTCCACAAGGGCAAGGCCAAGAGGAGGCGGCGCCATGTTTTGGATACGTAGGTACACGTCATGCGCATATCGTCGAGGTAGCCAAAGATGCGTATGACGAGCTCTCCGGGCAAATAACTGAGCGGATCCATTTTCCTGTCACGCTTCGCGACGGCTTCCTTGTAGAGCGGACCAAACTGGGCTTCGGGCTTCTCGACTGCCTTGAGTGCCGCGCTATAGGTCTCGGCCGCCTTGGAAAAGTACAACGCCTCGCTCCATATCTTGCCGGCCCAGATATACCCATCCGGGGAGGATGGGCTGAGTGCGACGAGCGACTGGGCGTCCTTAAGCGCGAGTTCATAATGCTTGGCTTTGCAATGGTCCTCGATGCGAAGTTGGAGCACGGTCTGCGTTGCTTGTCGTAGGCATCGCTCAACCTCATAAAAGTCGGCATCTTCTGACGCATCTAAAGCATCCTGGATCGTGTCCTGCAAAGAATCGAGCAGCATTGATTCACCCAGAATAGATAAAGAAGCGCCTCTGTCCGTTTCGGAGGATTGTTTTCATGCCATAATTTGTACGCGTTTCAATTCTGGGTTAGATTGATTCGCGCGTTTGGAGAGCCCCCCCCCCCCCCCCTCTCCAACCTGCCTTGGTGTTGCTTTCAAAGGATTCTCTAGATTTGGATGGTACCCCGCACATAATATCTTATCTTTCTGCATGTGGAGGATTGTATCATCGCTGGGTAACATAGTATGCAAGTGGCCTGAGGACAAGCTGGGGAAATGTCCCTGAGAAGATGCTTCACTGGCCGCGGCCTATGCAAGCCGTGAAATTTTCACTATGGGGAAGCGCGTTCTGTTCCAGCACAGCCTGGCCTAGTTTCTGCTGACATCACATGACTCTTACTACTGTACTGATCATAGAAAGAGGAAGGCATTATTCGTCACAAACGTTTATTTGGGTCCCAGGCATGATTGTATTTCAGCATCTTTACTACAAACAAGTGTAGATTGGAAGCAAGCATCAAGTTTCCCATTATTTGATATGCTACAGACGAGATAAAGTACCCCGTGGCAAGGACTTGCGCAAAGTAAAGTACATGCCTTTTAACTACTTGATCGAAGAAATATACGCAGGGCCGAAAAAGTCCTTGAGTGGGTTTCGGACGCCGAGATTGGGGAAAAGCCGTGGTGGACAGTAGAACTCTTTGACGGTGCCGAGCAGCCCCGAGTTGACTGCGTTCTGCACGAAAGCCTCAAGGGCTTCCTGACTGAGGAGGCCACTACTGCCGGAAAGATGCAGCCGCTGGAGACCTGTTAGGCTGCCGATGGCGATAAACACCTCCTCGTCCCATATACCGTCCGGGTCGCTGCATCGAAGCTCGAGCTCGGTCAAGGGCGAGACTCGCTCAGCCAGGGCATGGATGTATTGGAGCGTATTCTGCGCATCGCCGTCGCAATAGGATAACTTGAGCTTCCGCAGTGGACACTCGAGGAGGGCCTGCATGACATCCCGCGAGACGTCAATGTAGCTGAAGTAGACCGTCTCCAAAGCCGGACATGCTCTGAGGAAGCTGTGGAGGGGACCGATGGCGTCAGGGACGTGGGTGTGGATCGATAGTAGGCGCATGTGCGGAAAATCAAAGATGGGTCTGGCCACCGATGGTTCTGCCTCCATCAGGGGCTGATCTTCATCGAGCTCGTAGAGGAAATGCTCCAGCGAGTTTTGGTTGTTCTTGAGAAGGCGATATAGCACCGGCCCGCTGATCGTCACCTCCCCTCCAACCACCAAGTGGACCAAGCCGTCAGAGTCTCGGTGCAGTTCATGGCTGTGCTGCTCATGCTGCCCCCTCTCGGTTACGGTGCCGGGCACGTCGGCTGAGAAATCGAACAATTGCAGCCTGGGGCAGCTTTTTTCGAGCTCGTCAGCCAGGGTGCAAATATCGGTGATATGATCCTCGTAGCCGCAC
The DNA here is from genome assembly GCA_000697355.1 of Syncephalastrum monosporum B8922. Classification (NCBI taxonomy): domain Eukaryota; kingdom Fungi; phylum Mucoromycota; class Mucoromycetes; order Mucorales; family Syncephalastraceae; genus Syncephalastrum; species Syncephalastrum monosporum. The sequence continues at coordinate 454,294 of JNEN01001256.1, forward strand.
ATGTGGATTGATGTGAGCTGAGGACAGTACCGCGGAACAAAGAAAGGATCCGTCACGAGATCGACGACGCTCGGCCAAGTCAGATGCTGCAGATCGGTGAGTGTCGAAGGCGGAAGAGAGGTGGTGTCCCAAGCGGGAACAAGGTGGGTAGCATCAGAGATCATTTTGTAGCAGAGGCTAACTAGTTTCGGGCATAGGCTGAGGAGGATGCGGAGGACGTTGCGCGGACGCATACAAGATTGGATGGAGAGGTGGGTCAACGTTTCGCTTAGGCTGGCAACGTCCCTAAAGTAGGATCTGCTGACGAAGCTCTTGAGTCCGTCGGTGGATCGATCGGGATTGTAATGTGAGGTGTCCACGACCTCTAGAGATAGGGGCGCATAGTGAGTCAATGGGAATGAGGGTCTTCTATGTAGGACATGTACCGATGGTTTGGATGTTATGACAGTGAGCCATGCTCAGGGCCGACGTGGCGAGACATACTTTTGAGTTTGTTCGCAAGACAAGGTGTCGAAGATGGGGCTTGAGATACTGATCGAGACCTTGCTGCCAATAGCCTTGGGATGCAACGTCCATCAGGCGAATATCAAGCGACTGCCACATCGGAAGACTGAGGAGCGTAGCACGCCATCGTTTGGAAAGTCGAGTGCAGAGAACGCGTTTGTCCGGAACATAGCACAGGATCTTTGAGACAACTTCGCCTGGCAGAACGTCGAGGGGGTCGATAAGGCGGTCGCGCCTGCGCTGGGCCGCTGCCAGGCGCGTCTTCAGGTCCGGATGGCTGACACCGGCAGCAATGCCTCGTGCGTAGTACCTCGCTGCTTGCCGGTAATCACACTTCTCGCCTTGAATATCTCCAGCTTGCAAATAGCCGGAAGCCGAATTTGGGTACATGCGGATCAACTTCAAGGCACTTGCCATGGCGTGGTCAAAGCGTGATTCCTTGGCATGGCGAGTTGCGTTCCATTCCAATACTGCGTGCAGTGCATCCTCCAAAGTCATTTCGAGTGCGTCATAGTGTGCTTCCTGGTATGCTTTGTAGGGCTCTTGTAGCAAGAACTCGAGTGACATTGAGAGTTGTATATGATCTTTATGAAACGGAGAGCGATTGAGAGGTCCAAAAATGGCATTCCTGCATAGTATTCCCGCATGACTTTTTTTAATTTATTGTCCAGAAACCGGGCCCGCAAATCGCTATTCTTTCATCTTTCTCTTTTTCGCTCGCTATTCCATTATCGTCCGTTACTGCTACCTTTTTTTCCTTATCTGCTGCCCGTTTGCACTTCTTCAACCATTCTTTTTTTTTTTTTTTTTTGCTTGCATCAACCTAACTTACAGTACTCCGCCCTCTTTCCTGCAGACCTCCAGGCAACGGACAAATTGCGCCTAAACTAACCATCCGCCTATCAAATCTCCCTCTAGAGGCGAGGAAATTGGAGTACATGGACTACTGTAGCTTGGGACGACCGTCAGCTATTCCTTCTGACAAAGAGGTACACGATGCATCTCTTTTATCATGTTCAGCAATTCCACCCACACGACTACCGCAGTATATTTCGACCAACTTTCTATATATGTTAACGAACCTTCATCTACACGCCATACAAGGACCAGGGCAACCCTTGGCAGAAAGTCACATGTACTGTAGTATCGGTCTGAATGTGTGATTGCAGTGAGCACATCAGGTACATTCTGTTTTCAACTTATGACTTCTGTCCTCACTGTACTGTAGATTGGAAGTCATGCCTGTGCTCAAACTACATCGAGTAGGCTGACAACGGTGGCATCGCTGATTTAATAGCGTGTACAAGTACGATATTGGTTTGATGAATGAGGCACATGAAATGTCTGCTATGTTTCAAAGGCGAAAGATCTTTTTCGGGATATTTAACAAAACGTTGGTTATGTGGGATGGAGTCATATAATGTCCACCTTCAACCAGAACGTCGGCATCAGCGAGATTCAGGTGCTTGCCGAGAATTTCAGAAGGAGAGCTGCGTGTAAGGGAAAACGTCGTATTATTTCTTTTGTTGATGGCCGATTGATGTGCGTACGTATCATACATAGCAAGCTTGGTGTTATCGATTCTGTATGGGCGGCAGTCGCTCACTCGCTTTCCCCCCCCCCATGTCACTCTCAAAGCGACCGTATTTGTTGGCACCATGGCTGTCCGTCCGAATTTATCATGATAGGTTTCAATTGACTCTGCCGCCTGTAACTACACGATAGCATCGCCAGATGAAGGACAGCTTATATGCTGACCAAATGGGCACCTTAGGAGTCAGCCTCAAAAGCGTCTATGTTGTGACCAATCTATCGCTACCCGGGCAAGGACCATACGTTCCATAACACAGCGATTGGCTATTGCAAAATGATAATATCCTGGGTTCCTGAGCAAGTATGTGAAGCCCCGCTTCTTGGAGCAAGTCATCCATGATCAGGCTTGGTCCCGTATATGTCCTTACTTCATTAAGCACCCCTCGTAAGTCCCAACTGTTATATTTTCGTATGACAGAAATGGAGAACACGATGATTCAGATGTATGAAGCATGTCGTATGTCCATATGTAACTGACTCAATATCCAAAATACACGTCGTACAAGCTTACACAAGCATAGAAAGTGACATACACTCTTTGAAAGAGTACCTCAGCTAAACTGTGAGTATTTATGTTGAATAAATAGGGTCAGGCCTTTTGAGAAAAACACCGTCCTAATTTGATTTGCGCATCATCGTTCAATCCATCCTGGGTATGGTGTCCAAATTGGTTGTAAGAAGTATACATGAAGAGAAAGCGGGAAGGGATATACAACGGGAGGATACACAAAAGAGAAATCGTAAAAGGAAACGCTGTGTAACGGACTATGCTAAGCGGGCAGATCAGCTTGATATGTTACACTGTGTAGGATCGTGTCTTTCTGTGTCTTGTTTCAGCACCTGTTCTGTTCGCCGTTTTCCTTGATCCTACCTCTGCTGGCGTGTGGTCCTTATGTGTTTTAAACAGGTTCGGTACTTCCCTGTTCTTCGTCTCTATCTTTGTCTTGCCTTACCACATTCTTGTTTTGCTTGTTTATCTTGTTCGTACCTTTGTCACTATCTTTGTCTTGCCTTACCACATTCTTGTCTTGCTTGTTTATCTTGTCTCTCCTGTTCAGTCTTGCCATCGTTTGTCTGTCATATTAGCACATGCCAACGTACATCGTAACCCAACACAACATTGTGAGAACATCCAGTAGCTGAACACATAGAACCTCGGTATTTCGTAGCGAATTAATGACTTCATCCCCCTGAAAAACAATTGAGGGCGAGTGCTGCTTGCGTTAATTTGATCCACTTGGGAAAGGTAAAATGCTGCTAAGGTCAATGTCGACTTCACCTGCTAGAGGCAGTCTTGGAAGTGTGGAGATGAAGGCTCGAAGTCAAGTGAGAGCAGAGAGGTCGTGGAGGAGCATTAATCAGCCTTCGGTCGTGTGAGGTTGAATGTTTTTAGGAAATAATTTGATGGCCTCCTCAATGTTCAAGTAGCATTCAAGCGTTAATCCATTGTAGTCAGAACGCATGTGATTATTCTAAAACCGCAAATGGGTTCGTGTGAATGTTTCTTTGTGATTTTGGCTCCCCATTATTCTTTTCAGCATCGTACCGGTGCTCCTCCTCCTCTTCCTCCTCTTCCTCCGTCGCCTTCTTTCTTTCCTTCCGCTTCTTCCTTTTCTCTTGGTGACTTTGACCCTGAGGCCCAAAGCGGATAATTATACCCAGCTAATTTATTATCTCGCGAAAGTTATATCCTTTTGATCTCCCGAGCTATAGCTTATCCGCGCGTCTACACCCAGATATGTTATATTCTTGCCCAAGTTATATTCTTTTGACCTCCCGAGCGTATAACCTATCCGCGCGGCTACTGTATTCTGTTTAACTCTTTTGTCTGGTCTGGAGTCGACGACCATTTATTATCTTATTTATCACAAGCGTCATGAAAACAACGTAGAGCTGCGGACGTGGGCCAGCTCGATCGCAGCCGCGGACTTTAAGGTTCGTTATTTCAAGACTGGAATATCAATCATGTGAGAGAACGCTTCAAAATAATGTTATATGCTAGGTATTCCACAGAACCGACGCAAAACGAACACTGGCGAAAAGTGGCAACCAGCGAGAGCAAGAGACACACCAAAGCCAGCGCACAGTGCGCTGTCTACCGAGAACTCCAGATCACCTTCGACGTAAGCCAAATTTATATTATGCATTCACAGTCAGGTCTTACATTTTGATTCTAGGGCAAAAGTCTTAAAAGCCACAAGGTAGACCTTTATTGTTTTGATCACAGATCTAATTATACTTCCTAGCGAGCGGACAGCTACGCCAATAGCTCCAGCTCAATGGACATATTATTACATGTTTAGCTGAAGTTTCCAATGCAAGAGTATAATGTAGGAGGTTGTGATATCGCGCGTAAGCTGTACAACCTGCAAAAGCAAGCAGTAAAACCCCTCAGCGATAATGCGCAGCAGATGCATATTGAGACATCTATTTACGAGCTCATGTAAGTAGGCAGGAAGTTATCGCTCCATAGAGACTAATACTGATGTGTAGCGCTGTTCAGCATGCTCTGCTGCTGAAGCTAGATCAGCACAATGATGCATTGATTTAAAGTATTTGGAGCGGAGACTTTCGAAAGTGCTGCACAGGTCGCGTGCGCATGAGTGGCTCGCTGACTGCTCAAGCTTCACCCACGCTGAGCATAGCACGCTCAGCAGAATCATCGACGTAAGATCATTTCTGGTGCTATTATTATATGCAGCAAGTAGTAAAGGTAGTAACTGAATACATGCTCGATATAGGATTACCAAGGAGACATATGCAGCTTGAAGCAGGCCATCATGGCTTTGGCAAACATGAGTCCTGAAATGGAGAAACGGCGATCTGCGGCTGTAGATGCGATCCGAAGGCTGTAAGCACTTATAAGATATATGCTTGTCTCTCCCCAAACCACGGTTCACTCAACACATCCATATTATTCTTAACCATAGCAACATGCATGGCTCCAGTTGAGCACCGACCGTCCCGGATGCCCCGCGCAAAGCCCCCAAAGTCCATTAGCGGTCTTACAAAGCCAGCTGGACGACGCTCGCCGTGACCTTGCTGCGGCCAACGAGGCCAACGACGATATGCAGCGAAGAATTAGGTGAGTGGCTGCGTGAGCTTATCACCTCGTACTTTTTTCGACGTATGTTTGTGACAATTTACTGACCCACGTGAATAGATACCTGGAGACGCTGTTAGAAAGGCGACAGAAGTACGCAACACGATACTTTACTTAATTCAGAGTGCTGGTTCTAATGCTTCTTTTTTTCATATATCCAGTGAGCTCTTAGCTCATGGTTTGGTGCAAGAGGAACGCGTCTTTCAGATCGCCACACCGGAACGAGAGCTGATCAACACCAAGGCTACACTTGTCGCGACGACGGAGGCTCTTCGCAAAGGACTGTGTTGATGCAAGATTGCTCATTAATCATGTATTAGTGGTATGGAAAAGCTCCCGGTGAAGGCACCACTGAATCTGCAGGGACCGAAATTGAGACAGATCTGGAGCTTCTGGTCACGTCTCCCTCCTGGGCGAAAAGTGCCCAGGAGCGAGGAAAGCAACTGATCGACAGCCGATTGACCCTGCGGCATGCAGAAATCAGGCATGCCATTTAGTATCCTGAAGAGCTTGCCTGTGTCTTTCCGTTCGGACGTTTTATTATTGGCTGGCTCGAAGAGTGTCACGATCAAATGAGCGATTGCTCAGGAGTTTAGTACGTTTCTTTTCTTTGATATCAATTTGGTTCGCTTGAAGCTTGGTTGTTCATTTCATCTCTGGCCAGACATACCATTTCGCACCCGGAACAAGTTTTATTTGGTCGGCCACCACGTCGCCAACATCATAAGTTTCGCCTGGGGGATCGATGCTGTTCCTTTAGCTTCGTTTCCGCCATTCAGTCAACTGACCATGGTAAGTTCACATCGTAGGAGAATCGCATTTTTATCCACCCTTAACAAAAAGTGCTCTTCTTTTCAGATCAGTATCAAGGACTGGGATGAATATTCGGCCGCGGCTCGCCAGCGCCTCTGAGGCATTTGTTGCTCGGAACACACCGTTGGAACATCAACGGTGAATTTTTTTTCTCAAATCTATAATATGACGTCCAAGCAAAACGCAGGACTCACCTTATTACACGAGGGGTCTGTTGCGTTCATTGACCCGCCCGCCCTCCGACACATCTCTAGTTCGCTCTCTGTCAAAGTTGGTTACATAGATTTAGACCTGTCAAATTTTTACTGTTCGCAATTAAAACGGAGAACTAGGAACACCCAGATAGCCAGCAGACCATATCCATCTTTGCCCCTTACTTTTTTTTTTTTTTTGCTTTGGTAACTCATCCCAGTCAAAAATGAGAAATAATATATCATCTTGTCTTGGCAGCTTATATCTGGCCTAATAGCAACAATAAACGATACCCGACTATCTTTGTCATCCAAGTATTTTGTTATCTATCCTTGTTGTACCTCCCTCTATCCTACTTTGGATATACCTTGTTTCTTGGCCCCTGCCCTAGTCTCGGCGTCTCTCTGGTCTTGTCCTTGTTGATCATGGACTCGCAGACCTAATACCACGCTCACGCGTATCTGAGTTCTGACCTGCTTGCATAGGATCATTCTTGTTTTAGACTATCCGTCTTTCTGTCTCTAGCTTCCGTACCTAATTTTTGCTTTAATTCTTCACCAAAAAGGCAGTGTCACAAATGACATTGTGCGTTATCTTATCCTGCATAGAAGACTACTAGAACATATCAACGGACCGATATCGCTATCTGTAAATCAAGCCAGACCGGCGAAGGGGATTTTCCGTTGTTGCACAAAGACATACCATATGATGTATGCCCAATCATAGCTGCATGGTGCTTCTGCAGCACCTAGGTCCATAGCTATGCATATGTACAGGGTGCGTGTGAAGAAGAAATGCGTACATAAATGAGATCCATCGTGTATATATTATTACTCATCCTTTTTCGTTATGCCTATTTATGACAACATCCGTGCCTCGGTTGCTCCGATGTAACACAAGCAAGTGATTACACACGAACATTCATGGCAGACGTAGCAGAGAGCTTTTACAAACATTGGACTCGTTTGGTTGCATGAGCGCATCTTGGATTTCGGAAGACTTTCGAAAAACAACATATTGCCTGGTAGTATGTGCTGATCTCATAAAAGAAGTTGTATAACGTGGGAGTCACTGTTCAGGAGTTCGCACAAAATTATATAATAAAGTTCTTTGGTCGGTCTTCGTTCTTCAGCCGCGACAAGGTGCGCTTGTGAGAACTTCTTTATCTCCACCGAGCCGGATAGTTTTTTTTTTTATTCAAAAGTCTATATATAATCTGGTAAATTATGTCGAATTGCTTCATTTGTATCAGAATAAAATAATGACGGTCACTGACAGAAAGGACAACATTATCCAACAAGTAGGCTTCACCAATGGGAAAGGAGATTGGCGCTTGGTGCATCTTGGCTCACCCGCATGATATAAACGTTTACATAGCTTCTTCAAAATGTGGAGCCTCAAGTGGCGCAAGAGGCTCAAAAAGTCATCCATGATACCCTTGAGAGTCTCAATGAAGAGCTCCGTATTATCAATCTCGATGTAAGTATATCGACATATGATATACATATGCATTAATAATTTTATTTGGGTAGATCCATGAGCATCCAGAAGTGGGCATGAACGAGCACCATGCTCACCAAGTACTCACGGACTTCATGGAGTCCAAGGGCTTCACTGTAACACGCAAAGCATTCAATATTGAAACAGCATTCACAGCCGAGTACAGCAAGGGCGAAGGTCGACGTGTTGGGTTTTGTTCCGAATTTGACGCATTGCCAGGGTAAATTGAAGAAAGGGAAGTGATCTTCTATCATGATACTAATCCGTAGAATACCATCTATGTAGCATTGGCCATGCATGTGGACACAACCTTATCGCCATCACTGGTGTTGCTTGTGCAGTGGCACTCAAGGCCTTGCTGGACAAGGGCCTGACAAAGGGCAAAGTCATCTTGTTTGGTACACCCTCCGAAGGTAAGATCTCCACCATTATCAAGTAGAAATCTTACACAAGTTTGCAGAACCTTTGGATGGCAAGATCCAAATGCTGAATAACGGCGCTTTCCGCGACCAGGTGGATGTATGCATGATGCTCCACCCTACGTAAGTTTACTCAAACTGGATACTTTGAAGATGTCCCACTTATAGTGCCGTAATTCACATGTAGCCATGACAACTCCCAATATTGGCCTGCTACCGCTGTTCAGGATGTACGCGTCGAGTTCCACGGCAAACCGTCACACGCTGGATGTATGTTGTTCCGCTACAGCTCAGTGTATGTACCTCTCTAATATGTTAATGAACAGTGGCACCGTGGCGAGGTGCGAACGCTCTTGATGCGATTGCTCAGGCCTGGGTGAGCTTGGGCTTACTGCGACAACAACTGGAGCCCATGGACCGGTAAGTCAGCAGCAACAGAAGCAAGGTGTATGAAACCACGGAAAGCTCAAATCTTGTTTAAGCGTGCATGGTATCATCACCGACGGTGGCAAAGCAGTGAATGTCATTCCCGATTACACGTCGGCGCACCTGTATGTACGGGCAAAGAACGTCAAGCGTGTCAACGCGTTGGTTCGAAAGGTGGAGAACTGCTTCCGTGCAGCTGCGCTGGCGACGGGTTGTGAAGTAAAACTCACATGGCGTGAAACGGGTGTTTGCAAGAACGTGGAGCAGAACAGTATCCTGGCTGACACGTATACGCACTACATGAGCACTACATTTGGCACGACGTTTCCAACCAAGGAGAAGCAAGCGACGGCGATCACGGGAGGTTCAACTGATTTTGGCAACGTGTCTTATGCGCTTCCTGGTATCCATCCTACTTTCAGAATCCCGACAAAGACAAATCCACATACGGAGGAGTTCCGGGACACGGCCAAGCTGCCCGAGTCTCAGGCATGTGCTCTCGAGGCCTGCGAGGGTCTGGCCATGGTGGGTGCGCATGTGTTGCTGGATAGTACGTTCCTGAGCGCAGCCAAGGATGAATATGAGATGTGCATCCCCAAAGAGGTGCGGTAGTGAACTCGACCAAAATATAAATAAAGATGGACACAGCACAACTTTTGCCCACGTAGACATGGAAGAAACGGATAAACCCCAAAAGGAAAGTAAAAACAACAGAAAACATAACAAAAACAAGAGACGTTGAGAGAATGGAACACTTTTGGATTGCTGGTTATTTTTTTATATGAACAAAACAAGCGCGCGCGGAGGAAACAACAAGCGAGTGACAGAGATTACAGAGTGCGGGAGACCTGCCAGACGCGGATGAGGTTGTCAGTGTAACCAGAGAAGAGAGTGGAGCCATCGGCAGACCAGGCGACCGAGACACACTCGGGAGCGCGGCTGTGGGGGTTGCCGCTGGTGGCGAACTCAGGGCGCAGCTCATCAACGAGCGACTTGTTCTCGAGATCCCAGACCTTGATGGACGAGGAGGTAGCAGCCACGAGCCAGTAGCGGTTGGGCGAGAAGGTGAGGGCGTTGACGATGTCACCCGCATCGAGCGAGTAGAGGTGCTTGGAGTCGTTGAGATCCCAGAGCATGACGACGCCGTCCTTGCCAGCCGAGGCGCAGAGCGAGCCATCGGGCGAGACGGTGACGGTGTTGACGTAGCCGTTGTGGCCGATGAAGTTGGTGCGCAGCTTCAGCTTGGTCAGGTCCCAGATCTTGACAACCTTGTCCCAGCCACCGGAGACGATGACGGGGTTGGCAGGGTTGGGCGAGAAGCGGACGCAGGAGACCCAGCCGTCGTGGCCATCCTCAGTGAGGTGGAACTTGCACTCGCCGAGGGTGTTCCACAGCTTGATGGACTTGTCACGCGAGCCAGACACGATCTGACGGTTGTCAGCCGAGAACGAGACGGACAGGACGTCGTTGGTGTGGCCGACGAAGCGGCGGGTGGTCAGACCCGTGTTCAGGTCCCAGAGGCGGAGGGTCTTGTCCCACGAGGCAGACAGGGCAAACTGACCGTCCGAAGAGATGGCAAGATCCTGCACAAAGTGGTTGTGGCCCACGAGGGACTTGCGGGGAACGCCATAGCTCATCTCCTCGCGAGTCAAGTGCCACACGATCACGGTCTTGTCTGTTATACAGCGAATTCTCTATGAGCAAACGGCTTCTTCCTTCCTTTCTTCCATTCGTCCCCAGGTCTGTTTTCGAGACTTACCGCGCGAGGCAGACAAGATCATGTCGGGAGCTTCGGAGGTAGTGGCGATGGAAGTAACTAATTATGAATAACATAGCAACAAAAGAGAAATTCGCAATGAGTGCCATGGTAATCCCAACAGAGCATTCCGTTCGAGGTGTTGAACTTTGGATATTTACCCCAGCCGCCGTGACCTATAGAAAAGGAATGATATATATGAGTATCCATCTATCCATTCGCTCATCCATCCATCCATCCATCTATCCATCCATCTCACTTGTTGGAAGTGTGGATCAGACCGTACCTTCAAGGGTGCCGCGAAGAGTCAGAGTGTCCATATCTATTAGGATAAAAAGAGGAGGTTCATCAGGTTGCCAGCCCACGCTTTCACTATGCCCCACCGACCGACTGACTCAGTTCAATTTTACGCCAAATTAGGAAATTAAACCCTTCTTTTATTGTTGCCATGTTATTGCGCTTTACGCCTTCCCACTGCTGGCTTTTTTTGCTGCTTTTTTACTACAACTTCGGGGCATAGCAAAGCGCACCACCATCGCAAGTGATCGTAGCCCCGTTGGTATATTGACCTGCACGCGAGGCCAAGTAGATGCACGTGCCAGCGATATCTTCAGGCGAGCCAATCCGGCCCACAGGCGTCTTGGCCACAATCTGCTGGCCGAACTTCTCAAGGGTGGCCTTCATCATTTTGCTTTGGAAGGCACCAGGAGCAATCGAATTGAATGTCACACCTTCGTGGCCAAGCTTACCGGCCATGTGTCGTGTCATATGGTGCAGGCCTGCCTTGGACGCTGTGTAAGCAAACGTCTCTTGAGGTGCAGCCTAAACAGTCCAGTACACAGTAGATTGCACCAGACGATTTGATATTACATGAGTTGTGTGAGCAACCGCGTGTTTCTTCCTCATTCTTTTCTGTCTCATCCTTTACCCGGAAACCATCGACAGAGCCAATGTTGATGACGGCAGAGGGGTTGCTCGTGCTGGATTTGGCGGTCAGAAGCGGGTAGCAGCTATTATGATTAAGCATTTTTTGTAAGCATGATTCCCACGGCAGCGCCATTACTCAAGCCTATTTCTTTCGTTGCACGTACGCTTGGGTCAATGAAAAGATACGCTTTAGATTGAGGTTGACGACCTTCTCAAAGGCGTGATCGGGGAACGTCTTGAAGGATTCGGCCCAATTGGCACCTGCGTTGTTCACAAGCACGTCCAGGTCTGGAACCACCAAAGTCAGATATTTCTATATATACAAAATGCAGGCCTGGAAAGCTTACGGTCTTCACGCTTGGCAATCTCAGCCGCAAGACGTTGCACCTCCTCGAGTTTTTGCAGGTCTGCAGCAAGCGGAATACACTGGCCTGGTCCCTGAGCAGACAACTTCTTGGCCACCTACGTGTCATGCCCATGTTTGATTTCAATCCGTATTGCATGCCTTCTACTCTGCCTTAGTCATGCAGAAATACGACTTACCTGCTCGCAGGCCTCGGCCGACCGACTTGAGATGTACACTTTGCAACCAGCAGACACAAAGCCCTGATTTACAGTCATAGGATAAGAAACATGACGCGGATGGATCCCACATAGTCTGTCCATTTATCACTTACCGTGGCAATCATTTCACCTATTCCGCGAGATCCACCCGTCACCAACACGACCTACAAAAACGCATTTCCTTTCGGTGAGGATCCCTTGATAGGACTGGTGTATGTGCATGTTCAAAGGATTACCTTTCCTTGGACGTTGAAGAGGTTTTTAATATCCATTTTATTGAGTATAGATGTATGTACGAAGGGCGTGAATTTTGCGTGTGTGAGTATGAGAGAGACGTAGATGATAAAAAGGAGAGCGGAAAGGGAACGCAGCTTCGAGATTTATGATGTGAAATTCGATGATGCGGGGTAAGAGAGACGGCCAGCGGAGCTTCTAACGTCACTCTTCAAAATGGAGATGTCTCTCGTACATTTTGAGTAACTAAGCAGATTATGCGTTAGAGCAGAGTCAAAGAAGCACGACGTCTAGATAGCGTCTGTTCGTACCTGTTTCGGGCACCTCCGTCGGATGAGGTCTGTAGGATACATTGCAAGGCGATCGTCGTTCCTAAGCGTTTGTGGATCAATACGCGTGTATATTATCAAGTTGAGAATCAACTACCATCGGACGACCCCGTAAAGGATGCCATGCTCCTCAACGACCTCTTCGACAGACTTGATGTTTCGTTTCCAGTCCCAATCAACTCCCGTTCTATAGTCAAGATCAAATAGGACGCGCATATTTTTTTTGGACGACTTGTCCTCGTTTGGCCTCTGTCGACTTGAGTGTCGGTCTTGGATGCCCACCTCGGATGGGCTATCAAAGGAAATGGAGAAGGACTCGCTCGAGGAAGAGGAAAGAGTGGTGGAGGAGGAGGAGGAGGAGGAGGAGGAGGCTTTTTTTATGGAGCGTGGCTCGTCCTGCTGCGTGTGCTTCTGCTGCCATTTGCGCTTGGCAGGACGATCCACAGGCTGTGGTATTGCCTCCATCGAAACGGGTGGTAAGACGAGCATCTCGTTTTCTTCGTCGCTGAACTGGGTCGTGGAAAATATTTCGCTACGAGAGGAGCCACGCCTCACAGTAGACTCGCTGTAGACTAGCGGCTCTTCTTCCATCGGTTGCTCCCCTGCAGCCAACGCCCATGCCCTCTGTCGTGCCTTATGACCACCTTGTTTCTCCCAATATGCTTCGATGGCGCCGTGTGCGTCTTCATATCTGCGTACCTGTCATTTAGTGCCATACAAGGTAGTACGCCCGAGAGTATTACATTTCCTTTTCGGTCACCCACGTATTCCAAATGTCGCTCAAGTTTTTCCATTTGACAAAGTACTGCAATGTGCGGGCCTACACGTTTCTAAAATCAGATCGTGTGCTGCCTGACGATGATAAAAGATCTACCCCTTCTGCGACGTGTATCCGGTGATCTACAATAACTTCGAGCTGGAGCTCTTGTTCCTGATCGTCATTACCGCAAAATGTCTGCTCAAAACCGTCCAACACGACCTGGGACTTTGAGTAAGCCGTCTTCATATCAGTGCAGAAAGAACACCGGAGTTTTCACATTCATTTCATGATTGTATCCGTGAACCCCACCTAAATTGCTGCTGTTATTGTTTTGCAACCTGTTTCCATGACCATTCATGCGCGTACTTTATATTATTCGAAAAAGAGAAGTCTATCTGAACTGACCACCACTGCTCTATAGGAATTGACCACCACTGCTCGGTGAACCTCTAGCTTATTCTTCTTCCTTTCCATTTTTAGTCAAGATGGTCGAGACGTCCATTCCATGAAGATGGCTCTCATTTGAACTGTCGGTAGACGCATATAAATTTGTGCTGGGTTTCTGGATACATGAGATGATAATGGCGATTCGCTGTATGGGTATGTGTGTCAACTGGAGGGGGGTGTATGGAAGGGAAGAAATTCCCCATCTGAGGCAGCGAACCAATGGCGAAAAGCGTGTCTCAATTCAAACGCAGCTCGCCACTTTTGTATCACCTTCTTTACGCAGGTTTCAACTGGAAGAATGGAGTCCACCAGCAGCATGATGGAACCATCGCTGCCTGATCCTGACAACGACCCTCGATCCGAGGATAACGACGTTTCTTTGCTAGACAACAGCCATGACAACTCTCTCCACGCTCCGGCAACCACCGAGCAGGCCGACACAACGTCTCAACAGCAAGAGCAAGACACACCCTGCATTGCAGAACGAAAACGGTCTCAGTTCTCGTACGATGCAAGCGAACTGCGAAGGCGGCACATTCACAAGGGAGGAAGCAAGGAAACAGACCAGGAGGACCACACGACAATGAATGGAGGAGGCTTTTATGAATGTAATATATGGTATGGAATATTAATATTCATTCAAGCTCGTTTTCTTCGCGTGAACCACCCTATCACATATCATATCACATATCACATATGGACAGAGCGCTGCAAATTGACTGACATCTTGTAACCCTTTAGCTTTGATACTGCAACACACCCTGTCTTGACGGTATGCGGCCACTTGTTCTGGTAAGCTCAATTGTACACATTGACTGGGCTGTAGTAACAGATGATTTCGGGCGCACAGCTGGTCCTGCTTAGCTCAGTGGTTGCACGCTCAGGCAAGAAACCCGACGTGCCCTGTGTGCAAAGCAGGTTGTGGCAAAGATAAAGTCATCCCTGTATATGGACGAGGCCGGGAAGAAAAAGATCCTAGGTAGCGTATTGTCTATTATAGTGGGTGTCCATTAGACATCATGTTTACCTTGCCTTGCTAGACTGGATCCTTCGATACCCACACGCCCAGCCGGCCAACGCCCAGCGCCGCTTCGCGATCCCAACACTCCCGCCAGCTCCATCTTCGGTCAGCCATTACGAGGAGCCGCTTACACTGCAGGCAATGTATCTATATCGGCCGGTATCGGCTTATTTCCTTTTGGAGTCACTTTCGTAAGTCAAAACAACGCGCGTCTCATCATGGAGTAAAGGATAAAAGCTCATGGTTTTCATTCAGAATATCCCAACTCACAACATCAATGGCGTCCACAGCCAGTCCGCTCAATCCGCTTTCATGTCTCGTTTAATCTTGATGGTTCTTTGCTTGTTGATAGTTGCCATTATATTTTACTGAAATTGAACATATATCTTGATCCCCCTGATTTTTTCCTTATGCCTTTGGTCGCCTCGAGGATTGCATGTATGGTGAAAAGAATCATTATTTGGCAAAAAACGTGCCTGCCAAATAGTTACGTACACGCGTACTCCCGAGTAACAGTAACTCCATATCCCACGGCCCGGACAGTAACGGCGCCTTCCCTGGCTCCTAACGCAGTAGCACCATTATCAAGTAAGCCTACAAGCTAGTCGACTACAACTGCTGCGGGAAGTTTGCAAAACGCAAAAGTCGGGAATTACACCCGCCATAAACAACTTCTGTACAGGATAAGAAGTGCCAGCAGGAAATGCTCATGAACATAAAATTGCACACGTGCACAATATAAGGCGAGTGGAACTGGCAATATATATTGATACCACCATCAGTCGGATTTGCACAGCAGTGCTGAAGTCAACAGCATGCCGAAGAAAAGCAGTACAATGAGCAACATGTAAACAGGAGAGCCAGCACCACACGCATCGACTTCCAACAACAAGAGTGTTTAAATTAAAATCTTGTCCTCTTCCTTCAGTCATGAAAATTATACCTCAAGCAAAAAGCTCATGCACAGGAAACCCCGTAAAACATAGGAAATAATCCATGATCTTAAGCAAGGAGACTGAACATGTTACTGAACCAGCGTCACACGTTTGTCCATTACTGCCACTGTCAGCTGGAACGGCAAAAATGCAGAAAAAAAGCCGCTCACAAATCGGACGGCTTGAAGTAGGGCACTGCATAAATGCGTATACATGGATACCGATGCTCGTTTATGTGGAGTACGTGCGTCGTGATTATACTAAGAGAGATGCAGATCCCATTTTCCTGAATATGTTAAACGGAAAGAATGCGTCGCATTCTTTATCGGTGGATCGTAAAGTGAACTGGGTGTCTATTGCATGTACCCATTTTCAATCCGTAGACCGATCACTTTTTACTGTCGTATCTCTCTCACTCTTACCTCCAATAATGCACAGGACGAGTCTGCTCTGGTGGAGCATGGCTCTGCTCATCGGCTATTCAAGGCAACAGGAACAAACAAAAGAGCAAGGCCACCAGAATAAGTGCTTGTCGACGGCCATTAACCACGATTTCCACCCCGACTTTACGTTTGCCGTAGCAGAAGGGGAGTCTCCTCAAGCCGCGTGTTATGAAGGCTGTGATGGCGCACAAATCCTGACAGCATCCCGAAACAGTGACAGCATGAAATCTTTGACTGCCCTGGACACCTCGTTTAACTTTCTGAAGAAAGTTGACTTTATCACCGAGGGAGAGACTTACCGAGTGGTACGTGTCATTATTTCTTAATTCCTCATGGCCCCGTTTGAAGTTGCTTATAAGTTCATGTGTACGTGTGTAGAACCATTTGGGTCTGGATGACAAGCATGGTGGTAAGGTTCGAAGTAGCTTGATCTTCTGTGATAATATTTACACCTTTTCTTGCAGGGAATGGCTTAGGCTGCTTTTCTGTGAAAAGGTATACACATAGGATGGTGGATTCAGCAGCTATTTCTTACCTTTTTCGATGCATAGTGGTGGTGGCATCACACACCATCCGATGTCGGATAACGCGTGTAAACAAACAAAGGTACTGAGAACTATTTAGAAAGTGCATTCTTCTCATCAGATGCGTATAATACAGAAATCAGTATGCGGCTTCTGGAGTCAGGTATGCTTGTCACAGCCATTGAGGAAGAAGTTCACAACTGATGGGTGAATGCTATGGTTTGGCAGGGTGACGCAGACAAAGACCGGCCTACGAGTTCAGCTGCGTTAGTGCCCGCCACTGCGACCGAGGGACCCGATATCCTGGCCAGTGCAACTAGTATCTCCGCAGCACCACCAGAAGCATCGACTTCGGACGGGCGTTTCCGCATAGAAGAAGGAGATGGCGCGTTCACGTCCGCCAAGAACGCTGAGCAGACGTGCGGCAGCAAAGGACTCGCGAGCGTCACGCCCGAGAATATGCCGGCAGTGAAACAATTGATAGCGGCGTCGTCTTTGTCGTCGCCGGATACACCGTCGATAGTGATTGGCAAGTGGAATAACGACGACTATGGCATGGAAGGGACGACATGCCTTTTGATAAGTAGAAACGACGGCACTATCTATTCAGGGCCTTGCTCCAGTGCAAACCAGGCGCTGTGCCAATCATGATATAAAATATAGTGCAGTAAGAGACGAGAACGTACAAAAATGGAAACACGGGTTTTACCCGGCGCACAAACTTGAGTCAGTCTCTGGGGGGGGGGGCGGGGGGGGGGACCGGGTATGAGCGATCATGTGGGAGCGGGCTCGACCGCCAGAAAAAAAGAGATGCTTGCTTTTCCTTGAATCATTCAAATATGAAGGTGTCTTTCCAAGAGCCAGAAAAAGTCCAACGTGTAAGCTGGAACAAAGAGACAATAGAAAGCGCGGCAGCTTGGATCGAAACTTACCTAAATTGACCCACCCACCCCTAATAACCCTTCTCTCCCTCTTTGCACACACATAACCTTTTTTTCCATTTTCTCTTTCTCACCTTTCCTCTTGCTGTCGCTCTGTCCTTCACTTTTCACTCTTCACTTTTCACTTTTCTCTTTCTTTCCAATATCTTCTTGTCTGCCCCTCTGTTCTTTTTCTTCTCCTTCCTCTTCTCTTCGCTTCGCCTCTCTTCATTCTGTAGACAATGTCCCATTCACGGCACTCGTCGTCTGCTTTTGACCTGGATGCCATGCTTGCCCAGGAGATCGAGGACCTGAACAGAGACACCGAAGAAGACCGACGTGTGAAAGAGGCCGTCATTGTAGCCAAGCGAGATCCTAACAAAATTGTCGGCCCTGATGACGAAGATGACTCGTCCGATGAAGTGGATTCCGAAGGCGATTATGACGAGGACGACTACTTTGACGAAATGAGACGACGCGATCCAGAGCTGTATCAGACGACCCAAAACAACCGCCAAATCGCCTGGACCGACACTGACACGAATGACACGTCCGTTAAGAAGAAGACCGCCCTCGAGCGCCCACCTGAGCTCGTGTTTTCCGACCCGCCTACGACTCTGACAACCATCGATCGCATTGTCGTCACCTTCCACTACGGCGTATCCGAAGAACGCACCCATCCCAAGTCGAGAAAATACATGATGACATGCGACTTTGGTGAGGAGAGCATGTACGCGATGAACTGGGCGATGGGTACCATGCTGCGCGACGGCGATCAAGTCCATCTCGTCAGTATCGTCAGCCCCGAGGATGATCTGGAGAACCTCGATGATAATGAAAAATATCGACTGTGGCAAGAGGTAAGCAGTCAACGCGGTAGTACTGGACAGTGAGATGGGTGTTGACTGTTTTGCTCTTCCAGATGGACCGCAAATCAAAGACCCTGATCTCGAACGTACGATCTGTACTGGGTGATATGTTACTCTTCAACATCAAAATCTGCATCTACGTCATTGCTGGTCCTACGAAAGAATCACTGCTTGATCTGGTAAGTCGACGGGATATGATAAAAAGTAAAATACAGGTGTCTTATTTGACTCTAGATATACGAGACCCCGCTCACTATGGTTGTGTGTGGTTCACGCGAAAAAGGCGCATTGAAAGGGTACGTGAAGAAGATTGAATAATTGACACCTACTCATCTCTGTCTTTTCTCCTTATTAGCTTGCTGATGGGTAGTGTATCGACTTTCCTAGTACACAATTCACCTGTACCCGTATCGGTGGTGCGGCCCCAGAAGAAGGCGAAAAAGAGCAAGAAGAAGCTGACAGCTGCACAAAAATTAAGTCAGAGCGTCCGTAATGGCCAACTGAAGGTGGACGAGGCTGCCGGCGCGTCTTCTGCTCCTAATGTCCATATGTTGTAATTCAACTCTTTTTAATTCGTTTTAATTCTTTTTGAAATACCCCCCCTCTTTCACCTCTCTCCCTCACCCTGTCTTTGTCTTCTCTGTCGCCCAACTATTTCCTGTCACTTACCCTCTCTCATTCTCTACCCATCTCTATTCTGACCATTTAGTGCGCTGTCTTACTGCGACCGTCCATTTCCCGTTTTAAAGGTCAATTTAACAGGATTTTGGAGAATAACGCGTGTATATCCTTTTCATGGTTCCGATTATTTGTTCTGAATCGGTATCTGCTGCTGTAATGGAACGTTACATCTTTTTAGGTCACGTGGACATCTGACTTGGAATTGGGCACAGCGTCAAGGACCGTGCAGGACACGTCCATCACGCGTTTTCCTCTTACAGTTAATTTTCTTTTTTCTTCGCCTTCCCTACAATCATGTTGGTGGATCCTAATGACACAGACGTACTAAGCGAATACTCGATAAGCGACGATTATCCGACGTCGTCTGATGAGGATGCAGACGCGTTCCAGCACGGCGTCAGGGAAAACTCGGACGACGAAGTGGAAGACGACGAAGACGATGGGCAGGAACCAGATGAGGACGTGCGCAGATTGTTTGAGAATTTAGAGGACAAGGGGAAATACACGCGCGAGGGCGTCCACCGGTTCCAGCGCCTGAAGGGCCCGACAACGATGCCCGAGTACAACGAAGAAGACGTCCAGGACTACTTGAACCCAAAATGGAAAGAGGAGGTGGAGCGTATCCTCGCCATGAAGTCCTTTGACGATCTCTCCGACGACGATTGGAATGTCAACACGGGCACGGAGGAGGAAAGAAACGATCCAGACTGGCAGCTCATGACGATTGACCAGCATATGGCGAACCTCGTTCTGTCTGGGCAAATGGACGATGCCTGGGAAGCGGCGAACGAGCTGGTGGAGAACTACCCGCTCAATGCGATTGGCTATCGATGGCAAGGAGACCTGTGGAAGGAGTCATGCGAGTACAAGAAGGCCTTGGAGTGCTATGAACGTGGTCGAAGGACAATTGTGGGCGTTAACCAGCAGCTGGAAGAGCTCTACGAGGACTGCAAGTGGCGTGCCAATCGATCCATCACACCCGCCGAGTTACGGGCCCTGCGAGAACCTCCCAAGCCCACGCCCTGTCTGGCCCACGCCACGTTTCTGATGACGGGCGATGAGAATGACAAGTGCCAGTTTGAAGATACCTGCTTGTATGATCATAATATCAATAATCTCGATGTGCTCGAGCAGCTGGAGCAACAGGCAACACGAGAAGCAGAAGAAAAAGCAAAAGAGAAAGCGAAAGAGAAAGGAAAAGAGAAAGGAAAAGAGAAAGCAAAAGAGAAAGCAAAAGAAAAAGAAAAAGGAAAAACAAAAGAAAAAGGAAAGGCAAAGGCAAAGGCAAAAGCATGATAACATATTTCTCTTTCCCCCCAACCCCACCCCACCTCCCATCCCACAAGGCTTCCTTGTAGTTGCACATAGCTCTTCACCACCCCGCATGTCGATCATCCATTCGTAAATATCCAAATGCAAAAAAGCAGCAAATACACAAAATTAGGTGATACCACGCTTCTCACAGAAATAACACCTATCGATGTCATCCGTTCATTTCTTGGTCATATCAGTGGTAACTCTCTCGACCCTGCGTCGTCGACCGCGTTTCGCGGGTTCACTTTCTGCAGCCGGTCTGTCTTCCTTTTGAACCGTAAGTCTGCTCAGATCAAAATGGCTGCGCACCCCGGTGCCTTGCCCGGTGCCTTGCCCGTTGCCTCGCCCGGTGCCTCGCGGTCTGCCCCGTCCACGCCCGCGCCCACGCGCGGCTTCACGCGTTTTGCCGCTACCACGAGGACGACCGCGACCGCGGCCACGGCCCGCTGTAGCCGAAGGCTTGCGTCTGCCCCTGTCGTCTTCGCTTCCGCTCCCCTCGTCGTGGTCTTCTTCCTCTGATTCCTCTTCTTCATCAGAGAACTCGATGGGAACATCGGAGCGGATATCATCCTCGTCATAGCCTTCCTGCGCGAGGAGATCTTCGAGATACTCTTCCGAGACTTGTTTGGGTGCATTGGGCTCTTCCTCCTCGGATGATTCTTCCCCGCGACCATAGGGCCCCGAAGACTCGCTTTCGTATTCAAGGTCGGTGCTCTCTTCTTCTGAGGTCGTCTCCACCAGACGATCCATAGCGGCCCTGTCGTCCTCGTCTTCTTCCGGTGGCTCCGCGGCCATTTCGGCGAAGTTGCGCGCCGGCTGGCGGTAGCTATCTTGTTTGGGCCGGCCCCGTTGCGGCTCGAAAATGGGCATAGACGTGATGGGTTCTGCCTTCCCTTTGCCCTTAATATCGGGTTTGGACGGTGGTGGCGCGTCGTCAACGCGGAACGGTTTCGGGAGTTCTTTTCCGACGTCGGGCTGTGGCGGGCGCGGTCGTGCATACTGGGGCGGGGGCGGCGGGGTGGCTACGCGTGGTATAGGAAGCACGGGTCGCGCCTCAGGCATGCGGAGATCGAGCCAGCGCAAGGCGTTGAGGCCCAGTATGCTGATGCGCGCGCCTTCCTCGATATCCGCGTCGTGGATGGCAGAGAGGTTGCGCGTGACCGTTATCCAGCGGCCTGCGTTCTCCTCCAGGGGCGGATAGGTTGGATGGTCGGTACCGAAGAGGATGTTTTGGGGGCCCGCAAACTTGGCGGTGGCCATGATGCCGACTTGGTCGTACGCCACCGCGTCATAGTAAAAGTGCTTTAGGTAGTGTGAGGGTGGGTAAAAGAGCATGGAGGCTGTTTCTGGGTCGTGCGAGACGACAAAGTCCAGTCGGCTGGCCAAGAAGGGAATCGTGCCGCCTGCGTTGGCGAGGAGGATCTTCAGGTCTGGGATGTTATCGAAGATACCACACATGACCATGCGGGCGATAGCTGTGGTGGTCTCGAAAGGCAAGCTGAGGGCGTGCTCGATGCAGTGACCGAGTTCCTGGAACTGGGAGTGGGGCACGTCGATGCCGTAATGCGGGTGCAAAAACACGACGAGGTTATGCTCAGCGATGGCCCACCACAGCGGCTCCAGGTTGGGATCATCCAGACCTTTGCCCAATCCGTTCGTACCCAGAATCACGCCCCGCAGGCGGTTCAGTTTAGCGATACGCTTGACCTCCTGGACGCTGGCCTTCACGGAGCAGATCGGGAGCACGCCGAAGCCGTAGAGGCGGCCCTGTGTCTTTGGGTCCTCGCACAGTGTCTGCATCGCGCGGTTCAGCGTCAACGCGAGCTCGGCCGTGTGTTTCTCCTTGGGCAGAAAGTCGAGCCAAGGGCTGGGCAAACTTAGTACGGATATGTCGATGCCGTGGTCGTCCATGAATTGAAGCTTTTCATCGACGTCAAAAAAATCAGGGTTCAAAGGCCGTCCATGACTGCTGCCCTTGTCTTCCTTGCCATCGAGCACCAAGCGCTCATCGAGTTCAGGTCTCTCCGGCGGCACAATGCACGGCGGTTCTGTTCGTTGCCGGAGCAGGTCCACGTATTCTGGGAGATACACGTGCGAGTGCACGTCCACGACCACACTAACAGTCATAACCATTCACTTCTTCAGATCACCTTTCTTCAGGAGAGTTCATATCCTTACACTGCGTCTTCTCTGTTGTCAATCGATGGATCCATGTCCATAATGAGTGATGCTTAGATCAGCAGATCTTTTTCTTGTCTGGATGAAAAAAACGCGTCCACGGAGTTAAAAATAAACAGAGCTTTGGAGGACGCAGCGCAATGCATCGAGATTCCGCATGAATGTTTACACATAGACGACAGAGACTCAAGAAACGACAAACTCGTCTCTGGCTGAGACATCCATAATCATCACCGGGCAGGATGTGTCACTGTACATATATCGGCAATATCGTCCACATGTGCATCATCGGATGTACGCGTGCCGCTCAGAAACAGAGTGAATTAGCAGAACAAGTGTACGCGGCCTCCATCTTACGGAAGAAAGCATTACACGCAGAGGTAAACGCGACATGGGGAAGTGTTCGCCCTTTGGCTTAGTCAAATTGGACTAGACATGAAGCCAATGCAGCGAGATACAATTAAGTATACTAAGTACTGCGATAAAAAAGGTAAGATAAGATATAACATACACACATGGGATTTTCAATGTTGGAGATTGTATTTCATGAATGATGGTTGCTTTGAAGGGTAACAAGACAGACAGACAGACAGAGAGAGAGAGAGAGAGAGAGAGCGAAAGAGAAACAGGAGGAGAAAAGAGGAGACGAGAAAGAGAGCGAAAGGGTAACTATGAACGCAGATGGCTTCATCATCTGCCATGTGAGTAAGCGAAATGAAATTGAACTGATAAGAGTTAGAGGTGCTTTGATAATGAGAGAGAGAGACAGGAAGACAGGGATAGAGACAGAGGGCGCGAAAGAGCGAGAATGCATGGCTGTCATGCGTTTATCTGCGTAGATCGGCGTGAGCCACCATGCGAGGTGGCGGGGACGAGAAACGAGCCATGGCGTCTTCCACAGAGTGATGAGGAGGAGTCGAGGTGAGGAAGTGGCCAAGACGTTGGTAGAATTGGTGGACGGCATCGTGGAATTCGTTACGAGTAACCATGGTGCTGTGTTGGATGAGCTGTCGAGACCAGACGCTGACCGTGTCATGGCTGAAGTTCTGGCCTCCCTCCAGGCTAGATGCGGCATTGTCAATGGCACGCTTCCAGTAATCGTTCAGTTGACGATAGAGTTCATGTTTCGGTTCATTGTTTTCTGTAGGTCAGGTCAAAAAAGGAGTGAGCAAAGTGAGTGAGACCCACTACAAAAAGTCAAACGCTTACCTTCGTCATCCCAGTCAGGCAGACTATGTGTTACTTGGGCGGCGATATCGAGGAATTCAAAAGAGGTTGTGGGGAAAACGAGTGAAGAGGGAGAAGTGAAATGATCAGCGAACCTGGCAACCGAATCCTAAGGAGATAAAAGACGGTATAAGCGACCTGACAAGAAAATAAGAAAAAAACTCGCTGTACGTACGGTAAGGGCGATCAACGGGCCACGCACGCGCGAGAAGGTGTAGTTATTTCGGGAGGGGCCGTTGCGGTTGTATGGGAAACTCTGGTCGAGTTTCCTCCTCAGATCACGCAGCACTTCGGTAGCGGACTGCACGGTAGGCGGGGGTATATGAGCAATGATGTTCTGTCGGATGTCAGGGTATCGTTCGATAAGCGAGGAGACGAGGTTAATGAGGTTTTCCTTCGTTAAAGTGGCTGATGGTCATGTATAATGAAAAAAGAAAAGAAAAAAAAAGGAAAGTTAGAAACATAAGAAGTGTGGGAGGGGAGAGAAGGAGAGAAGCGGCATGTGGGTTAAGTCAATTTGAGCGTATGACGTACAACCCGACACAAGGCAAGACGACAAAAAGACAAAAAGACAGCAAAAAGACACCTACCCAGCATATGTGTTGTGGTCGATCGTTTCCGAGTGTCCGCTTTAAACCGCTTGATTTCTTCTGGCTTCCCTTGCTGCCGCTGGGTACGTGCAATCAGCAGCCGGTCAGTCATGCGTGGCATTGCTGCGGCAGGAGCCGGGGTGGGCGAGGTGGGCTGCGGTGCATCGCTCATGTCCTCATCCTCGGACAATCTGCGTTTGCGTCCTAAGTCAAAGCCAGGTTAAGATAATGTTAATAAGAATATGAACAATAGAATGAGAGAGAGAATAAGAAAAAGAAAGTATAGAGATCGAGTTCTACCTTTGACAAGGTCCGAATGGGTTGTGTAATGCAAAGCAGCCATCCGATCGGGTTGAGAGAAAGAGAAAATAAGAGGAAAAGAGAAAAGACGAAAGAGAGCGAGCGGATGGAAAGAAAGGAGAGAGTTTTGAGAGTGATTTTTGGGTTGATTGAAAGAGAGAGAGAGAGAGAGAGAGAGAGAAAGAGAACCCAGACAGACCCGGATAAAAAAGAGAGATGCGTAAAAGGCACCAAGTGCAAAAGGGAAAAAAGTGCCGCTTTCCAGTCGGTCGTTGAGTGTGACGCCGTCTTGCGTTCGAATCAAATCCCACCTGCAGCCAGCCGATTGTGCTTGAACCAACCAAATTCGAAAGGCTCACTTTTCTAAACACATAATACTGTACACAGACGCATATACATACACCGACACCGACGCAGACACCGACGCAGACACAGACACAGACACAGACAGAGAGACAGACATAGAGACAGACATAGAGACAGGACACACAGGACACAGCCAAAGTCAGAGTCAGAGTCATTTCACTCGCGTTCTTGTTTCGTAAGGAAAAAAAAAAAAAAAAGAGATAAATAATATCAAAGTAAAGCTCATTGTTCCCCTGTTTCAATGGACATGGCCATAAAACCCGATCCTCTTCACTACTTCATTAGAATACATTAGATTATCATAAGTGAGCATACTTCTCTCACATATATACATATATATATTTTATGGACCAGTCAAAACCAAAGCCACTCAAGGAAGACTACCAGGATTGTTTGCCCTGTCGTTTGACAGGCGCAGCTGCTTTTTCTGGTCTTGGCATCTACGCGTTCCGTGAAGCTTCCAAAGTCAACAAGATTGCTGGCAAACAGGGCACCGCCGTCGGTCTAGGTGTTTTCGGTGTGGGTAAGCACTTTATTCTATGTATCTGGCTTATGGTAGATGACAGAGTCCTCAATCAAATCAAATCAAATCAAATCAAACATCTAGTGTTTCTGTCTGCTGGCCTCTATCGCTTGACCATGTAGATAAGGTAGCTAGTTACTTAGTTATACATATACAACTATTGTACATCGTGAGTTGTTTCCCTCCTATGTGAGTCTTCCTACCTCATATCTTTGTATCAAGGAGTAAAGTCTATCAAATACTGCACTGTAAATGGGTATACGGTCCTTGCATACCGGGTGCATGCAAGCGCCCAGTGTCGTGTATAGGAGTCCTAGCACGTGCCCCGCTCCACCCGAAGGTCGATTTGTCGAATGCTCCTTGGATGCACCACTCGATGGCTCACGTGCTCTCCTTATTCCATGTGCTACGTGATGTGCTATTCACATCAATCATAAACAGCACAGGAAAGCCCACTGACATTTGACCCGCACTGGGCTGCTCCGGTTATCACCGTGCTCCAGCCCGTCGTAGACTGAACCCATCATGCTATTCGGCACAATGGCTGAGGAAAGTAGATCTCGCAGACCTCGGCCCAATATCATTGCATCAGAAAATAGTTCCTTCTCTAACCACTCATGTTCAATGAATCACTGTCGTTTCACTGCATACTATTTAGCATGCGGCCAAATTCTGTATTTACTTTACTTTGCACATAGGCTGCTTTGAAACCAGGTGGTGTATGTGGTGCTATTATCCATGCAGCATGTGAATGAAAATGTGAAATACCATGTAACCTACCATGAAACGCATTTGAATCACCCCATGGGATAGCCGGAAATGATGGCTACAAGCACTTCGCCTTCACAGTATGTCTTTTAGTAATTGATCAAAGCGAGATTTGCCGCTGCTCGGTAGAGTGTATACAGCATTTGTGGGTACACGATGAAACTGAAGAATGCATTCTGCTGCGTGGAATACATTTTAGTCTGGCTGCAAGGATAAATCTGGAGGCGTATAAAATGTACGTAATAAGGCCATCCTGGAGCATTCCACGTGGAAAATAGACTGCTGCGAAGCATAATAGTAGGGTGGATGTAAGGTACATTAAGTTATGGTAGGTAGTTATGAGGAACATTAAGTAATATTAATAGGTAATAATAAGGTACATTAATCTCTGTGGTCTCTGCTCTTTACTCTCTACCCTTACTGTCATTAGGGTTTAGAACGTTAAATGAAAAGATGAAAAGAAACTGGAAGGTGACGATTTGCTGTTGCTCAAAACAATTTATGCTGGCATGATGCAACCCTTTGCCTTCTTTGGACTACTTAGATAGCATTACACCCAGACCCGATTTGTTCGCTTAGGTTGAACATAAGGAGTAAGCTCATGGATAAGCACAATCTTGAGAGCGCCGTCCAACCATATAGCGCCACAATATACAAGGCTGGCGTATATTAGTAAACTAATTTTATTAGCATATTTCTGAGATGAGAACAATTTTGCAAATAAGCTAAAGAGAAAAAAAAAAGCTGTCTGTATAATTGGTTTTGAGAAGAATCATGTAACCCCGTTTTCTTGACTTGGTTTGGTTTTGGGGCCAAGTAGATGTGACCAGCAGTGGCAGGCGAGGAGTGACTAGAAGAGCTTGTTGTTGTTGGCAATGCTGGCACCAGCTCGCTGATTTCTTTTTGAAATAGAACTCGTTGGACAGAGACTCGGGTACCATCAGTTTTGATAGAAGAGATACCATATAGACACCATCATCGGTTAACTTGATCATACACAAACAAGGGAACCGACTAGCGTGACCGCAGAGTAAGTGGACGACCAGTAGCCGCAGGCGAAAAGCTCACTCACACCCGAAGCGCAATCGAAGTGTCACTCTTGGACGAAGCGAAGCGAGTCACAACGCTTGTACAAATGACCAACTTCGCTTGTCAAGATCATAAGTCAGTCATCGAATATCGTCGCTTTTCACCAATCCATCATATTTACCGATGAATCATATAGCCAGCAGTCCGCTGATGTTGGTTGAACAATGGCTCTTGAGACTGCGCCATTCGTACACAAGTTTTGTGATTGCTGCTTTACTTTCAGACGTTCTTGAACTAATCAACCGTTTCCATTCGTTCGAGATAATTCAATCTCCATGTCGCCATCATATCTGAGCATGAGGTCGATTTCCTCCCCATACACGGGCCTTGTTCGAGTGGGCCACATATCGGCTTTTCTCGACCAGCGTCGCGAGTTTCGCACGGTGTGCTCCACGATGAGAAATAGCATATAGGATTGACTTTGTTGTTAACGTATGGTTTTCGATGTTTGCGTCTTTTCTTGTCGATAAAACCGATGACATCACAGATGTCGTCGCCTGCATGAACAATGGCATCGAGAAGAGCACCTCATTTCTGGTGATAAGCCATCGTAGTTGTCCAGATACAATGTCGATACGACGTCGTAGATACGGATCCATTAATGTAGCGACGAAAATACTCGATAGGTATCTTGCATTGAAGCATTCAGCATATTGATGATCCTCGAAATCGATAGTTTCGACAATGCGCCTTCAGTCGCCGAGAGCATGGTTTCCGTCGATTGTTTTGTCAATACGTGGGCACTCATTTTTGTCATTGTCGAAACCATATCCGTGCCGATTTCGGTTGAGGTACGCTTTTTTAAAGGTTGTTGTCTGAATGGCTTTATATGGCCCGTCTTGAAACACGGACCAAGAAGTCCACCTAATGTGCGAGTATTTGGGAGGTAAACCCATATGCGCAACGAAAGTGATTTTACCTATGAGGGAGCCCTTCGGGCCTCTGCAATAGGATCGGGCAGGGACGTTTTATACTGAACTGACTCAGATAAAGCACATTCGATCCTTTATCTCCAGCAACTTGTGTGCCTGTTCCTGGGGAAGTGTGTACCCCAAATTCTGAAACACAAAGCGCTAATGTCGGGAATGGGGCGCTGACCTCGTATACGTAGGTCCAAAGGGAGCATGACAGCATGGATAGACTGTGGAGATCAGGATCCAAAAGGGAGAGAGAGCAGAAGTACAAGATTGACAGATCTAGTACAAGGCAGAAGGAGCTACATATAGATATCAGAGGATTATATCAGTATACAGTACAAGGTGTTGTGTCTTAGGATCGCTCTTTTTTCTTACTGACTTACGGGTCATATCATACATTAAGTGCTGTGTTTGATATCGAATGTACCTCCGTCGAAGTCATTGTCAACGTCGCCGTCATTCGTGTTTGTGCGATCGCTCATACTGAGTAGCCGGATAAGGTATTGGAGACATTGTTACGTTCTTGTCCTTCAAACTTCTTCTGGATTGCTTCTTTTTCCCTTCTCAATCTGAGCATAAGGCCTGTAAATATGCTTCTCGTCTCGCAATCAGCAGACCATGAGGCAGGATGTCGTCCGAGGGCCGTCATGTTTTGAACACAGGTAGAAACAGCATGGAAGATAACACAATAAAAGGAGAGATTAAATCAGAACAAAGGAGGCTGGAAAACGGGGAGTCTTGGACAAATAATCAGAATAATGAACGATTCATTTTTACTTATTCACGAGAAAAATATGAGCATCAGAGCAGCGGCAAATATCCTGAAATGCCACAAATAATCAAACAATGCTGTACAATCAAGGAAGCCAAAAAGCGGATGAGCTGATTAAAGACAAATAGGAAGTGGAAGCCTTGTGGAAAGACCTCAGACCTTTGAAATAATCGTGAAATGTTTTATAATAACTTGTTGATAAGTCAAGCTTGATCTCGAAATAAATGATGGACAGTTTGGCCCGTATTGGCAAGAAAGGCTTCTACCCACCGTGCGGAAAAAGATAGCCAGTTATCCATGGATTAGCCTGATGGAGGCCGTGTCAAGAAATCCCGAAGCTATACACTCTTCCCGTATAGATGAATATCCTATAAAGTGTATACTACGTGTGAAGTGCTGCCCGTCACGGCACGCCAACTGTACTTCCACCACCACCATGGAAAGACTGTGCACATTATTGCGCATATTTTGAAGAGCGTGATGGCACACGGAGAGTGCCCTTCTGCTTTTACTGTTTTTGCCTAACAAGGGTACCCGAGATGACGTAAACGAGAAAGCGACCGTCTTGCACTCCATACAATTCATACTGCTGTAACCGGGGGAATCTCGACAGAAATTATTCCGCTATATTCCTTTCCAGCACATTACAATGCACAAAGACCGTACTTATTTTCTGCAGACTATATCTATTAGGATGTGACATGCGGATAAACGAAAAGGGAAGTGTTATTATCGACTGGAAAACATAAGAAAAAGAAAACAAAATGATGAAATATGCAACAACAGGAGTATGTAGTGTATGATTTAGCGTTTCCGGGTCTTTTGCTTGTTAATGGCCGCGCGCAGCTGCTTCTGTTTATCCACCAGACTGCGCTTGCCTTTGGCAAGAACTTGCCATTTGTGGGCCACCATCATAAAGTTCTTGTTGCGTGTCTTCTCGCGGTTTGTTGTGCTGCCGCGGTCCTTGCTGCCCTTCTTAGAACCAAACTTGGGCCGGTCCGTCCGTCCCTCTTCGATGGAGGCCATACGTGCCTCATAGTCCATCTTGGCCTTCTTGCGTGGTCCCAGAATCGTGCTTTCCGACACCTCTTCCTCCGCCGCACGTTTGCCCGTAGCCATCTCAATCTCCTTGTTTTCCTTGAGCTCGTTCAGTCTAGCAAAGTCGGCCGGAGTCAGGATGCGCGTTGAAGCGATGGCAAGTCGCTCCTGACGTTTCTCCTCATCCGCCGCACGCTTGGCGGCCAGCTCTTGGCGGAGCTTTTCACGAGCCTCCTCGCTATTCTCTTGCTCTTCCCTGAGCTTTTTGAGCTGACGCTTGCCGATACGACGCTTCCGCTGGGTTTCAGCGCTGTCAGCACCGTCCACATTGGACGATTCTGCTGTGTCTCTCTTTTTCTTGTCTTCGTCCTCATCCTCGTCGTCGCTCATGGCCACCTTGACAAACTCGTTCTCGTCGTCAGAAACGTCGACCCAGCCTTCATCATCGCTATCGCTGCTGTCCTCGTCGATCTCCCAGTCCTTCCAGGCCTCCTCCTCGGCCTTTTCAGCTGCATCGAGCATCTCGATACCCTGCAAGCCATCACTGTTGCCTGTCTCGCCAAACTGAAGGGTCTGGATCGAGCCATCCTTGAGTCGCTGGACAGCAGCACGGCCCCGATCCTTGCGCAATAGCATCTCTGGATTCACTTCTCTGAAGAGCGTGATCAGTGAGCGCGCGCCCATGAGGACACCCTTGTCACGGTGGTTCTTGTACTGGGTCAAATCTTGCAGCAGGGTCTCGTCCATGGCAAGTGGCTGTCGCGCGCAGATTTCACGGATGCCGTTCAGACCGACAGCAATGACTTCGTTGGCAACGCGATCAGTAACAAAATTGTTTGCGATGGCCTTGACGACGGGCTCAAGAGCATCCGGAGGTACGAGCGGGTGACTGGCCTGAGCAGCGGCGACGAGGACGCGGGTGACATCGCGCTGGGACGGCTGCAGGTATTTGATGAGGGTGGTGTAGAACCCCAGGAGGGAAAGTTGGTGGATACCAATTACACGCGAGATCAGATTCATACGCAATAAACGGACCTCCCAGCGGTCCTCCTTGGCTGCCAGTTTAGAGTACAGCTTCTCGGCAAATCCTAGAGTTTACCATTCCATTGAATGAATACACGAAGCTCAGCCAAACGTTCCCCCTTGGCATCCTTACCTTGAGGATCGTTGAGGAGATGCAGTGCAGAGAAATTGAAGGCCTCTGCCTTATCCTTGTTCTTGTTCTTCCGCTTGATCTTCTTCTTGGCCGCCTCGAGCTTGCGCGACTTAGCCTTTGACTTTCCACTGTACTGGGCGGCTTGCTTCATCTTGCGCACATCCGGCATGTCGTCCTCGGACTCGGAGGCTTGCTCTTCTTCATCGTCGTTGGTGTGCAAGAAGAAGCGGATGGCAGTGACGGCGATCTTGCTGACAGGAGAGAAGCATGCTTCGGCAATGACGCTGACCGTCTTGGCGTCATCCCACACATTCTTTTCATACAAGTCGATGCAGACATCGACGCCTTTCTTGGCTGCGACTGCGTTCTCATCGCTGTTGCCTGTCTTGACAGACTCGAGAATGGTAAGGACGTAGGTTTGGAGAGATCGGTTGAGTTTGTTGTTCTTTGCTTTGAGGTTTGCGTTCTTGATGTCGTTGACGATGTGGTTATACAAGAGCTCGCGAAGGGCCTTGTCTCGGCATTTGAACAAGTTGAAAAACAAGGGCAGCAGTCTACGGATGCATGCATGCAACGATAGGAGCGAGTATGTGAGTGTGTGCCTAGCCGGGTTATACGTGTATTATATAAAATTTACTTACCTGCTGTTGTCAATGACCTGCTTATTGCGCAGAAGAATAAGAGCTTGGACAAAACTCTTGCGGACTTCCGGATGCAGGACGATGCAGTGCTCTTGCAAGAGATCGATGATCTGCTGGGGGAATTCGGCCGTGTCCTGAGGATAGCAGCTCGAGACCTGGCTGATGAACGTAACAAGCTCACAGAGCTCCTTGGCTTCCTCGGTCGGCTTGAGGCAGAAAATAGAGAGCGTGGACTGGTAATGACGGTACTGCTGCAGAAACTCTGCCTTATACGAAATCGGATCTCGCTTGATCAAGTTCTGTAGCTGCGGCAGCTGCGTTGGCAAGAGCGCGGCCCTATTGCGTCGACCCATCGAGATATGTAGGTATATATATCACAAGAGTGAAGAAGAAATGCACAGGTGAAAAAAATGAATGGAAAAAAAAAAATTACTTTCCTTTTTGGGTTGTGACTTCCTCTTCTCTTGCATTAAGGCACCTCACAAGACTGGAATTGCCACCACATACGGTATCACATTTCTGCGTTTGCCCATGAGCACCGCCAGCAGCAGTGATGTAATTACAAGCATATCAGCACTCAAACGCAGAAAAAACCACAATGAAGCTCTGGCTCTTTTAAACCGCATCGCGGCGCAGGTAAGCCCGTCCTGCGACCTGCGGGTCAGCCTCAACGGCATACTTCACTTACTTACTGACCAGTGCATTACCGCAGGTGAAGCCAATCATGCTCAAACGAGGCTGGAAAGTCCGTCATTTATGCGAGTTCTTTCCAAAGAATCCGAATCTCTTGGGTAATAGCTGTTACGGTTGTCCTGTCTTGTGTGCAAGCTGACCTCGGGTTAGGTGTCAACGTGAATCACGGTTTAAAAATCAGCATCCGACTGCGCCCTCACTATGACGATACCACGTTTCTCGAGTACCACGACCTTCTTGGCACAATGCTGCACGAACTGACCCACATTGTCCGAGGCCCGCACGACGCCGTGTTCTACAAGATACTCGACGAGCTGAACGACGAGCTAGACCAGCTCTTGATCACGGGCGGCGACCGTCTCTTCGAAGGCCCCGGCTACAGTTTGGGCGGCGGTGGCAGCCTGTCGCCTGCAGAAATGAAGCGCCGCGCCATCGCTGCAGCAGAGAAACGAAAACGTCTGCAGAAAGTCATGATGACGGCCGGGGGCCAGCGCCTCGGTGGATCCACCTCCACCGCAGGATTTACGCCTGCGCAAATGGCTGCTCGGGCGGCGGAACGCCGTGTGAGAGATCAACTCTGGTGCGGCGGTGCTCAAGGAGGGGATGAGCAGGAACAAGAGCAAGAACAAGAACAAGATGATGCGGAAAGTCCTAGGACGACGGACAATCGTAGTAATCATATCAACAAGAGCCCACGGTTCGATTCGGGCGGGTGTCCCTCCCGAGGTCAAAAGAGACAGGCGGAAGGTTCTGTTAATACGGGTGGAGGCAAAAGGGTCAAAGAGCATCCTCTCCGTCCCGCCATCATGTCCGCCTCTGCCACCTCCACCAAAGGGTGGCCATGCCCAGCCTGCACCTTTCAGAATAACGAAATTGCACTCGCGTGCGAGATCTGCTTCAAAGAGCGGCCAACGGTTGCACCTGATGATAGCAATGACCTGTGTTGGGCCTGCCCGCAGTGCACACTGCACAATATTTGGAACCACTTGCAATGCACTGCCTGCTCAGGCATTAGACCTATGGATAGAATGTAATATGTATATATATGCTCACATATTCAAATATGAACTAGGAAGAGTTTTGTCATTGGTGCAGCATATCGGCAGGAAGTCAGACGAGATGCGCAGGCCACAGAGTACATCATTCTACCGCTAATTAAGGTGCATATGCGCGACGCAGGAAACCCGAAGTTTTGCTTTCCCGTTTAGTAGCATTGCACCAGACTTGACAAACCTCTCGAAAGAAAGAAAACGAAAGAAGGACTGCTGGTCAACGACGAAGAACGGCTGCCATTTTGCAATTTTATTCGAACGACTAGTAGATCAATGTTCAACCAAGTTATGCATGTGGATTGATCTACTCCACAAACTGGCTTAAATATTTTGTATGCAGACTATGACTTTGGGCAAATGTCATCCTTCCTCCATACACTTCCCTTTCTTTTTTACAGGATGGGTACATTCTTGATCAAGGTGAAGTAAAGTTGCATATCGAGACGTCGCAGTTCGTTGGAAAGCAAATCTCGTGTATTCTTTTCCATTTGATCCCAAAGCCGGAGCAATACCAGAGCCAAACGAGACCAGGACGGGGCCTGAACCGAACTAAAGTGAAAATGGCGACTCTTGCCCGGCCCAGGAGGTGAGGAGCAGATCACTCTTATTACAGACCACCGCAGCAGACGTTCTCGTGAAATACAATTACTATTGATATACAAGGAGCTGAACCAAAGACATACCGCTAAATAACTGATACGGTCTTAGTTACTGTTTCTTTCAACTTCATGTGCTTTTTTTTTTATCATGCCTACCAATGGCTGCTATCTGATATTGCAATCCCCTCACTTTGGACTCTTATTATTATCCTATCCTCTCTTTGCATTCTTTATAAGCCTTGTACTCTCTTATGCGACTAACATTCCAGAATCTCGGCCTCCAGCAAGACACTTCCGAATCATACGTGCTGATAGAGCATATTATCCTCTCACTCTTGTTCCATAAAGAGCTATTGTACACCAATAACAAGATGACCTTTCAAGTGTATGTATCCCTACATAAACTATAGTACATATGACATGTGTATATAGCATAAAAATTGTCAACTTTATAATATGTCTTATATCTTATATACAAGATAGATTACATAGCTGTGGAGGATGTGGCTTGCGCTGTACATAGAGTACCACAAACGGATCTACGTATCATATGTGATACGTAGGCATAGTGTATACATATGATTGCTTTCGAATCCTTGTATTTTCGCATAAACTATCGGAACCCAAGAATGAGTTACACGGGGAAGTCTATGTCATTTCGTAGTACTCCCCCCTTTAATTTGACAGCAAGTGATCGTATCTCGTGCGTTTCATTCTCCCAATCTCTCACACAGTATTGAATAGTATTTTGTAACCTGTATACTGTGCAGCCTTTACAAGAAGACAAACGTATGCTTATTTGCATTGACCATATTTCTCTATTACTTCTGGTTTCTTTGGATTTTTTCTGCCACCCAGAATTCACTCTCATAGCAATACTTGAGCATGCTATCGCTGTAGGTCGTGTAGGTTGTAGGGACCATTCTCTCCTCCTGCAAAGGGTTGAATGGGTCTCATGCAGGTATGTCTACTACGAATCACCTTACCTTGATCTCAAAGCCGATCTCGCGAGCTACTCTCTTGACTTGATCCAGACTGAGCTCAATAGAGCTCTCACCAGGCATATCCTCGAAATGATACAACAGCGGTCCTTTTGAAATATAAAATTAAACTAAGACACACGCAGATTAAACATAGTTTCACTGACGCACCTATATTGATCCAAGTACCGCCAAACTTTAAGGCGTTATAAATCGTTTCCAAGTACTCAACAATATTCTTTGCAGTGTCGATAAAGAAACACGTGGCAATGACGTCCCAGGACTCTGCGTGTAAACGAAAACAAATAAAGAATGAATTCATATATACCATATCTGAAAAGGATACGGATCAGGCTTACCTATTTGGTCTTCACGACTGTAGATCTCGACAAAGTCACCGGCCGCCATGGAAAAATCAGCTGATGGTGGTAAGTCGGAAGGCAAGACATCCGGAACCTTGATAGGCTTCAGGTGGTGCTCCGTATCCCGGACGTTGGAAAACGAATGGATGTAGGGGTAGATGCTATATTGTGCAACATGGGACGCTCTAAAAAATAAGGATAAGAGGAGGGATAAGGTCCGAGTAGGTGAGAAGAGGAATCGAAGGAATTACCGATTTAAAATGAAATGCGAGCATATCAGCTACGTCAAGGTAAGAGCAATGGGGGGGGGGTTTTAGGCAAGGAAGGTAAGGGTAAAGATAAGTATACTTTTGAGACCTGCAACTACTAAGCCTTACCATGAAGAAGGAGAATTCATTGCCTTGGCAAGCAAAACCTGGTAGGTGTGGCGCGGGATAGTCGAAAATCGCATGAGTAAGAACAAACGTTGGAGAAAAAGAGAAAAAATAATGAACGCTAGGAGGTGGTGATTGGGGGTGAAACCGGTGGGGTCGAACAAGACGCAAAGTGAGGTATCACTGCATATCATGACTTGCCCAGCCCGCTCCCAGCCTAGCCCCACCCGAGCCCGGCCTCTGAAGATGTTTACCATACCATTTTGCGCAATCTCAAACGCTAACCGGCCGAGCCCAGCCCCGGGCACTAGGACATTGATGTTTCGTCTAAAAGCAGATCGTTAGAGACACAGATGGATAGACGAGGAAACTTAAGCGTGGCTGCAGTACCTTTGCTCGACCGGAACGTTTTTGTAGAGAGCTTTAAGAGTATCGAGAATTGGACGGTAGGCTGCATCGCGCTCCGGCTTACCCTATCAAATAGAAAGAGCCAGAGGAGCATGATGATTATTATAAATGATATATCACACACATATGCAGGGTTTGTGCTCTTAAAGTTACATGAGATACTGATTAACATGCTTACCTCAACCGACCAGTCTCGTACAAACTGTCGAAACGTACTGCGAACTTTATCCATGTCACCGGGCGTCACAGGCGGATCGCGCTGGCCATACCCTTCAGTCATCAGCTGGACGGGATCCATGCCGATGAACGCTTCACATTCTTGCACGATATCTCGTACAAACTCCATGTTGCCTTCTATGCATTGATCGACCCGATCGATCTTCTCAAGCAAATCAGGCACCAACCGCTTGTGCTGTTGCGGTAAAGCTTGGTAATCGCGTCGGCGTCGCTGATTGCGGATGAGGGAATGTCGGCGGTAGTATGTGAACGATAAGAGAACGTTACGCAAGTGGTCGCGTTCCTCCTGAACGTGTTGCTCATCCGTCTCTTGGTCCATGTCACGGCTGGTGCTAGTTTTGTCGTTTATGTCTCCTTGGTTCCGGCCCTGGTTTCCTTTGCGCATACTGTCGTTATCGTTGTTGTTATCGCTGGCGCCCTTGTCGGCTTGCCTCGTAGCAGTTGCGATATTCGAAGAAGACAGAGAGGAGTCGTGCTCCTTGCGGCTGGCAGACGTAGTGGTATCGGTCATGGTAAACAAGAAAGTTTACGCGAGCAATTCGACGCGCCACACACAAAGGCTGTCGTTCTTTCTTTCCTGGGCAAGCAGCCTGGCTGGGATTCAACCATTGAAAAAATATCAATGTCGTAAAGCTGCGCTTACACAATACTGTGCGTACAGCGCACAGCAGGGAGCGACAGATACACAGCAGAGCAACACAACATCACACAGCACAATCACAGTATCTGTTGGTCGCATGGGTGTACAAAAGCCACATGCAAAACGCAACTGCTCCCTGGGGTGAACATATTCACATGTTTGTTGATACCTACGCGGGCCCTTCGGTAAACCCGCGTGATCCTTCGCGCGTTAAAATTCCCACTTCTCGTCCTACGTCCTCTTCCCTCCCGCATCCTCTTTCTCTCTCTTCCCTCTGTCTTTGTTCTGTGTGCGCGTGTGTCTCGGCGTCCACTTTTGCCTTTGCTCTCTTCAATACACTCGTCTCCCTTCGTCTTCCTTCGTCCACATATCTGCCGCTTGACATACATTCATATATTTGTATTCACATATAATATATAAATCACAATGTCTCTCTCTGCAGCTGAACCGCATCACCACCATAGTCACTATAACCATCAGAACCACCATACCCACCACAATCATGCCCGCCAAGTAATCGACCGGGATCGGATACCACCCATATATCACCGCCATTCGGGTGATCACTCGAGTCTCTCCATTTCCTCGCTGTCTTCCTCGTCGTCCCGAAAGAGCAGCAGCATCATGCTTGAAATGTTTTTTTCAAGGTTGCTCGATGCGATTATATTCACCTCCGCTGTTGCTATCACTGCATATAATTACTGGACCGGGTCCCTCGAACAACCACAGCTTACCGCAGGCCCCTCATCCGGCCAAGACGTCCAGCAGCACCATGGACATGTCGACTTTCGACAGTGGCGTCAACTTCACGCCCCGCCCCGTCCGCAACCAAACCATGCCTCTCCGAATCAAGGGATACTTGAAAATTCGAAACGTCAGCGAACCCTCCGTTGGGCTGAAACAGTTGCTCAGCAACAAGAATACAACAAGAATCACCACCCACGAGCGAGAGCCCCTACTCTCCCTGCTGTCCCTGCTCAGGTAAATGTCAATCCGATCATGATATGCCACTCACTCACCTATGACCTGTGTTTTCCTTTTTGTACTTCTTTTCCTTTTCCCTTTTTTTGTGCTTACGTAGACTCCGAGTTACACAATTTTGGACCAGCAGCAGCAATCGCAACAGCGCCGGACGCAATCCATGCCGAATTTTCCAAGCGAAAACAGCGACAGCAGCAGCAAAAGTGGCAAGAATGCCTCCGACAAGTCCGGCAAGAAGGAAAAAGAAGATGAAGCCCTTGCGAGAATGGAAGAACGTCTACAATCACTGATTGAACAGGGACAGGCTGCCCTGTCCAGTAAAGTGGAGCTGTACGACATGGACGAGAACGAAATGGCCATGCGGCAGGCCTTTACACGTTCGAAATAAAGATAAAGAAAAAGCAAGACCTCTTCATCTCTATATAACCCAGCCTTTTTATTTCTCTTACACCTCTCCCATTTGACATACCCATCATACCGACAACCAGCTCTTTTGGGTGTCAGTCTTACATATCATCACTATCCCAAAGTATATATCAATCGCACACTCTCACACGCTTCCACACCCCCGATCACGCTCCCAATCACACCCACATACACACATTCAACCGGTTCACACATACATACTTTTTCACAAACTGCTTCTTTTTAAACGGCATTTCTTTTTCTTTGTTATATATTTTAACGGTATAGATATCAATATTGCGCACATTGTCACTCAAGCCCATTCTTTTTCTTTCCTGTTTTATGTTCCATAATATTTATTGCGATTATGTATTGAAAGATCAAGATGCTTTTGAAAGAAGAAAAGGGGTGAAAATGAAATATGAAAAAGAGAGTAAAGCGATATGTACGAAAAACTAATTACAAGCAGACTCCTCAATGACAGAATGCATACCCCCTAACAAAAACCAAAAGGGGCCCAGAGTGAACTTGGAAACATAGTGCGCGCGGGCCAAGGGGTTGCGAGAGGGAGTAACGATGAAGAAAGATAGAATGAAGAGGGGCATAACGAGGCATACTAGCTTGGTGCCGATGGATGTGGGATGTCGATATGGGATGGTGTGATGAGAATAAATAAGAGAAGAAGTGTTTGCAGCGTGTACGTGTACGTGTTGTGTGGGTGTATGTGTGTATGTGTGTATGTGTGTATATGTGTGTGTGTATAGATGCGGTGTAAAAAGCGCGTGTTAGCGTCGCATTGTAAGTCAATATGTAGATCGTGGTGAGTTGTAGTGTAATTATATCGATTTGGCGAGGCACCAGATGTGGAAGTATGAAAATAGGTCACCGGTTTACGGTGAGGCAAATGCAGACGCCAGCAGAGCAGCTGCTTTGTCACCAGAGTGCTCGAGTGGATCGTAGAACCCATCCAGTGAAATAGGCGATCCCGTGACCGAGTTCGACACTGTCGAAGCCGAGCAAGATGAAGTGAGCGGTGGGGTAGTCGTGTTGGTGTTCGGCATCATAGGATACGTAAGCTGCATATCGTTGAAAGTATACAGCTGCTCCGATGTAGGTATAGGTGTGAAAGTTGCAGCGGCGGCAGCAGAGGCAGCAGCAGCGGCGACAGAAGCACCGTTGTTATTGTTGTTCAAGTATGCCATGTTTGTGGACGCAGGATCACAGAGATAAAGCGAAGAGGAGTGCGGCTCAGAGTAGCGACGCTGCTGCTCCTCTGGCAACTCAAAGTTCTCAAGCAGCAATTGCGGCGCAGTAGAAGGGGCGGAGTGTCTGCGGTGATCGCAGTACCATTGCTGAGGGTCATAAGTAGCGGACGTCGATGCAACAGCGGCAGCGGCAGCGGCAGTGGCTACAGAGCGAACGGAATCACATGCGATATGCTGGTTGTCTTGCCAGGGCGAGGATGACCATTGGTTGTTGCCGTTGCTGCTGTTACAGTTTTGCTGCTGTTGGTCTTTGTGAGTCGGAGTGCTGGGCGGCAAATAGCTAGTGAATGGTGGCTTCTCATCAGCAGTGGGCATGTGCGCGAAAAACTGTGAAAAGAGGACGGACTGGTCCATTGATTCTCGGCGCGTAGGATATTCAGCTTTCACAGATTGATGCTCATACATCTCTTGCTGCTGGTGCTGGTGCTGGTGCTGTTGCTGTTGCTGCTGTTGTTGCTCTTCTTGTTCTTGCGTCTGCTGCTGCTCCTGTTCAGCAGAGGCCTTGCGCCGTTGCAGCTTAGCCTTTGCTCTCCGGTTTTGGAACCAGATCTGGACGCCACGGGGCGTCATATCAAGTTTCTGGGCCAGGATACGGCGGACCGTGGCGTTGGGCTTTGGGTTTTCGGCAAACGACTTTTCGAGAACCTTGAGCTGAGCACGCGATGTGCGGCGGCGGTGTTTGATCTCGAAAGGATTATAGAACGTAGGTCGAAAGTCACCGTGAGGGAACTGATGGAAGGTTTCGAGAAGGTATTTGCTGTTGTCTTCCTGGGGTTGCTGGTGCTGAGGATAATAAGCCATGGGATTGACGTGGTCAGTCGGCCCAGGTGGTAGCACCGTAAATGATTGCTCGAAAGGCTGCATGTCGGTCATGTTCATATTAAATATAAAATAAAAAGATGGACAAATAAATAAAAAAAAAATATGAAGAGTGAAAGGAATTAAAAGAGCAGAGATGTCAAAAGTAATGCGAATAAAGTCCGTTGGCTTTCAAACCTGGTTGTTTATATACGAAGCGGAAGAGCAAAGGGAGCATCCAAAATTCCAAAGAAAAAAAAGGGGAAAGGTCAAGAGGTACGATTGAGTGGGTTATCTGTCAGTCAGGTACAAGGAACAGAGTGCCCAAGCGCACCTTGCATATGCTCGCGCGCGCGCGCGCAAAATAATAATAATAAAATAATAATAATAATAATAATAAAGAGCTCGTGCTAGGGTCAACGATCCAGCTACGCGCCCTACGACGCTCTGTGTCCGCGCTCGCAAAACCCGGGGTCCCTACCCTGGAACACGCGTGTGTACAGTTACTTGGGTTTGATTTTTGGACCCTTTAATCCTTTGTCCATTCGCAATATCCCTATAGGACTTTATCAGGGAGGCGACAAATAACACACGCACTACTCACACATCGTTCTCGCCATCTTAACTTTCAGAGAACGCTCCAAATTGTAGCATATGACAACGTTCGACACAAAAGGAGTCTAAGGGGCTATACGCTCACACCCAACCCACACGTACGCACTAGATATACTTTACACCACAACACACACACACACATACACGCACACCACACACATACGTACATCCGATTTTTTTTTTCTACAACATCAAAGTTTGACAAAATAATAGTCATTGGCATGCGTCGTCTTGCATGGGGAACTCTCTAACTGTGCGCTTTAAACCATCATGTACATACACATGATAAGACGACGACGGATTAAATCTCATTGTGGACATGCTCTCTTTTCGACGCAGTAAAATGTCTTGCTTCATAACTTTCTTTGGCGTTGCGAACATCAAAGTGTTTACGGAAACATCGCTTGAAATGGATAAATCAAAGAGCTTAATATGGAGAAGAAAAGAAAGTTTCACAGAACGGTAAGACCACTGCACTAGAGCGAGTAAAGATGACATGGATCGACGCCGCTGTGCCCCAGATCTCTTCCTCCTCTACCGCAGTGCAACCGAAGGGCGATCCCGAATTAAATCGTCCCTACACCCATCCCTAGACCCGCACGAGCGCGATCCTGTTTGCAACACTAGGTTTCTTTTCATGTCCTGTGATCTGAACCCTGCATGCGTGTAGGCAGAAGCGCGCGCGCGCGCGCATGACCCCCTACACCTCCCAGAAGGGGAATACATATCTCTTTTCCGTTTTGGTCATATCCAGAATGCTAGGAGGCGCTTCCTTTTGTTCTGTCCTCTATTTCTTTGTCCCTTATCTATCTATGTGTGTGATCTTTGGTCATGGTATCTTGTTGGTTCTGTTCCCTTTATTTTGAGCCCCTCGTGGTTTGCATTCATTTCACCTATTAAGAGGCTATAGATCCTGACTTCAAATTACCCATGTCTAAAGTTCTTTCTCATCACTGTATCCTCTGGCTATGCCTGATCGACCTTCCTGGATGGTGCTTGCTTCGTCTTGCCCAAGATTCGGTTCGAGACCCCTAAAGGAACGATTCTTCAAATGCTCCCCTATATTTCCATTCCGTATAACGTCAGCCGCTGCTCAAGTTTGTGTTGTTGTGTTTATATGTGCGCATGTATGTCAAGTGTGCAATATACAATCGTACATATACACAATATACACAGCCCTCTTGCAGGATTTCATATTACCTGCAGTGCTGCCTAATAAGCGTGTAATGCTCGTATTCTGGCTCCGAAGG
This sequence comes from Syncephalastrum monosporum B8922, assembly GCA_000697355.1. NCBI lineage: Eukaryota > Fungi > Mucoromycota > Mucoromycetes > Mucorales > Syncephalastraceae > Syncephalastrum > Syncephalastrum monosporum. The sequence goes on from JNEN01001256.1 coordinate 496,792, forward strand.
CTCAGGTCTGTCAGCTTGCTCTCCAGTAACTCGCCTGAACCTGCATGTCTTTATGTTAACAAAAGCAAATGCATGCCAGTGAGCAAAAAATTACCTTGTTTGTTCTGGCCGCTCACGCGGTGGAATGGGCTCGACTTGTATTGGCCGGTAATCAGAGAGAAATGGGGCTCCTCATCACTACTAGCATCGCTGGCTTCCTAGATACGAAGTCAAGTCAGACTTTAAGCGAAACGCTTTCCATCCTTCTAGTGTTTTCTTACCTCGTCGTAGGCAAAATTGTCCTCACGGATTCCAGGCAAAAGATTAGAGAAATCAGTGATGTAGTCACCCGTCCACTCCTTAGACCTGCGTGGTTCCACATTTCATTGATACATGAATCATATTGGAGGGGCAGGAGCCGTACCTGACGAGAGCAAGTTCAAGTTCAAACGGGGTTACTATCGGGCGGTAAAACTCCTACACGCGCATACATACAAACAAAAAACAAACAGTGGTGAGCACAGAAGACGAATATGCCTTCCCATTTCTGTAACTACTTACCTTAGAATCAATCAAACTATTTTCGGGGCAAGCAACAAGGACGTAGCAGTCAACTTCTGCAAAGTTGGCCATCTTGGCTACGTTGAGTTTACCCATCACAAAAGTATAGGACTTGCGACCGGAGGCGCGGATAACATTTTTGAGATGATCAATGATATTCATGTATGACGCTGGCGATTCCCATTTCAGTCAAGAAATTCCGAAAGTCATGCACCTAAGAATAACTTACCCACACCCAATGTTCCAACGACGATACCAATCGTGTCGGCATCTTTGGCTTTCTGAACCAGAAAGTAACTTTAACCTTATGTCAGTGTTGCGACCACGTGTGATTAGCATGACATACCGCTTCATCAGCATTTTATTGACTTGAGCCGTCTCCCTTCGACTGGTTCTAGTCCGTGGATCGTATGTAAAGATCTATGATAAATTCACATAGAGCGCGCTCCCTGTCAATCTTGTTGAAAGAGAAAAAGAAAAGAAACACAGCAGCTTACTGGGCACTTGTTGTGGACCATCACGATGTTGGTCAGAGTAAGACTCTCGTTACCAACGAAAAAGATAGAGCACATATCTGAAGTGACGCCTTGAGGCAGCTCGTAGTACCGTCCACCCCTCCGCTTTTCAGCCTTAAGGCTATCCAAATCAACTGGTCTTGCTCGAACGCAGCAATCGCCTTCCTCCTGTTCTTTGTTTCCGCAACAGCTACGAGCTGCCAGTGTTGCGTCCGTTTCTCCGTGGTCATTTGGTCGTCCGTCCAGCGTCGACTGAAGGTTTGACTCTGTTTGGATTCGGGTGCGGATCAAGTTGGGGTAGTCCGTTAGTCCAGCCGCCACTGCGTCTAATTTCGGATGATCGTCAATATGCTGCCCTGTGACCGAGAGTGGTTTTTTTTAATTTTTTTTTTTTTACCCATTGCATAGGAATATTCAACGTCGCACATTAGTATAATGTTGGATTTCGTGTCAGGAAAGTGGTTCTTGAAAGCAGCCACACAATCTTTAACGTCCACCTGTTGTTGCCCAAACACATATAATACGGGCAATCGTGATGTGCTAGAAAAAGATATAAGACGTCTGAGGAAGCAACTGTTTCTACTACCCACGGGCTAAGACACGATCTTCCATAATGTATAACGAGATCGGCGTTGACGTGTTCAGCAGCGACTTCGTCAACGCAACAGCTTCCGTAAGAGGTATCAGCAAGTACGAAAATATCCTTTTTGGTGCGATCACGTAGTAATGTTGCCAAGTTTGCTGCGTCAGCTAGCAATTCGTCTGGGAATTGCAAAGCGATTCTGCTGTAGCCACCTTCGAGGATTCTTTCCACTGTCCTTTCGATCTCATACAGAGTTTCGAGATCACTGTGCTGCACGCTTTCGACCTCTAGTTCCCGTTCAATAACCGACTGTCCGCTGTCAGCAAATGTCGTTGGCCCGTTCGCTTCTGACATGTCCAATGAAGAAACAAATACACAGAAAAATATTCGCTTGAAGCGGTGCACAAATTATTGACTGTTTCAAAAGGATCGTACGGTATTCTTCTCAAAAGTGTATTCTGAACTACGTCTTTGTCAAGCGTGGAAAAAGGTCACCCATATACTGGGTAGATGGATGACTGCACTACCTCACTAGGTAGGTGCCTGAGGATAGGCGCTATGCATATATATCGCCCTGCATTCGGCTGTCTGCCGCTGCGTGATCTAAGACCTACCGAGGCGGTCCGGCGGGCGCATGTTCTGTCCACTTCAGTTGCTCGCCTAATCCTCACAGAAAACAGGTTAGTAAACAAAAGTCTCCCTATTCCTATAGCTCATATGTGTGTATGTATGTATGTATGTATGCTCTCCTTTACGACAGAGAGGAACACTTTGGCGGGCACATTACAACCAGGGGAAAGGGACGAACAACCGGTTCTTAGAAAACGTGTACGGGATGGTCCGTCCAGCCCCTCGTTTCCCTTTTTTCCATCTCCTTAGTTTTTAATAATACATTCATATGCACAGAATATAATAGAATACAGAGCATTTTTCTCCCTCTATTCGTTTACGTACGGCCTATGCTCTATCAAGATGCACGTTGGAGATATGTCGTTAACACGCATAGAACTTGAAAAGCTTGGGATACACACGAGAACACCACATTCAAGTCGTACCTACCGCTTACCTCTCGTTTTCAGGGTGCACGGTGCACATGGCCTGTGCTGTTGCTCAACAACGATTCAGGGCCTATGCATCAGTATGGCAACACAAAATACCTGACCTGGCTATACCCGTCTTCGGGCGTGCAAAAATCAAACTGGCCACATTTGTAACACTTGATACGGCATGTCTGGAAAAGCGACTTTGGACCATTGTGGCGCAGTAAGATTATGCAGATCCGTTGTTTCCTGAAGATTGGCTAACATCCGTGCTCTCCAGTGCCTACCTGACAGATCCCGGCAGAGCCGGAGTACGATTCTTGGATCAACCACCGTTCTGGCATCATCTCCCTTTCCCTTTCCACGTCCCCTTCCTCTCCCGATCCCCTCCTATAAACCTCCAGATCCCCGGGTCTCCAGCCTCCAGCCTCCAGCCTGCAATTTCCCTTGAGTTTCCAGCCTCAAAAATCACCCATAGCTCTCTTCTCCTGGTTCGATTTCATCTTCCCCTTTTTTATATCCGTGGTTCTCACCTATTATAGCAATCCCTTTACGGCGAATTTGGCGCTGCAAAAGTGATATGACGTATCTTTTCCCTTTCTTCTCCACCAAATCCTTCCCATGTAAGCGTGTCTTCGGATAAAGCGCCGCAAAAAGGAGCACTTGATACGAAAGACAATGTCAATACTCCTGTGCCATCTCAAAGCAGCTCTGACATGCTTGCCCTCTTCACACATTGCGTCTCATAATAATGTATGTGATAGCTAAGAATGCTGTCATTTCTGCTCTTGCTATATTGCGATACTCATCATAGGCTAGTCACGTCAGACTGCCTTTATAATGATACGATGAATCTTCTTCTCTTACTAGCTGACTACGCAAGTCAAATAGGTTACAGGAGGAGTCGATGCATAGGACAAGGTCATAGATTTTTTATGTAGGAGGTAAATTTGTGGGAGTAACTAGCTATAATGGGCCTCCGTTCCGAAATCAGCTCTTGTGGACTGCACTTCACTTGTTGTATGTAATCAAGCGGCCGAGGCAGGGGTCGTTACGCTCGCTCATGGCGCATTGCCGCCGCATCACCTGAAACTGAATACACTTTTGAAATTACAGTGACACATTACCTAGTTGTAGAATACTCACCAGTGGTCAGGGAGCAGATATTTGGCACGGTGGCGATGCAAGTGGTCCCAGTCACCAACCGCCTAGACCAGAAACACACAAACGGAGAAGGAGCAAGGGAAACAAGCGGGACGAAGGAAAGGGCGAGAATGAAACATGTGCTAGCACCTTGTACTCATCTTATAAGCATGAATCTGCTTCACTTGCAAGCAGAGGTAAAATGCAAAAAAAAAAAAAAAGCCCTCTGTGGGAGGGGAGCAGGCGGACAGGGGGTAGGAAGACACAGACGGAGAAGAAGTCAGGAGGGGAGGCGAGACAGATGACGGCAAGCTACGTACACATTGGAGGAATCGTTTGTGATATTCAAAAGGATGTACTCATAGAAGCGACAACTTCGTTTCATGTGCACGGGTGCGGCGGTACATGGAGCATGGGCAGGCAGCCGGTGGCAAAGGGACTTGAGTGAAGTCGTTCTATGTAAGCTAAACTCCCTAGTTCATGCTTCTATGAGTATGAATATACTGTACTTGCCTGGAGATGGACTTGAACGAGAAAAATAAAAGAAGAAATCTATGCTGATGAACTTTCATGCGATTATGGGGAAAAGAATGCAGGAAATAAAGAACCCGACAGGGAGCGGCTCAGGTATTCATCGCGTTTTAAAAGTTCCACAGGATTACTTTGCTATCACGCAGCTCACGTTTACCTATGGGCGAGAAGTCTATTTGAAAAGTGTACTGGTGTCGTGTGTAATTTGCGGAAGTGGTGTCAGATATCAAGAATCTTATCTGCCTTCTCTACTCTCGTTAAATGACAGAATTAGGAGAAGAAGCTTATACGATTTCTCGCTGATGCCAGTAAATAGTCGTGCTAGCGAGCAAGATGTTGCTTTCCTATTGATCCTAAAAAGGTACAGAATAGGGCAGTATATGGCCTGATAGCAGGATAATGGAAACTTTGCTTGGGTGACCAAGGTTCGACGCCTGCGGTGTGTGCGGGATTTACAATTCGTTACAGGACTACAACAACTCGAGATTCTGGAGGGGCTCTCTGAGCGAGCTGAGCGAGGCAGGAAAAATGTAAAGAAGGTGACATAGCAAAGCAAAAAATCAGCTCTGTTCGATAATAGCATGTCTTTCGAGTGTGTTTGTGTGAGCGTATAGCCTGCGTGCGGATGTGTGCGTGTGCGTGTATATATAAGAGAGAGAGAGCAGAGCGAAATCAAAGGACTTGAGGAGAGAGGAAGAGACGAAAGAGAAGAATGGTGACCAGGTACAGCACGTCACCAAAGTATTTAGAGCTGTATGGACACTGTGAGCTTTACCGCCTCCCTTTCTTACGATTCTCAACTTACAATAGCGTCCATTTTTGTAAGGACGTTCAAAACAGCAGCGACTATTTCGATGGACAATTCGGTTCCTGGTAGGATCTCGACCTTGGCACCAGAGCCAGCAAATGGCCAGGCTGAGAAATCGTTCATGAGCTCGTCGACCTTGTTAAAAGCTTGTTCCCGCAAGTCCGGCTGAAGGTATAGCAGTGCATTTTCGAGGACGTTGGCGGCATAAGCAGCGCAAATCATGCTGACGGTGCGTAGGTAGGCGCTCGGGACATTAGACTGTGAATCGATGGAGGTTGCCGAGACACGAGTAACAAGCATGGTGCACACACGTTTGATGATTTCCTCTTTAATTCCTGTATCTGCAATGGGATGTGTGGCCATGTCGAACAGCAGAAAGTTGCGCTTTTCTGTCCGAAGCACGCCTTTGTCGACCAGGCCTTTTGCGAGGCGCTCACGCACTTGCTTCAGTTGGTATCCAATTTTCATAACGTTCCAGGTTTCTCCTATGGAGCGAATAAACAGAAGCAGTTAAGCATGCAGCTTTTCGGAATATAGCATCGAGACACGTATACAGAACGTATTGCATGACTGATATACTGTATTGTATTGTATATGTATATATAGATCGTATTTCTTACCGCTCATTAGGTCGATCCAACTTGCGACACTCATTTTATCGCTGATTTTCATCATTTTCAGAGCCTCGTCCAGGAGCACTTCGCCTGTAAGCTTGTCGTTTATGACCTCGATATAGCGGTCGGAAAGGGGATATTTTCGTCGATTGGGATCCTTCACCATAGCAATGCGGTTCCGGAATGCCAACTCCATGACGATGCAACCACGAAGAGCGTAACTAATGCTATCATTCCAGAAAGAAAGATAGCCCTGCCGATACAACATCACATCAACACAAATATCCCCACTTGGTAGCAAACGTACCTGCTTGTCCTTCAGTCCGAGCAAAAGGACCTCTTCCATCAAAGTCAGTTTAGGTGTCGATTTGGATTCGTCCAAATCGCGGGGATCGTAGGCAACCTTTTTCTCAGCTGCCGAAGGGGATTGCTGGCTGTTTTTGTCGTGTGTTTGCTGACTTGTTTGGTGGTTTGCTCCACTCGGTGATGTTTCCCCATCATTGTCGCTTCCTGATGCGCCTGCCACTCGTCTTCGCGTGATGGTTGACATGATGTAGAGGCACTACTGTAAACTATAGATGATGACTTGAATCCATAAGATATTAGCTCTAGATATTTTTATCTTTACGCACAAAACTAGTTTTGCTACCTTGGCTGGCGAAGGATACTCTAGTTTGCTCAAAAGAATAAGGCCACTTTACTAAAATGAACGGGCTGGTCGGATACGTCTCATTCACATTCAAACCCAGCTCAGCTACTAATGTTGTATTTTACCCCATCAAATTCAATTACGCCAGTAAAATACATACTTTACCCAATAGAAAGTGTGTTTAATGATCTAGCCGGCCAATAAGAAATGCAGCTGAAGATCTTCATTTGCGTCAAAAATGAAGGGTAAAATATGAATCTATTGTTTCCCGCCATATATGATACAATAGCTGTAATTCTACACTTACCGTGAATACTTCTCGCTTTTCATTGTTTCCAGCATTTGCCATGTATCTTGCAGTCCAGTGACTCTCCGTAGCGGAAAAGTTCTCCATATCGCAATAACGTTGCTACTTTCCCGGCCCAGACGTCTACAATATACTGTATACTACTTGTTTATCGGCCTCACGGTCCTCCTATTATTACTCACATCATGTTAATTAGTAGCTTCCGCGAAACATGATATAAATGCTTCAGTCAAACCAAATACCTCGACTTCGAAGCTCAGAACTCCATTTAGCCACACGATGCAAGGATCCTGATAGTATGTATTATACCGCATAAAATTTCTCAGATGGGCGAGCCCATTTTTTTTTTTCTCGCCTTTGCATTATTTTTGTATAGTAGGGACAACTCAGGGATCTACTTTTTTACATAATCATATATATCCTGCTCTAAGTGCACATGTATATTGTGCAATATATGACAGTCATCATCATGACGGACCATGACTTTCATTCGTAAGTATACATAAATACTATTTTCTACCAGAATCCCAACCACAGGAAAGTTCAGTATCGAACACTCAAAAAACTAAAAGATTAAGCACTGTACTGTTCAGTAGAGCAAACTTTGTAAGGGGAGTTTGCTGTATGCAAGACATTGTTTTTTTTTTCGCACGTATCGCCAGCGACATGAGCATCATTGAATTTCAACTGGAATGACAGTACAAGTCCCTAAAAGGCATGATTACTTACAATTGAAACACAGCACTGAATTAATGTCTTCTATGTTCGTCTTTCCCAAATGTTGTTTGCTTTTTCATGTTATGCTTTTCTCACTGAGGTATCGACGGACAGCACCGAAGGCATCATCATCGACTGAGCCGCCCTTTTTCTACTACGATAAAAACGGAGATACACACCGCAATGAAAATCACGACTATGATGCCAAACAAAAGGGACATGAGCAATGGCCAAGGGCTACTACAACGAGTGGTTTCGAGCCAGCACGATTATTATTATTGACAGTATTATCATTAATTATACGTGTATGGAATATGGGAGCTCCTAGCACTATTATGTATGTATCACATTGTTTTCTATGGAAATAACTACTACGTATTAATATAATTCTTATAGTGCAAGCGAGATTCCTCTGTGCAAACAGGTCAACTGGTATCTCCAGCACAAGTTCTTCATTGGAGCTTTTCCTCCCTTGGGTGGTCTCTATTATACGATGATAGCATGGCTTATGGGCTACGATGGGGCCGAAGAAATATTATATGCTGGACAGTAAGTTCACGCGCAGCGAAAACGAAAAACTGAGAAAGCATTAAACGAAAGTGGGTTCGTAGGCATATGGCATCCTTCCCTTTGCAGCAGCTACGCCTTTCATCAGCCGTCGTCGGAGCACTTGTAGTACCCATTGGTTACTCAACCATCCGTTCGCTCGGTTTTTCGCGAACGGCTGCTAGTCTCACAGCAGGACTTTTGATACTTGGTAAAGGCATGAAAATGAGAACGAATAAACACTCACAAAATTTCTGCTGACATTCTTAGAGAACGGATTTGTGGCACAATCAAAGTTTGTCTTGCCTGAAACTTTATTATACTTCTTCTCCAGCTTGATCGCCCTGATATGGTCAGGTCAAGTGAGATATAACGAGTCTGCATGGGCGCGTCGAACATTGACAGGTCTTTGTATCGGTTGTGCTATGAGGTAATGTGGAATGTAACTGCGTTCAGTTACAAAAAGACATCTCATATAAGAAAAAAGCGTCAAATGGCAAGGCATCCTCTGCATGGCAGTGGTCTGGTTATCAAGTGGTATAGAGCTTTGGAAGAAGCTAGGAGACAAGCGGATCGCAACATCTACCCTTGCTAGTGACTTTACGAAGCGACTAATTACAACCGCCATGCTTCCATTTTGCGTTTACTTCGCCATTTTTACGCTGCATTTTGGCTTAGTCCCAAACTCGGGCGACCACGACTTACTGATTAGCCCCCAGCTAAAATATTCCTTGAACGGAAACGAGTTTGAACCAACTCAGCAAGGTACCGTCACCCACGTCGTTTAGCGCGTAGGACAGATCAATTTATGGATGATATAAATTGGTAGACATCGCTTATGGCTCCCATCTGGTCATGCGCCACGAAGGAACAAGTGGTGGCTATCTCCACTCGCATCTAAAACGCTACGAAACCGGAAGCACACGTAAGACAGAAATCAACTAGGCGGCCACCTTTATAACAACGTCTCGAAATTCATTAGAGCAAGAGGTCACACTGTATCCATTCACTGATCTAAACAATGTTTGGATCATTCACAAGGCAGGGAAGCAATGGAATTCAAGCCAACCTATTGAGTACGTCAAGAACAACGACCCCGTGATGTTTGAGCATTATGCAACAACGAGAAAGCTTCACTCTCATGATCACCGACCGCCTATTAGCAACAGGAAGGAGCACCACGAAGTTACGTAAGTACCATAGTAGTGCTTCTTTGTCGCAAGGAGTTATCAAGCTAACTCAGGAAAATAATAAGTGCCTATGGTGATTATTTGATCCAAGATCCTCACGACCATTGGTGGGTCCGCACAGTAATGCCCGATGGAAAAATAGATACGGACAATTTTGATATTCTTCAAGCTACCAAGACGAAGTTCCGTCTACTACATACGCGTGGCTGCTATCTCTTAAGTCATAATGCAATAGTCCCTGGGGAAAATATCAATCAACAAGAAGTAACCTGCATGACATCGGCCAAAATGGCTTTGAGCACATGGACGGTGGAATCCGCCTACCACGAACACTGTAAGTGAAAGCATTCAAAATGAGCCATATAGTTTACCGTATATCTGCTCAGTGAACGGCGTGAGTCCAATCGTGACCTACGAAACCCCTAGCCTGGTCCAAAAGCTCCAAGAAGTGCACAGTCTCATGGCGTCGCATGAAACAGCGATACCAGATCGACTGGCTCCTGTCAAGAATAAGAAAGGCACACAGACAGGCCTACATAAGAGCCAAGGTTCTCCGCTACAGTGGTTCATCAGCAACAAGAAAACACAGCGGTTATGGGACCAAGTCAACGGCCGCGCCATTTACATTGTGCTCAACCCTGCTACACAAGCGTTAAAGCTGCTTTGCATTGCGCTATGTGTCGTTTATCTGTGCCTGGAATCTTTGGCAAGTAAGCGACAGATGCGCTTCCGACTCCGTGACGCTGTGAGCCATATCAGGGATTTGTATGGAGCGCCACTCGTTTTTTTCAGCACGGCAACCTTTGTTCAGGCATTTGGATTGAATTTCACGGTTGCACCCTCCGCACTGATCGATGTATTCCCGAGCAGTTTCTATGGCGCGACATTTATCGCTACCTTCTTCGAAGCCGCAACGCTCCGCTGGAGTCGAAGAATACGTCTTTTTGTCTGTATAGGCATATTGAGCATCGTTGCTGTTGCTTTCTGGAAGCGTGCACGTTTTAACTACGGTTATCTCGTATTGACGAAGGCTGACTGTGAAGTGTCGGGACTTCTCATGGACTGTCACCGCTTCCCGGCGCCGGCCCCAGACGAGAATGACCTGGGGAATGTGTCGAGCGCTACCGCTTCCACCATGTCAATTGCCTACGTCGAACTGCCCGGAGACATATCCCCTTTCCGTTATCCAGTGGGAGAAGAAGAGCAGGCTGTGGAACAAGTAGCAACTTTGCAGCGTGCTGCATACAGCAAGGTAGCAAGCAAGATAACTGGAGCGGAGCGATACCACCAGGCTATTCATACACCCGGTCCGGAAAATGAAGAGATTGAAAAGGTGCAGACACAAGTCCGGGAGCACGCCCTAGAGCGGAATCAAAAATGGCTAGAAGAAGCTGAAGAGAAACGCCGCGCAAAAGACCAGGAGCATGAGGGACAGAAAGCAGTCGAGCAAGAGCAGTCCGATGAAGAGCAGCAACATATCGAAGACAGAGGATAGAAATATAACGAGACATCAACGTTATGCACGCAGTCATATAACACAAGTACATAGTTTTCATGATAAAAATATACAGATCATAGCTTTGTTCTGTACCCAGTTACCATATATGCATTTACATATTTACAGTATCTGTCTTGTGTATCAGCATTTGTATAACGGTAGAAGGAGATTACAACCAACCAAGTCATAAATCTTGGAAAATATGAAGTGATGTACTGTATGTAGCTGTACGCCACCTTGTGATCGTAACATGAACTCACAAATATTTTGTGCGCATCGAAAGAAAGTCCGCCCCTGGTTCAAGAAGATGTGGCCGTCTTCTCATATTTCTGCCAGTTTGAATATATAATACAGAGGTGTCTATATATACCATACGAGGCCGCTTGTATCAACCGCTGAGCACTTGTGATTGATGAGCTAATTGGCTAATCATACGGGAAATGTATGTACGGTATTGAACAAGAGCGTATCTGTCAGACGTCACCTTGTTGTGAAACGTGCTGCCCTGAAAAGCTAAACTGAGAAAAAAAATAGTAGAATAAAGTTTTCTCCCCCATCTTCTATTTCTTCATCTTACTGACATAGCATGACCTTGAGCAAAACAAAGGAAGGCAATAAGTGTGCCTCACGCCTTATGGCGTGGTTGTCTATTCTGGCTGTGTTGCTGGCAGCGATGGTGGGCCTCGATCAGATTAAGGAGCGGTGGTACATCTTCGATCCTCACGTCCTCCAAGAAGTGGCCCAGCACAACATCGCGACGTACGGCAACGACACGCATGCAATGATCACGCACATTGCCGAGGACCTGGAGAGCAAGTACCCAGGTCACGTGAACCTCAAGGAGGAATGGGTCTTCAACAATGCCGGTGGTGCGATGGGCTCCATGTGGATCTTGCACGGCTCCATCACAGAATACGTCATCGTGAGTATCCTAGCTACAGTCCTCTACCTGGTTTTTGAAGGGAGTGTCTCATCAACACCATGTCATATCTCTCCTAGATCTTCGGCACCCCTGTTGGCACTGAGGGTCACACTGGTAGGTTCGTGGCGGACGATTACTTTATCATCCTTGAAGGCGAACAATGGGCGCATAACGCTGGTCAACTGACCCGTGAGGTAAAGCCGGAAGTTTGATACCTAGCTAGTGTGTTTGCTGACCCGAGTATAAATGGTACTAGGTCTACAAGCCGGGTGAGATGCATCACTTGCCGCGCGGTAACTGCCAGCAATACAAGATTCCCGAGCATGCCTGGGCTTTGGAGTATGCGCGCGGCTGGATCCCCTTGATGCTTCCCTTTGGTTTCGCCGACAGCTTCTTCTCCACCGTCGATTTTATCAGCGTTTTCAACCAAGTCAGACTCTACGGCGGTTCGCTGATCTCTGAACTGCTCCGGGGCAAAATTTAGAATCTTCTACTTGTACCTAACCTACAACCATATATAATACGGTAATGACTTTAGAATATACGTCTTATTAAATATTTTTCTTCTGCATCTGCCATCAATGTATTAGCTGCCAGATGCTGGTGTACGGCAGTAGGACAAGACTTTACATCATAGCTTCAAGACATTAAGAAAAAAGGTTGAATACGGATAAAGGTTCATCTAATGCTTACGTGCTTCTATATAAGCATAGATAGCCATGCGTGTCAATAAAAAGCATTATTCGCGTTTATAATGGCACGACCGCTTTTTCCTTCGTCGCGAATATGAGAAGTCTTTGTTAGTATGGCAAGAACGCAGACACGGACTCAGACACAGGAATATCCTGTTAATCAGTACTGGTAGTGTACAGTATACTGGTACGGTAGCATACATCTGTAGATGGAGTAAATCCGTTTATACGAGGTTGACTGGAGTAACAGAGTTTGCTGGGCAACATAGCCAGTTATACCTGTTGATGTAAGATCTTCAAAACCCTCGTCCAGATCATTATCGGACGATCAATATCGTACAACATGAAATCGATCGATGTTTGCATGAGGGCCGCATATGTAGACTGTGACACATAGCAGTGCACAGAAAGAGATTTACGATGCCCTTCCTCCAGAACACGCGTCTCGGTACGTACTTGTTTACTTGTATAAGGACACCCTGGTATCCCATTTCGTTCTCTCCCTTTCTCCCACTATTCCGTGTCTGCCTTATTCGGACAAACCCTCCCTCTTCCCCTTCGATCTCAATCACTCTCCTCTCCCTCTCTATCTTTCTCTCTCTTCTTTGCCCTCCCGGTCATGCACGCTTGGGTGATGCCGGTAAGCCGCCGGTCAAAGTGAAGTAATTCAGTCGGTGTTCTTTTCATTTCACACGGGTATCATAGGAAAAGGGTCGCGTCAGTAATCTTGACAATGACCCGCAGGTCAAGGTCATCCGGGAAAAACTAGAGCACAATGAATTCATGCTGGGAAAGGCAGTCGAGATCCGAAAGCTGCTTACGGATGAGACAGCCCAAGCTCATGCAGACGCGCAGATTAGAGAGTACCAGAACAATGTGGAGTATCTTGTGGGAGAGCTCCAGAAAATCACTGTCGAGTCCGACTCCATGGATGTGGGTCATGCTCAGTCGCGTGACGAGGGAAACGGGAGCTGCAGGTCTACGACGGCCCGACGAAATCAGAAGGAGCAGCAGCAGCAGCATCCGCAATCAGCATGCTCCTCAGCCGACTCCTCAATTGCTTCAGCCGCCGCAGCATTTTCGTCAGCCCATTATTCCACTGTTCCTTCTCAGACATCCGGAGACCGCTTAACTCCTACTGAGGGGGATCTCTTCTCAGACTCACGTCGGCGCACCAGCCTTGGTAAGTGGAAAAGTCGGCATTCCTTATCTCGGACGTCCCTATAGCTTGTCCTAGACTTGATGCGTTCCGACATGCCCATAAGCCGAGCCAAAGTCACCCTGCTGCTGCAGGAGCTCGAGTATAGACTGCATTGTGAAGAAAAGGCTCTAAAATATCTGAAGCGCATTTCCGATTCTATGACTACGACCCTCGACTCAGCTTTGCCGGGAAACCAGCACGGGAATATGACTGTCGACCAGAAGCGCCTCGAATGTCAGGAGAAGATCGCTCTTCTGAAACGCGCGGTTCAAAAGTATCAAAGCGTCAATATTGATAACACCTTGATGATTCCTGAAGAAGACGAAGGTAAGGATACGGACTACGAACGGAGAAGAGCGAAATGACACTATGCCAACAAAATGAACTGTCTGGCTTCTCCATGTTAAGTACTTATGCGAGCAGTCACGCCTGCTGGTCCACCCATCATGGGTAACCTGCAGCTCAAGATTCGTGAGGCTCGCGATTTAGCGCACGCACCGTCCCGAACGTATCCGAACCGACAGGCCTTCGTAGCTGTGAAATACAAAGACCAGGTGTACAGGACCCACCCATCACGGACCGATGCATGGTCCGATAATATCATCTTCGAAATTGATAAGATGGCTGAGGTGGAGCTCGTGATTTATGACCAGGAAGGAACGGACCGAACACACCCTATTGGTCTTTTGTGGTTGAGAATGGTAGATGTTACGCAGGATATCCGAAAACAAAAACAAAACAGACAGCGCCTCGCCACAGCCTCGAACACGTCTTCTTTCGCATCTCAGCACGCTTCTTCTGCTATTGACGACAAAGGCATGACCGAATGGATTGATGTCGAACCTGCGGGCCGTATTCTCGTTGACATCAACTTTGGTACGTTTATCGCAGCAGCAGATTCTCTTTTCTGACTTGTATTCACATATCTACAATCTACTGGTGAAGTTCGGAAGAGCGCTCCTAAGCGGAGGGGTATTTTGAAACGTGTCGGTGCCTTGCGCGAAAAGAGAGGACAGGTCTACACTATCCATGGTCATCATTTCATCGCCAAGCGTTTCTTGCAAGTCATGCGTTGTGCCATTTGCTCGGATTACATGGTCAACCTTGCCTATCAATGCGATGCCTGCCGGTTCGCGTGTCACAAGGAATGCTATTCTTACGTCGTAACACGCTGCCCAAAATCACCTGCAGAAAATACAGTACGCCAAAACGAAGTAACGCATCCATATGATAAAACATGCTGATAAGACACATAGAATGAAGGACTGGAATCGAGATTATGCATTCCTCATCGATTCGAGCCTTTGACAGTTATGTCTTCCAGCTGGTGCTGTCACTGCAGTTTCATGCTTCCTTTTGCATCCAGTAAAGCTGCTGTTCGCTGCGCAGGTATGTCCACGATACGAACGAAATGGAGTGACTGACCCACGCCATGGATACCTATCAGAATGCGGACAGACGTCTCATACAAGGTGTCAAGAGTTTGTACCTAGCTTTTGCGGGACAAACATGAAAGAAGCCTATAAGCTCTTGAGCACGATACGGGAGGTCACTGGAAACCGAAGTAGATCTCCGACAACGAGTGATGAGAACTTTGGCGTGATGCCACGTCCTCGAAGTTCTGGTGACGTATATGACCTTCTCAATGCTGACCGACCACGGGCGACGTTTCATGGCTCATCATCCCATAGCATGGTACTAACCCAAAGTTACGCTAGCTTTCCGACGTTATACCTAATCAAAATGATTTATTCTCTAGGCACTGCCTCTCCAATATACCAAACAGATATACATTGATGATTTTAACTTCTTGTGTGTTCTTGGGCGCGGCAACTGGGGAAAAGTACAGTATGGGCCTAGCATAAAAAGAATTTAACTGATGTAAGGTATTAGGTCCTCCTTGCTGAGAACAAGTATACACGTCGTCTATATGCCATCAAAGCATTGCGCAAGCACAAGTTCGTCCATGAGGATGACCGCCGGAGGTACCGCAGTAGCCCATTGATACTGGAAAACACATATGGTTAACAGATCTTGATGTCATTGAAGCCTTTTTTCGGAGCGAGAGGTATTCCACCTAGCAAGCAAGCACCGTTTTCCTTTTCTACTTCAGTTACATTCTGCCTTTGCAAGCACATCGCGCGTATTCTTTGTGATGGAATACATGCAAGGCGGTGATTTGATGTCTCTAATTCATAAACGGCGGCAACCTTTTACAGAAGAGCAGACAAGGTATTAATCAACCCATGGTGTTGCTAAACTGACCCCTATTCCAGATTCTATGCTGGTGAGGTGTTACTTGCCCTCGAATTTCTGCATAAGCATGATATTGTGTACCGAGATCTCAAATTGGATAATGTCCTTTTGGGATCAGATGGGCACGTACGACTTGGTGACTATGGCCTTTGCAAATTCAATATGGGGCACAATGCAACGACAGGTTCTTTTTGCGGCACACCTGAATTTATGGCACCGGAGATCTGTGCAGGAAGTCGGTATACTCGCTCAGTAGACTGGTGGACTTTCGGCGTGCTTATCTATGAAATGCTAACGTGCGAGGTTTGTACCATAAGACTACCTACATTTACAGCTTTACGATACTAAACATTCATGTACGTCTAGCCACCTTTCAAAGGGGAGCACGAGGATGAGATATTCGACTCAATTATGACAGACAAACTTGTGGTTCCCAATATGGTATCTCGCAGTGCCAATCATCTTCTTCAATGTGTAAGCGTAAATGAGGACGATATCGCACCTGCGCCAGGCTTGATTTGAATTGACTCTTTACAGCTTTTAAAAAAGGATGCACGAGAGCGACTTGGCGGTGGGAAGCGCGATGCGCTTGAAATTCGCCCTCACCCTTTCTTCCAGGGAATTAACTGGGACGACCTCCTCGCCAAGCATGTAGACCCTCCGGTGATGCATTCATTTGAAGGACCTGCGGATACTTCATGTTTTGACCGCGAATTCACGAGTGAGTTCCCAGTATTTACCCCCGTGCACGAAAGACTCCTGGAAGACGAGCAGCGCTGCTTTGATCGATTTCCATACATTGCAAAATGGGCGCTCACCGAGACTACAGCAAATTTGCCCTGAATACAGTACACGTAAACGATCATATAATTCGACACACACGGCATACATAATTCAGACTACGCTTGTACAAAATAAATGAACAGGAACCGATAAATGCAGTACGGTGACATGTGTGCGTTTGTGTGCATGCCTGCGAGAGTAGCTCTCGTCATGTACTGGTTCTAACATCTCTGCGTTATCATGAGTGGAGTCTATTTATGCATCCATAGGCGAATGAAAACTAAAACAGCGAACAAATGTGATCTTTATTTCGTCAGTGGTATACTGCATTTGTTAGCAAGACCTTGAAAACCAGTCTGGGCGACTTTTCTACTTGCTAACTGGCAACCTAGTCGCAAGGCAACCGCAAACGCTTGCTTCTTATCTCTGCAAGGCTGGAGGAGCCCTAAAATGACACCTGCAATAAAGGTATCACCAGCACCTACTGAATCAACGAGGTGGTCTACTTTGTCCGCTTCGGCGTGGATGACCTTGTTCTCTGAATCCAAAGCAAAGGCGCCTTTCTCGCCCCAAGTGCAGATTGGATAAGAGCTAAACAATTGAAACATATATTTTGATAAGTCTTCTGGACATTCACATAATTTTTATTAGAGCGTCAAACATATAGGCACTTACTTTTGACGACATCGGGCTTGGATTGCTTGGAGAAAGGCGGTGGGGTGGTCGTAGCCGCGCCGCTCTGCAAACAGTTTAGAAAAAAACACGAGATCACCCTGAGAAAAAAAGGGAGATAAATTTAAATTGGATAACGACCAGCATCAATAACTCCATACCTCCGCTATGAGTGAATCGATGCTTGGCCGATCAGGCTTCTCGCATTCCACGGAGATGGTCAGGTCAGGTGATAGAGAAGCCGATCTCAGCCAGTTTATCTGACGTAAGACCTGGTCAATATTGCGACCTTCAAAGTGAAACCAGAGTGGTGTCTCCGAACCAGCAAACACAGCTGAGCAGAGACCTTGAAACTCTTGGAGAGTGATGTCTTGCATACTGTCATTGTTTCGTTGTTTGTATGGTAAGATAAACAGGATTGAATTCGTAAGGGCAGTGTGTTGTTTACGTACGTAGTGTGAGATATGATCGTTCTAGTGCCTGACTGCTCACTGTGAATTATATAGCTAGAAGGTGTCGTTGCATTGTCCCTGAAGACACAGAGGGAGGTATTGATACCCATAGCTTGGAGTTCCTTCAACCACGGGCTAATAAGGTGGCATAACAACGCAGATATAGCTAAGTTAAAACTGCGGTGACCTGCCGATACAGATATAATCACCTAGACGCACCTTTCCTTATCTTGACTACTGAGAGCTGACATCAAGTAAACGGTGCCGATAGACGAGTACTGGGCGAGTACCTCTGCTGTGTTGGCGCCATTTCCTCCGCGGCGGTTCTCCTTGCTTGATGCGCGTAATTTATGGTCCTCATGAGGGAAATGAGGAACATGGAGGATCGTGTCTAGATAGATTTGACCGACGAGTACAACCGCACAAGGTTTAAGCATATCGTTTATGGGTGCAGTGATATCGGTGAAAAACACGCAGTATCTGGCTTTTTTTTTTTTTTTTTTTTTTGTTAAATTGGGAAAAGGGGCCCGCACTTTTTGGCTGTGTTTGTGTCATCATCAATTTCATGCAAATAAGTGGCATCTGTGCTTCCCCCCATCTCTCTTCTCTCTCTTTCTCGTTTAGTCTTTCTTTCTCTTTTTTTTTTTTTTCGTTTTTTTAGCACTTTTCTCTCTCGCTCTCTCTCTCTCTCTGTGTGTGTGCGCTTCACTTTCCAGATTTGCATGTAAAATGGAGAAAAGCACATCGGGCTTCTACATCATTGATGCGTACTCGCTACGCCAAACGTCGAAAAAGCCTTTTCATCTTGAAAAGCGGTTTCTCAAGCCCTCCCTGGAAGATGCCGAGCTTAGACGGGAGACGGCCGAATTGAACCGCAACAACCACATTGAGCAGCGTCGTGTGGCCAGCAAGGAGCTTGTGGAACGAGCCAAGGTCATTGCTCGTCAGAACACGCTGCGATTTGAACAAGAACAGAGTACTGCACTTTTTGGCCTTTTCCTTTGCATATGTTAAACATCATGATAGAGCAGCTCCGTGCAAAGCTGGAGCGTCGGTTGGAGCAGTGTCATGCACGGTAGGAGTCTATATCACGGGGAAAAGCAATTACGTATATGCGCAGTGACTTACAGCCTGCCTGTCTAGACGACAACACATGCTCAGTCAGCGGGGCATCGGTCGCTCGAAGAAGCAGACCATGCAGCAACAAAAGTGCTCCCAGGTGCAAACTGAAAAACAGCCACAACTACAACAGCAGCAGCAGCAGTCGTCGTCGCACCAGAAACAGCAGCAACAGAGACAGAAGCAAGAGGGGCAGGACCAACAAGGGCAACCGGCTGCACTGGCGTCATTCAAAGCCAAATCCGGCAATAATAGCACCAACAACAGCAACAGCGCAAGCAAATGGTGTCGCAAGGTTGCCGTGTTTCGGAGTCTCGGATTGCCCTCTGTTACAGCACCCGAGACTTGGCTGCAATTTGGTCACCTGGCCGACCTCCTGCGCTCTAAAAAGGTCATCCTCACCACAGCACGCCTCCTCAACGTGGGCCTGCATGTCAAGGACAAGGATGCTATCCAGTACGCACGTGTGCTCCTCTCGGCTTACATGATGGTGATCTGTCCGTATGAAGTGTTTCAGGACGCTCAGGGTGTGATCGAGCAAGTAAGTGCACAGCATACACATACACATACACATACAGTGTAGTGTACTGTACATATCGTACAGTAGAGTACACGTGCATTATTCTACTTTTTTTTTTCCACTAACCCAGCCTCTGTCTATTCTTTTTGATTTTCTATTCTATTTCCTGTCATGGATGATACCCCCCTCCAGCAACTGCTGTTGGCTTCCAAGCAGATGCTGCAGCACTTCGAACGCTGGATCAAGACTCCCGAAGATCTCGGCACTCCGCAATCCGACTTACGCATCGCCTTCGAGGAATGCTGGAAAACCTACCTGGACCTGTTCGAATCTTGGAAATCAGCCGATCAAGATGAGTTACTCTCCAACATGTCCGCTTATTGCCTCGAGCTGTGCCGTCTGAAGCACGCGCTCGGTCGGCAAGGCGAAGCGGAAGGTCTTGCTGACCAATTGACCGAGCAAATCCAGTATATTAAACGCCGCATTCAAGGCATCGGTGGACCTGAAGCCGTCGAGCAATACTCTCTTGCTGAGCAGACTCTAGAAGCTTCTTTGCATCATCAAGGCTCGTCTGCTTCTTCTGCAAGACCTCCCCCGCCCTCCCCAACGCCACGAGCTCGACGTATCCACGACGACGCCTCGACTCCTACGGCGCAATCGCACCCGTCTGCCCACACGCCACCATCACCGCCACCACCGCCATCCCAGGACTTTATCGCTGAGACGCTGAGTCAGCATGTCACGGGCGACTGGACAAACGAGAAACTTGCACACGAGATCGTGCTCAACCCCGATTTTGAATTGCAGAAGCCTCAGGACCAATCCGAACTGGAGCGACGCGTCCGCGAAATAGCAACCAAAGCGTTTTTCGACAAGCTCGCGGATGATATCCAGCAAGGTCAGGCCCATATGTCTCTGCCGCAACTCTTGCTCGAGATACGCGACCGGCTGCTGTCCATGATGCGGCCCTCGCATCCACTGGCACGGCAAATCACAGACGCCATCGATATCGACTTGATTCAGCAACAACTTCACCAAAAGTCATTTGACCTGGATGCCATGATACGCACGGTGCTTGGCTTCATGAGTCAGCTCTGCGCTCCTGTCCGAGACAATGACGTGGCTGCGATCGCCCAGGTTGCGAACCGGGCCCACCAAGTGAAGGCCATCATGGAGCTGCTCGATCAGATGGGTCTTGATATGGCCAACTTCCAGCTCCGTGCGCTCCGTCCCCATTTATTGCCTATAGCCGTCAACTACGAGCAAGAGAAATTCTCGTCTGCCTTGCAGCAGGGCCAGGTCAGCCTTGTCAATCCCCGCCGCTGGCTCAGGGAAGCAGCGCGCCGTCTCGTCGATGCTGCCAACCAACGGAACCCAGAACAGGTGCAGCCGCAAGAGAAAATCCAACCAGCGGCTGTGTATGATGAGGCCATGGTATCTCTCTTCTCCATGACATCTGCTCTGCAGCCTGAAACATGCGCTGAGACCCTCTATTTGGATATTGGCCGCCTTAATGCTTTCATCAACGAGACACAACGCGTGACCATCGTGGCCGCCCTCGTCATGTTGGCTCGAAATTTTGGCCATACTGGCCACCTTGACGAGTTGACGCAGAAACTGTTCATTATGCTGGCTGACGACTCGACCAAGATTGATCATCTGGCGGCTGAGCTAGCCGAGTCGGCAAGGATCTCGCCCGAGCGCAGACCCATCGTACATGCCATGATCAACAAAACCCTCAAGCATACGGATACCGTCTATTCACTTCTCTCGCGACGCGTATCATCGGTCCTCCGGGCGAGCATTCAAAAAGAGGAGTTTGTGACACATGACGTGCTAGCCAGCTACGGCCTTGAGTCTGTTCAGGATGAACTCAAGCGATTGTCAGACAAAATTACCCGATTGG
Organism: Syncephalastrum monosporum B8922; assembly: GCA_000697355.1. Lineage (NCBI taxonomy): Eukaryota > Fungi > Mucoromycota > Mucoromycetes > Mucorales > Syncephalastraceae > Syncephalastrum > Syncephalastrum monosporum. Next base: position 517,996 of record JNEN01001256.1, read on the forward strand.
CGTCGCACAACCGCCAAGTGTATGCTACCTGGTATGACGATATCATCAAAGAGGAGCTGGATAATTTGGTATGATGTGTACATACGAAATATGTGTGTAAATAAATAAATATATGAGCGTTTTCTTCTTCTATACGCTCGCTCTCTGCCGTTTGCGACATCAAGAGAACGAATAAGGCAGGTGGTTATGATTAGTGTCAGACGCCAGCACAGACACTGTCACGGCATATTTCCATGCTAAGCAAGTCTGGTATTAAGGACAAGAAATGGGCATCAGTCAGACTTATTCTGTCTGATGATACTTGTGCTTGATTGCTGATGGAATGGCGAGTTTGCTTACGATGTGCTTGCTGCAGCATTGAAAGCTCAAAGTTGAATATCCCCTCGCCGTTCCATTAAGTCACTCTTTCACGTACCGGTCATTATTGCTGGTTCCCCATCGTCACGCAAAGACAGGTATACTGTATACAATACACATCTATGACCGCCCAAGAGACCACAGGAACAACCGTACGGAAGTCCACTCTGCTGCTCTCCCTTGTTGAAGTTATCTGGTTTTCATTAGCAAGGCATGCGATAGAAGTATTTCTACTCGCATTATTGTGAACTTGGGCTGCTACTGTTCCGCGAAAGTTTTGACTTCATAGCTTTTACTATCGAGTCCCATTTGGTTGAATTCTGAAAGCGTATAGACAAAGGTTGTATATTTACTTGTTATATATCTGACTTTTGGGCAAGCTCGCTACCAATCTTATAGTTTAGAACCTTGTTCCAGTCAAGCTTGTTTCGCGTCATAGGCAGAGTGCGCCGGAGGCCTTTGAAGGTATCTTCGGCCAGATCGCTGTAGCTGTCGTTCAGAGCGGCTTGGTACTTTCGTTCAGCCGCGGCGATCTCTTTCACAATAGCAGCGACTAGCTTTTCATTGTCGCCTGCGGGTGTTACGCTGGCTTCCGCCTTTTTCTGTGAGTTGAGCTGGACATTGCCATCTTCGTAATAGTGGACGTTGACTTGGACAGTACCGTCCAGTCCACCTGATTGGGTATCATAGCTCCAGGTCGCACGCCATCTGCCGTTCCTGAACAGAACTGAGCGTTTGGGTCGGCGGGACAGAGCGCAAGGACTTTGGACTTACCAGTAATTGGAAGGATTGAACTTGTTGTCAACTATGGCGATCACGAGTTTCCCAGAGAAGGCATAGACGGTACACACGCCGTCGGGATAATGATCGCTCACGTACTTTGTCACTTCGGATTCCAAAAGACTGCGAAGCTGCTCTAGCTCAGAGTCCTTGTCAGTCTCATCGGCGGTTACTTCAGAAGCAGTCTAGAGAAGTATAAAGATTGTGTAAAGAAGCACTGAAGAAGCAGTCAGCCATATATATATATATATATACGTACAAGTCGCATATGGTCGAATTTGAACGTTTGTTTTGAGCGTGGGTCGAGGTATCGGTCGTCATCCGTCTTGCCGTGGCTGGAAACAATGACCTTGAAGACAAAAAGAAGTAACCTGTCAGCATACAGCCATGGCGACGTTATAAAAAGAAAAAAGCGCAAGCAGACCTCTAGTTCTGATCCAGGCAGCTTGACGGTGATAAGCTGCTCGGTGTTGTATTGCTCAAGCGCAGTTAAAATGCCCTCTTGCAAGGCTTCATCATTGTCGATGAGGGTTCGCACGTCTGTGGAATTCAAGAGACCAGCGAGCCGTGAGCAACCCAATCACTTGATAATCTCGGAGCCCTACCGTTGAAGACATCGTTCACTTCTCCGGGCGGACTCTCCAGTAGGAAATTGGACGCGATTTTCACCTTTTCGTCGATGGTGGCCTCCATCTGTGTAGTACAGCAGCAGAAAGGTATACTGTCCTCATACGTACTGCACGGCGTGGATTCTTCGTGGTCCGTCCCGTGGTGTCTGGCGGTCTTTGAAACCTGGAAAGGGCAACGGGCCTGGGACGCGTCATGACGGCGATAGGCCATCCTTTTTCTTTTCCGGTTTCCGCAACACAATGGTCAGCATTCTACACAGCACAGAGCCGCCCTCGGCCAGTCTCAAGCACGCTGAGGAACTCAAATCGGCGCGGGAGACTGAAAAAGCCATCGCCCTCTACAAAGACATCCTCAGCAAGCCCCACGCCAACAACGACGACATTCAGCGCGAACAGGAGTTCGCTCTTGTCCAGCTGGGTGAGCTCTACAAAGATCTAGGGTAAGCGCTCTCTTCAGCTCAGGATGCTGCAGTATACTCATTCACCTTTGTATGTGTAGCCTGGGCCAAGAACTGGCCACGTTGATCCGATCATCCCATGGATTCATGTCAGCCATCGCCAAAGCCAAGACCGCCAAATTGAGCAAGTATACCTTCCTCTGCATTCGCCCTCGTCCCTAACCTAGACCCGTCTCTGTCTCCGTAGTTCGTACTTTGATCGATTTCTTTAGCGACATACCCAACTGCCTCCCGCTGCAAATCGATGTCTGCAAAGAAAACATCGAATGGTCCATCCAAGAGAAACGTATCTTCTTGAAACAGTCGCTCGAAACTCGCCTTGTCGCCCTTTACCTCGATAACAAGATGTACCACGAATCCTTGAGTCTTATTTCTCAGCTTCTCAAGGAACTCAAACGTTTGGACGATAAGATGGTCTTGGTCGAAGTCCAGCTGCTTGAAAGCCGTGTCTGTCACGCTCTTCGAAATCTCCCCAAGGCTAGAGTAAGTTGAACACCCGTACAGCTTTTTTTTTGGCTCGCTCGCCTCCTTACACACAGTCAGGCCGCTCTCACCTCTGCCCGTACGTCTGCCAACGCCATATACTGTCCACCCTTGCTCCAAGCTGCTCTTGATATGCAGTCTGGCATTCTCCACGCTGAAGAAAAAGACTACAAGACGGCCTACTCTTACTTTTTCGAAGCGTTCGAAGGCTACTCTAGCCAAGAGGACAACAAAGCTGTTTTGGCCCTCAAATATATGCTGTTGTGCAAGATCATGTTAAATTTGGCAAGTATACATCATACGCTGTGAAGCACCGAAGACTAAATAGTTGTATTAGACTGAAGACATACAATCCATTCTGAGTGGCAAGGTCGCACTTCGATACTCTGGTGCTGATATTGAAGCCATGAAGGCCGTTGCGAGTGCACACAAGAACCGAAACTTGCAAGAGTTCGAGGCTGCCCTGGCCACCTACACAAATGGTATTTATTGCACGCAATGATCATACCTCAGTAATAACGCATGTTATAGAATTGAACAATGACCTCATTATCCGTGGGCAACTCGCTGCACTTTACGATACTCTATTGGAGCAAAACCTCGTTCGCATCATCGAGCCTTTCTCACGTGTGGAGATTGACCACATCGCCGAGATGGTAAAACTGCCGACACAGCAAGTTGAGGCCAAGTACGTTTAATGAGCATTCTTGTGGTATCTATCACTCATGCATAAACCTAGACTGTCACAGATGATCCTCGATAAAGCTTTCCACGGTATCCTCGATCAGGGTGCCGGCTGTCTAATCGTGTTTGATGAGCCCGAAGAAGATGTAAGTGAGAATGGATGCGACGGACAAGCTGCTCACATACGTACGTAGAAAACTTATGAGACTGCAATCGAGACGGTAAAGCAGGTCGACAAAGTCGTGTCGAGTCTGTATCAGAAGGTAGAGTGGAAAACGGCAAAACAGCTTTCGGACGCTGTTCTAATAAGTTTCTTATCCTATCAGGCTGCCACTCTTTCCTAACTTTGCTGCGTCATTTCCCACAATAAAGAATCCTCTTCAAATATCAAGTACCTTTGGTTTGGGTTTGATATGCTAATAAAAAGAAGTGCCCATATACAAGAAGCATAACGAGCAAATTGGTTCATATCTCGTTCTGAGCATCAAGGTTCGAAGACAGCGAGCAATATATATGAAATAACTGGTTAAAAGTATATGCTTTTTTTATGGATTTTGTCCGAGCTTCACTTATGGACGACTACTTTACCCTCGGCTTGAGGATGTTTTATGTCAAATTCACGTCGTAGACATGCATGAATGACGTCAATAAGAAGAAGGATATGGCCGAGGTTATAGACAAGCGTGATGGCGTAAAAGAAATTGGCATTTCCACTACCGGCATAGAGCCATAAATGCCAGAATATCGGGGCCAATATGGACGAGTAGAGAAAGATGTTGGCAACCAAGAAACCATATCGAAGGTCTGATAATAAATTAGTAAAGTCTTTTCTTCCACAGAGATAAAACGACTGGACTCTTACATTTGAAAAGTTCATCGTGGATAGGTATCAGCGCAAGGTACAGAGCAGCATCGCCCGCCGCGGGATAACTTTTGAAGACAGCCATGATACCAGTCAAGATAGTAGCCACGAAAATGGGTTGTTTTCTGATGTGCTCTGTGAGTTAGCTGCTAGTGACGGGAGAGGCTCTACTCACCTGAATTTGATGCACAGCGGTGCGGCAAAGATGAAGACGTGAAGTTGAAAAACGACCATGAAAAAGGATCGAAACTGGTCAAAAATCTCAATAAAGAAGTACCAAAACATGCCAAGTGTGGGTGTAAGATCGGACAGAAACAGGCTGTGAAGGGGCCGGCTTAGAGAGATCAAAGATCGGAGGAGTTGGACTTACATGACGCCGTACGTCGCTTGGATGAAGTCCCAAGAGCCAACCAGTAAATACGAGATAGTTAGCAAGGCGAGAAGAGCAGCCATAAAAGTGGCGACGGAGGTCACCATTGCTGCCCGATTGGTATGGAATAAAACAAGCGGAGGTAGCAGCATGACGGGGTAAAAGCTAAGGTAAGAGGCCAAAGCGATGGAGAACATGGCGCTGGTAGGGCGGTTCGAGACGGCGGACAGCAAAGCAATGACGATGGACAGGTTGGTGAATAGGATGGAGGATCGTGAGACACAGGAGAGGATGGTCAAGGGATTGAAGAGGTACAGGGCGGCGGTGACAGTAGGATGTAGCTCTGGCACTGAGATCTCGACAGGAAGACGTTCCAGGGGAAGACGCGATCGCTTCAGGTGGTGGATGCGTTGCAGGCAATGTGCCACGGCGACGTCCATTGCGGTATATAGGATAGGAATAGAGTATGGAATAGTGGAAAAGAAGGAGAAAAGGCCTAGCAAAAGTGGTGCCTAATATGATGTAGATGGTACGTTTATTTCGCTAGTTTCTTCCCCACAAATTCATGTGTGTATTGTGTACCTGATGGAAAAGACCGCCAGCGTATGGCGGCACGTCGTTTTCGAACATGAAGACACCTTCTGTTACTTTTCCATCGCAAGAGTATTACAGTGAGAAAGCGAGAAAAAAAAAAGAAAAGGAAAGAAGCTGTGAATGCAGTAATGTCAGAAGTGATAATTACGTCGTCTGTAACTGGTGACGGGTGTGCTGAGCTCGACGCGATTCATAAGGGCATCTGCAACGGAAGGGAAACTGAATATCGCTAGTCGTAATGCAATGGCCGTTCCATAGATACGGAACGATCTACTGTCAAGTGTCTCTCGGGACATGGCAATAATGAAAGACAGACAGACAGAGAGAGAGAGAGAGAGAGAGAGAAAGAGAGAGACACAGAGAGAGAAAGGCCCTTCCAGCATCTCAAAACGTCACGTTCACCATAAAACACTCCGCATACTGTACTGGCAAATTACTTGGTTAACCGAGCGTTCGCGTCACCACACACGAAAAAGCACTATCTTTATATATCCTCAGATATATAGAGAGTCGCTCGACCAAGTAGCATGAATCTCCTCCAAAGGCCTTCTCCTGCAGACATTAAGCAGCCTCTCCACTCGGACTTCTGGGCCGGCATATGGACGACCTTACTCTTTCTCTCTTCTCTCACTGCTGGCACGATTGCATATACTGCTGCAAATATAATCGGACGTAAGTCCCATCCATACAGATATATTTAATGATACATCAGGGATTGCAGTGATTCAACACTGATTCAGTTCGCTATTCTTCTTCAGATCAATAAAGAGAATCGGGGCATGACGCATGGATAGCGGCAGCTGGATGTGCCCGATTTCTGGCATAACGTAAAAGTCTGGATGCTGACGTTGCACCACATAAAATGTTGCATGATTGCCTAATTGTCAAAGCGCAACGTTAATTTCAAGAACATGGTGTCTATAGACAGTAGTCCTCACCTATGACTTGAAAAGCAAAGGACAGCAGCGTGCCATTCTTGTCAATTGCTTCCTTAGCAAAATGCCCAATGGGTACAAGGTCCAAGCCCACACGGCGGTGGTCGAGAGATTGCCTCTCGGGCTTCACCTCGCCGTATCCTATTGCCTTTCGCCGTATCCTATTGCGATGTCCAATGATACGCCATCGCAGATACGATGCATGCGTTCGGTCTTGCTGTTGTATCCCCCTCCACACCTACAGCTGTCTTTTTGCACTACCATATGAGAATGCTTCCCTATCTGTGTTGGACGGCATGCCCCTGTTTCCAATTTTGCTTCCACATACCATCGAAACATGATGTTGCTGCTGAGATCCTCGAAGAGAGGAACAATAGAAAAATGTAGAAAGGGAGTATCAACTCCATCTCCAGTGGACCGCTTTCCAAGTAGTCGTAAGAAATGTTTCGATTCTAGATAAACGTTAGATCTGGCGCTTAACTATCCAGGGGTGGAACTTACAAATCACGCACCGAAAGGAGCACTTTGTTCGTTCTATTCATATCATCGCCCATCAGCACTGTGAAAGCTTTTGTCCCTGGTAGACGCGCGGGTTGTGGGCCGATTTTCTGCGAACACGCCAGGAAAATACACGTCGCGTAATTAACACAAGATCTACATGACCTTATATGCTATTCATACCTTAGTCATATCCTCCAATGCAATTTTCATGGTTGTTGGAAACTGCTTGTGACCGATGCCTACGTGCTCAACTATGCTTGTATGGAACCTTCGGCAAGTAACGCTGCTGTTGTACAGTAGCCGCGTGAATAAGTTATACCCAGATAAGTTATTATCTCGCTTACGTTATATTCTTTTGATCTCCCAAGCGTATAACTTATCCGCGCGGCGACTGTACTTATGCAAATCTGCATGTGTTCGTCCCGGTTTGAGTAGTAGGATGATGATAAGGAGAGAATGTGCTGGAGGTGTGTTTTTAGTTGCAGAGGTCCTTGCAGTCGCATCGTTTTCGTCCCCATCTGAAAGTTTATAGTGTAAGAATTGGGATGCGATACGCGATGTGAGGTGAGAGAATCCACGCCGAGACAGGAAACAAGAACGGGACAGGACAGGAACAGGACAAGAAGGCAAGGTCGGGACAGGAAGGCAAGGATGCTGGACAACACACACACGGTCAACACACCAACGATGGAAGGACAAGGACTGGATGAATACTAACCAAGCGAGGTAGGATCAAGGGAAACCAGACGGGACTGGAGAACAGAACTGGTACTGAGAACTAGAGACAGAAAGACTAACAGTCTAAAACAAGAATGATCCTACAGAAGCTGGTCAGAACTCAAGTACGCATAAGCGTGGTGCTCGGTGCTGCGAACCTAAGATCGAGGACAAGACCAGGAAGAGCGCCGAGGAAAGGTGACAGGGACCAAGAGACAAAGGTCAAGGTATGGAAGGGATAGACAAGAAGATAACGTAAAATTCTTGGGCCAAGTCTGCACCATCGAAAGTGCAGGGGTTTGAAAAGCATGTGACGGATGCTCCAGTATCGACTCAGCATCGAATTGACCGGTTGAATATCGTGGACGTTACACCCATGCTGTCATTTCCCAGCAAAGTTGATCTCAGCCTATAGGCGTGGGAGAAGGAGAATGATCTTGCTCTGAACACGTTCACGCCCAGCTGTGGTCTGTGCGCTAGCTTGACGCTTAGCGGCTCGCTTCCGAAGGTTCCGAGAGCCTGTGCGTAAAAACGTCAAACATGATTAGTATACAACTGGATGCGCCGGTCTCGGTGGTCGTTAGCTCACCAAGATTGAAGCCCAGTGTTCCGCAGGGGTATTGTCTGTAACATGACGCAGTGGGGTGATAGCCGTGTTAGACACCGGATGACTATGCGTTGTGCGTCGCATCAGATGTTGGCCCGGTACATTCCATCACTGTGTATGTCTTGAACCACGGCGTCGGCACCGAAAGGACCTTGAGATGTGTAAGGCGTGGAAGCCCATTGCGTTCCTTAGTTGATGGTGTGTTGGAAGTCGACTGGTTCGTGGTGGCGGAGACGTGAAACAGGAAGAGAGGCACCCCTTCCAAAATTGGAAGGTCGAAAGCAACTTATATCAGGTGCCCCCTGCGTGATTGAATTGCTGTGATTTGTGACGTTGTGCCGGTTCCACCCGCCCTTCAGCTCTCTTTCATGAAGAAATAGACGCGACAATGATCAGGCAGAACGTTAGCGACCCCCGGTAGATGCGCATTCTTGAAACCGTAATCGCAGAGGACGTCGAGTCATTGTACCATCGTGGGGCTCGCCTTCCACAAAGTTTCAAACTTGCAAGACACCGATGCCGGCCTTCACGAAATCGTACAAGAGGAAACCTTTGACGTTGATGAGGTTGCGACAGGCCTACCTTCGGGCACATACTATGGAAAACTGTCATCTGCACACAACAGCTCACCACTGACGCCGCCACTGTGCATACAGTATGTACTGTATGTCGATATTGCTGGATAATACCCCCAGATGCAGCAATATGCTTCTGATTTGTCGTGAACAACAATCTGACACTTGAATCTGACGTTCACCTGCTCCTGGCTATGAATTCAATCGTCGTCTTTCAAAGCGGTAATCGTCTTCACAAAGCAATGATGCCATTTTTTGGAAACAAACTTTACTCTCGAATCCGTGAACGCAAGCAAATTCCCCGGCGATGCGCTACTCAAAGCTATCGAGATCGCTCAAAGTCTGTTTAATAAACAAACGAATCGAATTGGCGCGAACATATTCCTGCTCAATCTGGCAAGCACATTGGATGACAACATCAACAAACGCCTACTCGTGTCGACATCACAGCTTCTCCAGTCTCTTCCTATGGATCCCACCAACACCGACATCCCAGAAAGTTCATTGATCATCAGATAAAGTAGCCACGCCGATAATCTATACGCTCGGGAGATCAAAAGGAAATAACGTAGGCGAGATAATAACCTATCTGGGTATAACTTATCCGCGCGGCTACTGTATATTGCTCCTTTATTGCAGCCTTCGTTTGATGACGATGACCTCAGCATCCGACTTGATTTCACTGGTACCGAGCTTGCAGACAAAATCAAGCGACCGCCGAATGTCAATGGATGTCCTGACTGCATGATGACGCGCTTTCTTCATCAAACGGAAGATGGCACCAATATTGGCTACGGTGAACTCAAAAAACTGTCTATGGCAAGCAACCATTTCTTGGTGAACTGGGATGTGGTCCGTCTCGCATTCTTTGGAAAAAATGCCATAGATGAGAATCATCTCAAAGGCAGCGATCTGCAAAACTGACTAGAACTTACGTGGTATCTGGTCCACCTGTGGTCGACATCTGGATGCACTATGACTATGGTCTGGGATTTCGACTATTTTACTATGGATTTTTGGAGTAAAGTCTTCAGCATGTTCCAATAGACAGTAGATACTGTATGTACAGCCTTGATTTCTCTCTTGTCAGCATGCACGTCACTAAAAAAAAACTTTGCCCTGACTCCTCCATGAAGGTGCCATGGCGAAGCACATGTCCATTCCAGCATTGCAAAGATAATATTGCAAATCTCGACCTTGTGTGATGCAGTATATCTCGCCACTTATTTGATACGGATGCTCTTAATTTTTTATCACCTACTAGGGACTGTTATTAACGTGACAAGTACGTCTAATAACATAATGATGGTCCTCAAAAATGGAAAAAAGGCATCCGTGAGGAAATATCGGGGTTGGCTAGGAAAAGATACGTTGGAATACTGTGATTCGCTGCTTTAGCATTAATCGCATCTATTCGAGGTGTCAATTAGAGTTTATCCGCATAACACTTTCCATACCGATCTATTCGGTATATCTCTGAGAAACCGGATTATGGCAGTAGACTCATCGCAAAACTGTAAGAGCGTTTCAAGGCCTGAAAAGGCCACCGCATGCCATTTGGGGCCCCATGCATCTTATCAGGCCTTTTCAAGCCTTATGTGGCTTTTGAAGGTTCCACTGTGCATTGCAAGGCCTTTCAATGCCTTTTGAGGTTCTTTGTACCTTTTACGCCCTTTCATACTTTTTGATGCCTTTTGATGCCGTTTGCTGTGGCCTAAGTGACCAGTACCCCATTATCGGTGTGAGCCGAGCCCTATACTGTAAGCCTATTTTGTTCTCTCATTTCGGCATTGATTGATATAAAGATGGCAGTGGAGAAATTTACTCATAGATCGTCCCGTGTTGTCCATTCTGATTTGCTCATTCGTAAAAGGCTCGTTGTCAAGGCGTCTTTCCTTCCAAAGACATTGTGTGATATCGGTTGATATTTGATTATCCATGTGGGACTTGGCATAATGCCATTCGAGGCTGGCGGATGCCTTGAAGTTATTTTCACATATACAACATACTTTACGTACATTCTTGTTCTAATGAGATAAGAGAGTTAACCAGTATTTTTTACTCACAAGGGTATGGTACGGAGACTACCGTCCTGCCGGTTCATGGTAAGAAAAATAAGTGTGACCGACACGCGCTCGTATCCCAGGCCCAGTTCAGCCGCATGAGATTTCATAAAGCGCAACGTACATATTTTTCCCATTCCTTTCATTGATCTTTTTCTTCTTATCGTCAAACACCTTCGCTTTCAAGCTATCAAGATGCCACGAGACAAAAATGAACATAAAAGAGAAGGAGAAGCTTCGCAAAGACATAAAAAAGGTATGATTACTCATAGTTTAGAGGTCCTCTACGACTAAACGCGCTTTTGCAGATAAAAGCAGTAATAAGACTCCCAGGAGAAAGAAAAAGAAATGAGCCTGTGTCGCAAATGTTTGTATTTTCTTTTTTATTTCTGAAAGAGAGTTGTTATGTAATGCGCTTCCAAGGTGCTCTCTAATATATGAAAACGAACATAGTCCAGGTAGCATAAGGGCAGATGAAGATGACAAGTCCATTGGGCGCCAAACGGTTGAAATATTTTTTCCGAGGTGCAGCCAATTCAAGGCTTTCGTCCGGAGCGGATGACGCAAAAGTGGCGCAAGCATTGCTTATCTTTTACATCCGATATGGTGAGTACCTTTCATGCATCGGTCAGTATGGGCTAGGGGCTCATGGAGAAAATGGTATATGTATTTTTGTATCCGGAAGGAGTATCAGAATGATTTACCGAAGAAGGACATGGAGTTTTCTGCTAGGTCGTCGTGGAAAAGCAAGTACCTAAGTCTGTTCGAAAGTCCAGTACCACATGACATCGATTGGAAATGAGCCATCCACATCCAACAGCAGGAGGTTGAGCGCTTGTGCCGTGGCTCCATCGGCAGCGTGACTCTTCAAGACGTGTTTACTATCCACACTGACGATGAAAATAACGATAGCGATACAAATGACTAGCAGAAGAGGAGAACTGAGGGCAAACCCAGCTGAGATGAGGTTTTAAAAGCAATACATAATCGTTATCTGACAAGGGAGATGTTCACAAGCTTGAAAAGGTCCAATTGATTTATAAGGGTGCAAAAGGCGCAAAAAAAAAGTGAGGTTATATAAAGGGCTTCAAAAGGCTTCAAAAGGCATGAAAGGGCCTTAAAGGTACGAAAGGTACAAGAGGCTAAGCAGCATGCAAACAAAAGGATGTAAGAAGCAAAAAAAGGATTAGAGATTATATATAAGGCTTTAAAAGGCTTTAAAAGGCACAAAAAGCACAAAAGGCACAAAAGGCACCAAAAGTGTCCCAATAGTTTTTTCGGGCATTCGTTGCCTTTCACAGCCCCAAAAGGTAGGGCCAGCTTCCCATGCCATTTTTTGCATTTTAAGGCCTTTTAAGGCCTCAAAAAGCAAAACAAGATTTAGGTTGTTGTTTAAAGAGTATAGTTTAGAACTGTCATTATTTTACAATGCCATGGGAGTCATTGCGAATATATGTCATAGCAGAGGCAGATGTGTACTTCATGTTTATATACCAGATGTTATAGATATCCGTATCAACAAGCGGATGTATCTAAGGTTTGGCCATGACTTTTAACTGCCGTTGTCGAGTAATAGGATGGCTTTGAAGCATCGTATTTGGACGGTCGAGCTCGTGTGTGTTTGACGATCATTCCCTGATATTCAATTTAGTTCAATATAAGTTCAGTCTCAGTCAATCTCTTGTCCCTTCATTTCTCTCTCAGGCCATATTTCTTTTTATATTTCCATCTTCGGGTGCTCAGTGGATGAAGGACTGCTATCTCGCCCACTACTTGCTAACTGGTATCGTGTCGCTCCTGCCGAAAGCATTCCTACTACCGAGGCATCCAACGTCCAGTCCGTATATGTGCCACTTTCTTGTACTGGTGTTGAATGGCTCTACGATCGATCGTGCTCCTGTTACTCTTCATTTTGGAGTTTTTATTCGTCTTCCTGTTGTCCATGATCAATATGATTATGGTTGCCGTACAGCGGATTTCGCGCAGAGAAGTGCCACGGGTCGCCTTCGTCCTCACTTGGGGATACTTCTACTTCTAAAGGTGCGTAACATCGAGCTCCACGTCAGGTCGAGGATTAGCACGACGATAATTATCCACGCCGTGGGGCACTACTGTAGATCTTGCTTTCGGAACGCCAGCAATGTCTGAGGCTAACGACCTCCCAAATACTCCCGCAAACCTTGCCGAGACTCTGTTGCCGCTGGCCAGTACTGAAGGCCAGCTTCAATTGATCGAACGTGGAAGGTCCCGGACATATCATTGCAGCCACGACGCGCTTAAGAGGGTACCAATCCCTCATAGCAGCAAAAGAGCAGGTACTTGATGAGGTAGTTCTGCCTTTCTCGTCAAGCTCCACGTCTATTGCTGCCAGTAATCTTGCCCTGAGTTACACGTTTCAGGCCACGAGTGCCCGGAACGGCTGAAGGCGCGCAGACAGCATCAAAGCCATAATCGCTTGGTCGGTATCACCGTCATTGAGAACCGCACTCGCGCCACGAACCTGTATGACGAAGACCTGGCGGAACTAGATCGCCAAGCGCAGGGTAAGCAAAGTGACATCAAAAGTTCAAGCCATATACAGTAGCTTTCGTTATGGTACCTAGCACTCTGAAAAATAAGAAAGGCATAGTGGCTCTCATGGACACGGGGCAGGAACGTCGTTATATGGATATAGAGTGTTCCACATAGAATAGAGTTTCTGTTGAGCGATGCAAACTTGTTATTGCCGATAGTATCTTGGTGGAAGCGAAAACTACCATCACACGCATTGGCAATGTCAGAAAAGGCCGGGTGCTTCATGATGAAATGAAATTGCAGCATTGCCTCGAGTTGATGCCATAATCTAATTATAAGCAAGTAATTATTGTTTTGGACCTGATGTCCAAGATCGGTATTGCTTTTATTACCTTAGCCACATAATGGACAAAATTGACAGAGGCTGAAGAAGATCCCCTTGTGCCTTACGAAACAGCCAAACGAGTCTCCTACTCGTACCAAAAAAGAAAGAAACGAGTTGATACAAGCTATCAGTCCCATATTAAAACAGAATGCAAAGATTCCGAAAGACTCATTCTGTATACAGTACCTGAGGCGGTAGTGGAGTTGAGGCCTACTCCAGGCGTCACCTCCTACCGTAGACAGTAACATTTGCACATTAAATGCCCAGAAATCTGGCACAGCCACAGGCCAACGATTAATGGCTTGAAAAAGGGCACGATGGAGCGAGCGCCTATTGGAACAGCTCCTTGGAGTTCATACACGCGAAGAACGTGTTTCGAAATTACACGGATAAAGGACCATGACTAGGCGTCTACCATATTTACTGTATCAGTCGTTGCCGAAGGACAAGTATCCCTTACCTCTGTTTAAAGGTATATTCCACCAGGTGGTAGGTGCAGCCATTTTGTGCGTCAAGACATATTCACCTACGTTTGGTCCAATGGCTGTAATCCAGTCTTTTGGCAGGTGCGATGAGATCCAAGCGACGTCGAAAGGACACCAGGTACTATGTATCGCCAACAAAGTGATCTTCTATACCGTGCTGGCTTGCAGACAAGAGGGAAGGCAGAAATAGGCTGTTGTTCTTTGGTGTGGCTCATTTTGTGCCAAGGAGACCAGAAATCCAAAGTGCAAACTGCCAGTCGTACCCGAGCCTGTCGCCGTCCCTGTAGTGTGCTGTGACGTGTCAGACGCTTGCGACATGAGCCATGTTGCTCATTGTCAAACCGAATGTCAAGGTGCGAAGACGTGCGACCTGCAGAATGGGGTACCAGCGGTAGGAAGAGCGAAGGAAATGTGCTTTGCATGGGCGAGGGTAGCGGCTGTAGCAAAAGAAAGCCTCTTTCGGGTTAGTATGTTGTCGCCCTACCTTGGCAGCTACATTTCGCAACATGCGAGATGAGCAATGTGCTCATCGACCAAACGAATGTCAGCCTGGTTATGCGTGCGGGGCGTAGACCGTCTAGGCGGGCGTGGAAGAAGTGTAAAACGAAGAGTACTGGTTGTGGTTGGGTCAATTTCTGGCCTAGAAACAGCAACAAAAAGGAAAACCTACTGCGTCTACACGGCCAGGTTGGTTGGCTCTGGCTTTTGCAATGTCGGCGACATGAGCAATGTGCTCATCGTCGAAACCGAATGTCGAAACGTCGGGCTGGGAAGGTGTGGTCTATCCTGGAGAGTGTGTATGGTATGGCGCAGAGCAAGTAAAAAGGTGGCCTTTGCAATGAGAGAGCAATGGGCGGCGTGAAATTGTTAGTTTTCAGACTCAACCTGCATGGACACATCCTCGGATACAATAATGTACTGTAGGGGAGGCTATGCCCCACCAAGCGATCTCTTTGGGACTCGCTCTGGTTTCAGTATGTTGGCATTATCCCATCCGCCGCTGAGATCACCCAGGCGCTATGGGAACTCAAAGCTTCTCGTCCGCGTGATACTCGGATACCCGGCTTCTTCTTTATCGCCTGCGTGTTACTGGCCATCTGGCGAGCCCACTGGAGATCCATTTTGGATGATTTTCCTTTCAGGTATAATGCTGTTCACCAAGATGCCTGCCGCCTTGTGGACACTATTATTGCGGAACATACCCTGCAAAAGCTGGGGTAGCTAATTGCTGTCTTTCCTACGTTTCCCAATGCCTTGATCCGTACCCTTTTTATACTTTTTCCGATATGTAACTAATCAAATTATTTTTATAGTCTGGGTGCCTCTCCTCTACTGCCTGTACAGTGACGCACATGGACAATAAACTCAGTTCTCCACTGAAAAAAAAATGTACTGTAGGGGAGGCTATGTATAGTACGCTGCATACACAAAGGTGTATGTACAGTATTTAAAGTAGATAATAGTCTGGCACTTGCTGGATGAGCCTTGTTTCAAGCCGTCTTGTCTACAGTATACAGTTACTCACTTTTAGGCTTTCACACAAGATGATTGCTTTCATTCTTTTCTTGCTATGCGATTTATTTCATCTTTTGCAAGGTATAGCAGTATTTACTGCTCTGGATGTTAGAGCAAATACGCCATTGATTACAAGTTTTTCTTGAACACTGGACCAACAAAACCTTGTTTCTAATCAGTACATACGCATACTGTAAGTAAATATGGGATAAATGGCCTCAACAAAGCCTTAGCATATAACCGCGAGCATGGAATTTACAGTATCTGCATTGATTAAGGCTTGGTGCCGCTACGGTTGTAGAGCACAAATCTACAGTGGGTGTCCAGTGCGGAAGCCGGTCTCGCTGCACACTATTTACCATGGTCTACTACAGTATAAATATGGTACATACACCTTTGTGTATGCAGCGTACTGTACATAGCCTCCCCTACAGTACATTATTGTATCCGAGGATGTGTCCATGCAGGTTGAGTCTGAAAACTAACAATTTCACGCCGCCCATTGCTCTCTCATTGCAAAGGCCACCTTTTTACTTGCTCTGCGCCATACCATACACACTCTCCAGGATAGACCACACCTTCCCAGCCCGACGTTTCGACATTCGGTTTCGACGATGAGCACATTGCTCATGTCGCCGACATTGCAAAAGCCAGAGCCAACCAACCTGGCCGTGTAGACGCAGTAGGTTTTCCTTTTTGTTGCTGTTTCTAGGCCAGAAATTGACCCAACCACAACCAGTACTCTTCGTTTTACACTTCTTCCACGCCCGCCTAGACGGTCTACGCCCCGCACGCATAACCAGGCTGACATTCGTTTGGTCGATGAGCACATTGCTCACGTCGGCGCTTGCCGCAAGCATACGAACAGCCACTGCCAGAGCAGGGTCACAGCAGAGTGCAAATTCTAGGACCTTTCTCCTACTACCATCACCACTCTTTTCACTTTTTCAGTCCTGCGACGTCTGACAACACATTCCACGCAACCTCCGCTCAGTTAGGCCGACATTGCGTCGGACGATGAGCTCATTGCTGAACACACATGTGCGAAATGTCGCCAGTCAAGGGTGTGGCAGCACAGAATAAGGTTTCTTGCAGTATACTCGAAAAGTAAAGACTGTCTCATTGGTATCCAGCGCTTTTGGCTTATTACGCTTTCTAGCTCTGACAAGACGCTGTACTCACGGAACACACGCAGCATGGCTGACATTCACTTTCACGGTGAACCCATTGCCTGCATGCATAGTACGGAAGCGGACGGGGGACAACTTCAAAACATATAGCAGCATTTCTTATCCTTTCAAGAAGCTCATGCGGTGCAATGATTATAGCTGTCATGACCAGACCTCGACATGCATATTCTCATGAAGGTATGCAGGGTCAGTGCTGGAAAGCACGCTTGCAGAACATTTGACTGCCCACTCTGGCTCTGTCTCCTCTGCTGTTCCTGCCTCGTTCACGTGCTCTGGACATCCATCCTGCCTGCTGCCTCTGCTGCCGCCCTGTCCTTCCGATATATGGCCCACAACACCTTAGCACTGACCCCACCATTCTGCCGTCTTCCCGAATTTCGTGCAGTCTCTATCTCTTGTCCTTTATTATTGTGCTCTAGTATAATTACCCTGCCTAATTGAATAATGAACGTTATCAGATTATCTTGTAATAATTATTTCTGATACCTAGTATGCTACATACTGTACCTTGTCCTTTGTCTCTCGGTCCCTGTTCTCCTTCCTCGGCGTAATCTGGTGTTTCTCTCAAAATTAGCTTGCAGCAATTAGCACCAAGCATAAGCGTAATTGAGGTATGACCGCTTCAGCTATTCACGATTTCAAGTTTTGGTGTTTCTATCTGTAGTTCTCTGTACAGTTCTGTTCTGCAATTCCGTCGGGTGTCCCTTGATCCTTCCTCTCTCGGCTAGTACTAGTTTGGTCCTTGCCCTTCCGCTGTTGATGCCGTGACCTCGTTGATGTGTGTTCTAAAGCACCCTTGCCTTCTTTGTCTTCCCTCTCCAGTCTCGTATTGTCTGTTTCCAGATCCGGTCCATTTCTCTCCCTCTTTGGCACGTGTAGCTATCTTTCTCTTCTTAGTCTCCTGTGTGATTCCTTCTCCTGTACTTGGGCTGCCATCACTTCACCCCGCCTATCCACACAGCACATCCTTCAATCATTACAGAAGATATAGGGTAATACCGTCTGCACTGCCAATTTCTATCATCATGAATCATACGAAATATTTTTGTGATAACTCATGTAATTCCCTTTGAGATATAGAGAGAAAGATGGCAGTAAAAAGATATCAAAAGGGAACAAGAGAATGAGTGAGACTGAACTTATATTGAGTAAGTTAAGTATCAAGTGATAGATCTGTTAACTATGTCTATCCAACTATCGTCTTATATAGATTTCAATATGTTTCATTCAGCTGAGTAGAAAGAACCAGTAGTAAGATAATAAAATATTTTCATCAGGTACGGTGTACCTGTGATTGAATATACAATGGCAGATGCAGCTTGCATATGGAACTGTGCCATTAGATGAGAGAAGCGGTACGGAATACTTCTTTACGGTTTCATATGCAGTTAATTGAACCGGCGATGGAGGAGTTGAATAAGTGCATGATAGCAACCGATGCTACGATTGGGTATAGAGGCCAATCTAGACTTTCTCAACGGTAACGAGATGACCCGACGGGTGATGGTTTACCACATAGCCCCCCTCCAGGTTGCGTGCATGACGTCGACTGGAGTTAATAATGTGTATGCATGTCATATGTTGATCATGGTATGATAAGATGTATATGGATGACTTGGGTATATGTAACCATTGGTATATAACGCGCCTTGCGCGTACCTATCGTCTGGCGGAAATTCGTTTCGAAGAGCGAGTCGCGACTGTACTTCTACTCCCTTTCGCGTT